>CM053028.1:93769567-94262067 GCA_028564925.1 Lithobates sylvaticus
ATTTAAAGGCTCTCAAATTATATTTTTTACTACTTTTTATTTTTTAAACAATTTGCATACTTGTTATACCGGAAACAGTTTGTGATCAGGCTGTGCAGGAATTGTTTGTTCACATTGGAGATGCTTCTTTGGAATGCCAGCCAAACGATTTTACTTCCGGGTATTGTGGAGGATGGTTGGAGCCTCTGCCAAGTTCTAAAGGCACATGTCCAATTGTCAGCAATCAAATCTTAGATTTCTCTTCTCTTTGAAACATTTTCTATTACTTTCTCTTACTGAAACCCCACAAAGGCACAAATATACTGGCAGAGAGCCATGGACAATTGTGTTGGTGCCCTTCTACAAAGAACCCACAATTTCCACTGAAATAGCTTGAAATTGACAAAAGTAATTGGTATCCACTTCTGTTTATTCCCATATTTAATATAAAAATCAGACTTGCAACTATTTTTTTGTTTTTCATTTTTATAAAATAAATGGAATGGACAAAAATGATGGAACCTTTAAAGTGGTAGTAAACCAGCTCACCTGTAGGTAAAAATCACCAAGCGGGCTTTACTACCGATCTTAAGCTAATATTTTAATGCACAACCTTTAGAGGCCATGACTGCAAAGTAATTTCGTAGCTCACATTGAGACTTCTGCACCTGCCAACAGGTAGTTTGCCTCACTCTCCTTTTTAAAAGAGAAGTTCAGGATTAAAAAATAAAAATAAAGTATACTCGGCTAGGTGGATGCAGCTTCGAACCGTTGCTGCATCTGTCCCCCGCCGGGGGATTGCTCTGCTCTCCCTCTTGCTTTGAGCAGAGAGCCGTGACTATCAGTCACCAGCTCTCTGCTCTCCCCTCCATTGCTCACTGGAGCGCTATGCTGTGGAGGGGATGGCAGGGGCTGGCTCAGGCTCTGTGGATCGCTGAGAGGCATAGCCAGATGCCAGATCAGGCTTCTGGGCGAATCCCGACCATTTGGTCTTGATCTTTCCTGAGCCTGGACCGGCTGAGTGACATCAGCCCACAGCGGGCTTTAGCTGCCGAATGAAAATGGGTCACAGGAGTGCAAAATGAACTGCACTGCTTAGATCTGTAGAAGTAGTATAGCCAAAAAAAGCTTTGACCCTACTTCTCCTTTAAGCAAACTGTTCCACTTGTCTCCAGTTTGAAGGGTGTCCTCTCCAGATTGTATGTTGCAGCTCTTTCTATAGATGGTCAATAGGATTCAGTTTAGGACTTGGGGGGGGGGGTTTTGGATCATTAATTTGTTAGGGGACCCATGACCTTTTGAAATCGCTTTCTGACACTGGGCAGTATGTTTTCCCCCAGAATTCCTTGATAGTCCTGAGGTTTCGTTGTTCCCTGCCCAGATTTAAGGCATCCTGTGTCATATGCAGCAAAGCGCCACCTCCTTCATAACATAAAGTTAGGTGCAGTGTTTTATATTTTTATTTTTCATCTGTGAACATAGAGCAGATGTGACATGACAAAACCACCAGTTTTGTTTCATCTGTCCAAAGGACATTCTCCCACAAGCATCGGGACTTGTCAATATGTATTTGTTGCTAATTCCAATTTTTTGCGTTTTTTTTTTTTGTTTGTTTTTTCTTTTTAACAGTGGCGTCATCCTCTGTCTTCTTCCTTTTGAGTCCACTGTCGCTGAAAAAACAATGGATGGTGTGATGAAACACTGATGAACCTTGACCTTGGAGTTCAGCTTGTAATCTCTTGAATGTTTTCAATGGCTGTTTGTCTACCATTCGCACTGTCCTTCTGTTCAGTCTGGGGCGCTTTTCCCCTTGTGGCCATAGCCAGGAAGGTTGGCTACTCACATGGATCTCAACTAATTCGCCCTTTTGGATGTATCTAGTACATCCAAAGTCTGAAGAAGTTGAGCTTGTTTCAACTATCTTCAGCGGCCTCTCGTCTTTACTGTAAAAGTGATGTTGGCCCTCTTTTCAGGGACCTTGGACCACAGCAAGTGACATCGCGAGTGAGAGGATATTGGAGACTCCTGTTCCCCAATCTCTCCTGCACAGTGTGAACCTGGAAGTACTCAGCAATTCTGGTTTACAGCTGTCAGAATCCCCTCTAGAAAGCCGGGTGCACAGTGGATAAGACCGGACTGTGCTCGGTTGCCTGGAGCAGAGGGCCAGGGAGACCTTCTAATACACCTGGGGTCTCCATAAATAGAACCTGTCTCATAGGGGGCTTGTAATGTCCCTTGTGATAGCAATAATTTTATTACACATACGGATACAAACACACCTGTAGAGTACACACGGGTATGTAAAGGATTGCGCCACACATGTTTATTGCTGCCCATGCCAGGGTGAGGACAATAATTCTCGGTCCTTCATTTACGGTGAACTATAAGCTGTCAGAGCATTTAAAGCTTTGCCTATTGATAATTTTGAGTACTGTTTGTTTTTTTTTTTCCATTATATGGGTGCACTTTTTGAGGCCTGACTTATTTGGTACCCATTTACTTAACACTACCTCATCTTTTATTTTATACAGAAAAATTATGGGTTAAATTGTGTTTGTGCATTTTTTCTTGAAAGTATGGATTTCATAAACTGTACACCAATATCGTACATCATAAAAAAAAAAAAAAATGCAACTACCATCATTTTATTCTACAGGACCTCTGTGTTCAGAAAGTGTATAATGTTTTTGAGTAACTTGATAGCTAAAAATGCAGTATTTTTTAATGTGTGAGGCCAGTAAAATTGAGGGTAGTGTGCACCTGCACTCACAAATCACACCATCTATGGCAGACTTGCTGGAGAATGGCTTCCTTTATCTTGTTACTTGACAGTGGACCTTTTAGGCTGGGATCACACATATGTGGCTGCAGTTTCAGTGCGGCGGTCCTGTATGGTTCTGTTCACCGGTTCAGGTGGGATTCAATTGCACATTTTTAAAACCGCAGCCACACGCACATGTGTGAAGCGGCTCCATTGAAAGCCGGTTTGATTTACATGTTATACGAATTGGATGTGTTTTTAACTGCATCCAATTTAGATGTATGTGAACTGAGCCTTTTGAAGCAGCTAGCGACCGTTATGCCAGCAAAATGGAATGGAATTTCGGCTAGCAAAATACCGATGAGAGCTTTTCATCGGAAAATGCGACCGTGTGTAGGCTCCATCAGACTTTTGCAGGTGTAATTTTGGCCAGCAAAAGATTGAGAGCAGGTTCTCAATTCTTCTGACTGAAAGTTTCTATCGGAAATTCTGTTCGCATGTATGCAATTCCGACGCGCAAAATTCCAACGCATTAAACTTCCTTTTTATAGTGCTGTCGTACGTGTTGTACGTCGCCGCGTTATTGACCGTCGGATTTTGGTGTGACCGTATGTATGCAAGACAGTTTGAGCTGAAGTCCCTCGAAAAAACCTTCGGACTTAATTCTGACGGCAAAACCGGTCATGTGTATGTCGCATTAGAGTCCAGCGCCCAGTGTTGGAGGAATGAGGAGAGGTATGCTTGTAGGGAGACGGAATACCTTTCAGTATAACCAATTCCTTTGTAATGTTGTTTATAAAACTTTGATTCTCTATCAGAATGGCAGCTGATGCAGTGACACACAGTGAGATAAGAAAACTCCTCTAATAATAGTTTATTACCTGAAGAATCTCATTACCTGTTTGGAAATACAAGTCATTTTTATCTGGCTTAGACTTGAAATTGATCCCTGTTTATAGATGGACACTTGAAGATGTCTGGATTGTGGATCACATGACAAAGACAGGCTTGTATTCCTGGGACTTGCTTTCCATCAGCACTCTGCTCTGTCTGTGCTATGTAGGAGGTGTATGTTAGAAGCTGTTGGCAAAGTCGTGCATCCTTTCACTTCCTTTTCTTCCTTTTGAAGCCACGGATTAATGTGTGGAAGCTCATGAGCTATGAGTCAGACGCCAGCCTATCCTATTGGTTGCAGGATGGTGTTTACCTGTTTTGCATAGCACCTTCCCACCCGTCTGAGTCAGCATGCCTCACGAAACCCATAAGTAAAAGAAAAGCAGGCAATCAGTATATTGTGTATGCCAGCAGGTTTGCGAAAGGATATTGCTACATTTTTCTCTGGATATTTATTTCACTGTACGAATCAAAGCTGTTTCCTTTATGGGTAGACTCGAGGTATGGAAACCCTATTCGTTTCTGAATGTTTGCTTTTATGGGAATTTTAATGCTACTGCTTTAATTTACTCGTAGGATTGAAAAGACTAGCTGTGTTTTTCTATAGCTGGGGAAGGGGCTTTTTTCTTTTTTGTTGGGCAGTACAAGTACTACTTGTTGTAATGCTCTGATGTGTGTGTGTGTGTGTGTGTGTGTGTATGTACATGTGTGTGTGTGTGTATGTGTATATATATGTGTGTGTGTGTGTGTGTGTGTGTGTGTATATATATATATATATATATATATATATATATATATATATATATATATATATATATATATATATATATATATATATATATATATATATATATATCTCTATCTAGAGAGAGAGACAGATGTTGTATTGTGTGTGTTTTGTATTTTACATATTGGTTATTGGGGTGCCAATATATTTGTCTGTGTTTGAGAGAAGCCTATTGCAAGAGAAATATTTAGACTGCCATTGTGGACCTGTTCATCTAAAAATGCCAGTTTCCTGGTTTTCATATGGATACTTTTGACTTCAGTGCTTTAAATCACGGATGCAAAACAAATATAGTGATAAGAGGATGACACTGACATTTTTTAATTTTGCTGTTTGCTTTCTGCATTCTCTCATGCCCAGTGTACTTTAAAAAAACTTGTTAAGGGGTTTCCACTTCCTTCAAGGTGTGTGTGTGTGTGTGTGTGTGTGTGTGTGTGTGTGTGTGTGTGTGTGTGTGTTTTTGGCCAGCCTTGGGAAAGAAATTAATTTCAAAGCAATTGCATAGTTGGTGCCAGTCCTGCAGCTGTCCATTTAGCACCTCTGAATTGGTGAAAGGGTTACCCATACCTAATGCCCCTTTACAATATCACAGGGATAGAATAAATTCCATGTCTGGAAATGCAAATCAATTTCCTTAAGATTATTCTAAAGGGAAACTTCCTTCTATTTAAAAAAAAAAAAAAAAAAAAAAAAGTCCACTGCAATAAGTGACTAGGGAAATATGTTGGAAGATAAGTGTATTCCTTTTAGTGTGTCATCTGTGTGTTTCTATCGACTGACGTATTCATTGCAACATCTTGTAACAGGATTGTTTTGATATTATTCATACACTTTAATGAGATCCTGTATGCATTTAATCCTGTCCATTCATCAGACAGGAATCTAGTGTGTGTATATGTGTGTGTGTGTGTGTGTGTGTGTGTATATATATATATATATATATATAGATTTAGCTGAAGAGACAGGGTTATGTGAGGTCCAGACAATCTAACTTTGTGTAAGTGTAGCCCTGGTTCTTTTTGTATATTGTATAGAGCTCTAAGGACTTCCTTCATGATAGTCCCAGCAAGCAGCTGCAGTTGGACAGATGGTTTCTGTGCCACGGCCTTCCTCCACTTCTCCACCTGTCGCTGGTGTGAAATCAGGCAGTAATTTTAGAAAGGAGGCAAAGCATTACGCTTGTGTTCATGTACAGTGGTGTGAAAAAGTGTTTGCCCCCTTCCTCATTTCCTGTTCCTTTTGCATGTTTGTCACACTTAAGTGTTTCGGAACATTAAACCAATTTAAACAATAGTCAAGGACAACACAAGTAAACACAAAATGCAATTTGTAAATGAAGGTGTTTATTATTAAAGGTGAAAAAAAATCCAAACCATCATGGCCCTGTGTGAAAAAGTGATTGCCCCCCCTTGTTAAAACATACTATAACTGTGGTTGTCCACACCTGAGTTCAATTTCTCTAGCCACACCCAGGCCTGATTATTGCCACACCTGTTCACAATCAAGGCATCACTTAAATAGGAGCTGCTTGACACAGTAAGGTCCACCAGAAGATCCTTAAAAGCTACACATCATGCCGAGACCCAAAGAAATTCAGGAACAATTGAGAAAGAAAGTAATTGAGATCTATCAGTCTGGAAAGGGTTATAAAGCCATTTCCAAAGCTTTGGGAATCCAGCAAACCACAGTGAGAGCCATTATCCACAAATGGCGAAGACATGGAACAGTGGTGAACCTTCCCAGGAGTGGCCGGCCGCCCAAAATTACCCCAAGAGCGCAGCGACGACTCATCCAAGAGGTCACAAAAAGACCCCACAACAACGTCCAAGGAACTGCAGGCCTCACTTGCCTCAGTTAAGGTCAGCGTTCATGCCTCCACCATCAGGAAAAGACTGGGCAAAAATGGCCTGCATGGCAGAGTTCAAAGGAGAAAACCACTGCTGAGCAAAAACCACAACACATCTTGATGATCCCCAAGACTTTTGGGACAACATTCTGTGGACCGATGAGACAAAAGTGGAACTCTTTGGAAGGTGTGTGTCCAAGTATATCTGGCGTAGAAGGAACACTGCATTTCAGAAAAAGAACATTATACCAACAGTAAAATATGGTGGTGGTAGTGTGATGGTCTGGGGCTGTTTTGCTGCTTCAGGACCTGGAAGACTTGCCGTGATAAAAGGAACTATGAATTCTGCTGTCTACCAAGAGATCCTGAAGGAGAATGTCCGACCATCTGTTCGTGTACTCAAGCTGAAACGAACTTGGGTTCTGCAGCAGGACAATGATCCTAAACACACCAGCAAGTCCACCACCGAATGGCTGAAGAAAAACAAAATGAAGACTTTGGAGTGGCCTAGCCAAAGTCCAGACCTGAATCCTATTGAGATGTTGTGGTATGACCTTAAAAAGCCGTTCATGCTCGAAAACCCTCTAATGTAACTGAATTAGGACAATTCTGCAAAGATGAGTGGGCCAAAATTCCCCCAGGACGCTGTAAAAGCCTCATTGCACGTTATCGCAAACGCTTGGTTGCAGTTGTTGCTGCTAAGGGTGGCCCAACCAGTTATTAGGTTTAGGGGGCAATCACTTTTTCACACAGGGCCATGATGGTTTGGATTTTTTTTCACCTTTTAATAATAAACACCTTCATTTACAAATTGCATTTTGTGTTTACTTGTGTTGTCCTTGACTATTGTTTAAATTGGTTTGATGTTCCGAAAAACTCTTAAGTGAGATAAACATGCAAAGGAACAGGAAATGAGGAAGGGGGCAAACACTTTTTCACACCACTGTATGTTCATTATAGTGTGATATGGGCTGTAATAGACATTTTCTAAAATTCCAGAAAAGGCCCAGGTGATTCTGTGTTTTCAAGTAATTGATGCAGCACTTCTGGACACATGCACACGGATCATTTACCTGTAGAGTAAGAAAACCAGGCATATTTCGGCACCTGGGAGTCACAGGTGACACACTCTGGTGCCAAAGATCAATGACGGGCTGAAATACACACTGGCAGTACAATGATCATGTACTTCATGGGTGCTCAACCTGTGGCCCTCCAGCTGTTGCAAAACTACAAGTCCCATCATGCCTTTGGGAAACTTGCTTGTAACTGTCAGCCTTGCAATGCCTGATGGAACTTAGTATCGTAACAGCTGGGGGGGGCACAGGTTAAGCACCCACGGTGTACAGAGATGTATGTCTCAAACGCATTTAGGACATCTTTCTTCATGAGTACCACAAGGATGTGCAAACAGCTGCTGCGAATTTCAGCCTGTCATTGATTTTGATAGGCTGCTGGTGTCGGGCTACATGTACCACCTTATTCTAATTTCATAGGAAGGCCCTGGATCCTGTGTTTTAAAATATGTGCTGTATATCAAAAACGTCTTTTTTCCTTTTTGTTTTGGTTGTAGTGTGGAAGTTTTTGGAAGCCCTGTCAGGTTATGTCTGGAAAAACAGGTAGTGAGGTGACCTGCTCCAGTGGGGACACCTGTTCTGGTGACAGCTGTCTAAATGAGAATTTCCCTCACTTTGAAGAGATTTCATCTCCATTCCTGTTGCACCTTCAGGACAGGAAGTGAAGGAAAAGCTAACCAGTGGGACACAGACGGGGTTTAACCCTTTCCTAGTCAAAGGGACTCCATCTAAAAAGAAAAACTTGTGTTACGTATGATACATACATTTTATAACCTGCGAATGACGCTACTGGTTCACACTGATGCGATGCAGGAAACGCAGTGAATCCTGTGCACTTTAAGGCACAGCATTGCAATTGCATGGCATCCATGAGTTAAGCTGCGGGTGTCAATGTTAAATTAAGGACACCCGAAATGACTCGCAAAATGCAGTGCGATTGCCAAAATCGGATCTCATAGGTGTTGACACCCATTCAATGCGATTTAGGAGTGGGGGGAAAAAAAGGTCCTGCACCATTTTGGTGTGTATGTGATTTGAGGCATAAAAATTGTATGGCTTTTTTTTTTTTTTTTTATCCACCCTGCACAGATGTGAACCAAAAAAAAGAAGTCAGCACTAGTGTATGCATGGAAAGGAAAATTAGATTGTCAGCTTCTTTGATTGAAAGAAACTAATGTGACTATATCTACTCTCTAGAAAAGGGGTCTCCAAACTTTTTGAACAAATGGCCAGTTTACTTCTTTCAGGCTTTACGGGGTCGGACTGTGGCCAGTGTGTGGTTGTCCTGGCATCAGTGGGAGTAAAGTCAGTAAACAATACCCAATCATTGGTTTTAAGAGGAGGTAAAGGGCCCTAATGTTGGTTTTAGCAGGAGGAATAGTGCCCCATGGGTGGTATCAATGCTAGGAATAGTGCACCATTGATGGTGTCAGTGGGAGGAATGGTGCCTCATCATTGGTGTCAGTTAGAGTAATGGTGTCCCCAAGAGCTTGACAGAGGCAAGCAAAGGGCCACTGCTGTTGAACATAACAGAATATGTTGGTGCTATATAAAACCCGGAAATAAAATTACAGAGTGAGAGATTGATTTATAATTGGGCATTGAAATAACTGAACACTACTAATTAACACTTTAATCAGCTGATTTTGTATTCCAGTTCTGACACATTTTGGGATTTGTGCCAAGGTTGCCTACCCCTGGGCCAAATGCACAAGCACATTTCTGTCTTCTCTTAGGCTCAGTTCACACTACTATGACAGGAGATCTGACTTGTGTGGCCCCAAGTCGCATGACATGTCAAATGCAATGTTTCCCTATGAGAGCCGTGTTAACTGATGCTACACAAATCGCTCTGACTTTAGAAAAGGTTCCTGCACTACTTTGGTCTGACTTGGGTGCGATTTCAGCCCTTGTACAGGCTCCTAAATGGCATCCAAGTCGGAAGGAAGTCGCAAGCAAAGTTGCACCACTTTGCCGTCACAGCAGTGTGATCCGAGCCAGTTATAATCTGTAACAAGTACATTTTTCCTACAAAAAGTTTACTAACCTTGGCTGTATAATTGGCTTTTGTTATGTTTCCAGTGTTCTTAGAGAGATTATGTGCAAAGTCCCCTTTTGTTTCCTTGTTTCAGTAAGATAAAGGTAGAGGAGGTAAAAAAATAACCATAGACCAAATAGAAAGCACAGGTGTAGAGTCCATTGTGAGTCTGCCACCCACCTGAATGGCTTGGCACCTGCCGTATGACTTTTGTGTAAGGGCTCATCCTGAACTTTAAATCTCCTCTGAACACTTCAAGTGAACTCATACTTTGATGATCTGCTTCTCTGATTATGTAATTTTATTACAGAGACCAACGTGTCCGCTTTTCACCTTGGTCCTCTTAATCTCCGCTGTGTTTTCGTTCACATTGACATTTGATAGCACAAGTTATGTAATGAGATTGCTCAGAGTTTCGGTGATTGGAACTGTATTCATTCTTGTTGTGGACGCCTGCCAGCTGATTGTATTGCTCTGCTTGGTGTAAAGAGATTGTACTATGTGTGGGTTTTAAATTATGACTGGTGTTATTAAATGTTTTCTATATTGGACAGCATATGGGGAAAAAAAAAAAAGTATACATGTTTTTTGTATTTTTTTTTTTTTTTTTTAATGTTTGCCAGGTAATATATATATATATATATTTATTTTATATATATATATATATATATTATATATATATATATATATATATAAATTATACAATACAATAAGTGTGTGTGTGTATGTGTTTGTTTTTTGCTGTGTTGCATTAGGCAGTTTTCTGGGGTTTTTTTTTTTTTTATTTAGCTTAAATATGGACACATTGGGCTGTTTTATTGCCCTCTTCGCCCTATTTCTTAACAGAGATGAATAGCTCTACATTTTTTTTTTTTTTTTTTTTTGGGTAACGATATACAAGATCAGTTGTGTTCAGATTAAACCTCAAATGTGTAGTGAAATCAAATATTTGAAGAAAATAATCTAGTGGTGCTACAAAACAAAAAATGAAAAACATTTATTCATTTATTTAGTGTTGCACTATTTCACGTGGTGTTTTACTTTCATTCATTTATTAGTGCTATTTTTTATGTTTTATTATATATATTTTTCATTTTTTGTTTGGTAGCGCCACTGGATTATTTTCTTCAAATATTTGATTTCACTACACATTTGAGGTTTAATCTGAACACAACTCATCTGATTATTTTAAAGTGGCAGCTAGTTCACTTCACAAATTCATTGTTATATATACTTTGTGTATACACATTACTATTACTATTACTATTATTTTTGGAAGAATTGGCGCAGTGGAGGTACAATATTTCAGCAGGCGGGCATATAGAGTACCATAAGACCAAGATATATAAGATCAATTTGGTTTAAAGCGCTTGTAAACCCCGGATGTTATAAAAAAAAAAAAAAAAAAAAAAAAAAAACCTGCAAGGCAATGGCATAATATGAAATACTCATCTTGGAACTAAGCCCTCCAGTGCTGTATTGTCACCGCTGAGAGGGCTGACGTTCCCCCGGTCTTCCGGCTTCACGCACTCTGGCTATGTGATTGGCCAGAGCAGCAAAGACATCACCGGTTCCGGCACGAAGCTCTGCAGTTCCTGGCAAGGTATGCAGGAACTTCATCGCATGCGCCAGTGATGTCACTGGCTGCATGCAGGGTGAATATCTCCTAAACCGCGCACGTTTAGGAGATATTTATTTTACCCTACCTGTAGGTAAAAATGACCAAGCAGGGTGTACTACCACTTTAATCTTATCAGTAGGATATGTAAAAATGTATGCGTATAATTTGCAGTACTGTGTGTGTGTGTGTGTGTATGTAAACAGGGCAAACATCTTGATTATTTTACAAGAGGTTTGTAGTAATACACAATGGTTGTGCTTTACTGCTTCTTGACAATACAAATCTGAGCTGGCTGATTTATTAAAATCAAAGTACCCTCTGTGTGGCAGTAAGGCCTCATGCAGACTGCGATTGCTAAACTCACGTTTTTTTCTGAGTTTAGGTGTTTTTTTTGTTTTTTTTTCCTGTATTGTTATCCTATGTGTCCATGCACATATGGACATTTTTAGCAGTAGCAGGGGAATTTTTAGAGGATGTATTCTGAACACCCTAAAATCGCATTCAGGAGAGGAACGCTGTTAAACGCTAGGTATGTTTAGCACTTCAGCGTTTATTTCAATGGCCAGAATAAGTTAAAATTTTGGCCAATGAAATAAACACCAAACTCTGCTAAACTCTCCTAAAAAAAAAAATGCAGCTTAGATTAATTTATAACGCTGATTTTCTCCTGTCGGGATAAACCGCGTTTACAAGAAACCAGGGTGCATGAGGCCTTAGACCCTTTTCACACTGGAGCGTTTTTCAGGCGCTTTTGGGCTAAAACTAGCACTTGCAAAGCTCCTGAAAAATGCTTCCCCTGCAGCCCCAGTGTGAGAGCCCAAGTACTTTCACACTGGAGCAGTGCGATTGCAGGACGTTAGAAAAAGTCCTGCAAGCAGCATCTTACGGACGGTGCAGTGAATACACCGCTCCTCCACCGCCCCTGCTATTGCAATCAATGGGCACCGCTGCCAAAGCGCCTGCTAAGTGCTTCGGCAGCGGTGCTTTGCTAGTGCTATTAACCCGTTATTCGCCCGCTAGCGGGGGTTAAAAGCAGCTGAAAAACGCTGCTAAAAGTAGCGGGGCTTTAGTGTTAACGCCCCGGTCCCGGTGTGAAGGTAGCATTAAAGTCTAAGTGCATCTAAAATAAGAAACAGAAAAATCAGCACAAGGGACATAACAGTCAATAGATGTTCCTTGTGTTGATGACTGTTCTATGCCCACCCAACTAGCTGTTCCTTTTCATAGAAGCTGTACTACAGTTTCGGTGAATGAAACCGGATCATTATATAAATGGAGGAGGCGGACCTTTCAATCATCCGCCTATCCTCAGATTGCGTTTCATTTATAGAGGTTTTAATACATCTTCTATGAATGGTACAGCTGGGTGGGAAAGGTCAGGCATAGTTGGGCTCTCTAGATCAGAGCCTGCAATAGCAGAAGCTTAAGGTAGCAGGTTTTGGGGGGGGGGGGGGATGTGTGTGTGTGTGTGTGTGTTGTGTGTGTGTTTGTGTGTTTGTTTTTGCTACAGGTTTTAAGAGAGACAAAGTTCCAACTAGTTTCTTCCCACAAGTGTTTATTTTTGATACAATGGAAGAGCAAGCTGGTAGAAATGTAAAAAAAAAAAAAAATCATACCAGTAAGTACTCCTAAGCAATGTTGCTTTTTGCCTGTTGGGTGAAGCTCGAAAGAGTACAGGAGTCGCTTTGGGGCTGAATTGTGCATTTTTGGCCCCTCAGATTTTAATAGAAGCGCTTGAAAATTGCATGTAAATGTTTTTTCATGTGCTCCCATTTCAAAATGAAAGAGATTCTGCTTCTGTACTAAAAGTCGAGCATTAAAACATGCAAGAAAAGCCTCCAAATTGCCTGACTATGCTCATGAAAAGTGTGAATTGGGGGATGGGAAGTGCTAAGAGCATATGTGACCACCTCTCATGTGGCAGTGCTTGGGTCACATGATGGGGATGATGTCACCACTCCCTCTGACATTTGGTGCTGGCTGTGATGGAGGAAAGAGTGCTATTGGATTTCTCTAAAGAAGTGTATTAAAGGGATTGTAAAGTCAGAAGGTTTTTTTTTATCTTAATGCATTCTATACATTCGGATAAAAAATATTTTGTGTGTAGCAGCCCCCCTAACACTTACCTGAGGTCCCTCTCTGTCCAGCTATGTCCACAAGTGTCTCAGCCGTCCGAGATTCAATCTCCTGATTGGCTCAGACACAGCAGCGGCGCAATTGTCAAAGTCAGCTAGCCAATCAGGAGAGAGAGGGGCTGAGGCGGCTCCATGTCGGAATGGACACAGGGAGCTTTGACTCGGCTCAGGTGCCCCTATAGCAAGCTGTTTGCTATGGGGAGCACTGAACAGGAGGGAGGGACCAGGATCACAGAAAAAGGACCTGAGAAGGGGAGGATCCGGGCTGCTCTGTGAAAATCCACTGCAACAGATCAGGCAACTATAACATGTTTGTGATTTTTTTTTTTTTTTTTTTTTTTTTTTTAGGGAAAAAAAACGAGACTTTATTATCACTTTAATGAGTCGAGTGGAAGGGTTGTTGACCTACACAGAGGTATTGATTTACTAAAACTGGAGAGTGCAAAATCTGGTGCAGCTGTGTGTGGTAGCCAATCAGCTTCTAACTTCAGCTTGTTCAATTAAGCTTTGACAAAAAAAAAATGGAAGCTGATTGGTTTCTATGCAGTTTTTAGTAAATCAACCCCAGTGTCTCTTTAAAAACTGAGCAGGTGCTGTTAATAGTCATGCTGCATGAAAAAAATGTTTGTAGAACAATAGTTTACTATGTGGAGTTGGGTTCTCCCACCCTCTGATTATGGGCTCAGTGAAAACTGCACAACTGTCTCTCAAATGCAGTGCGTTACTCAGCTTACCAAAAACCAGTAGTAAAATATGAAGGCCGTCATTGTAGACCTTTTTTTTGTTTCTGAAATTGCTAATTGCTTGGCTCTCATGCTCACCCTTTTGCTACAATACTTTATGCTGATGAATCAGATTGAGCGCTGACATTCTGGCTTTCCTGATCTGTGTACTTCTTTCAGGGTCATGCTACCAGTACTTTTATAAGGATGCCAGCAGTTGTAGTCCCTGGTTTCTCTCGTTACAGATTTTGGATAAGTAAAACTTTTTGTTTCTGCTTTTTCTCCTGTTGAAGAGCTTTCCATTTACTTCCTGTTCTGGGGATACAATGGGGAAATCAAGGGCTTGTTTACATCAAGTGTTTTCCATGTGTCCTGTTCATCCCACAATGCTGGTGTAAAGCGCGATGCAAAAAAAATGCCAACATGCTGCGTTATTTGGCAGCACATTGGATGGCACCATACATCACTGCAGCACAGGGCACCATGCCACTTTGTGGAGGACAGAATGAAATGCTTATACTTGTAGTGCCGCTCTAAGGGAAATGTGTATGGTCCCGCTGGTGCTCAGCAATGGGGTGCTGGCATGAAATGTCACCATCCAGTAGAGTATAGACTATTTAGACAAATCGCCACTTTCCTATTCCGGTCTGCGTAGTTAATGTGTGGGAAGGCCTCAGCCTTGCACCACTCCACAAGCCACACCGTCTGATATGTTTCGTCTCACCCAGTGGGGCCGTGCTGAGCTTCCAGTAAAGAAAAAAAGTAAATGGTTCCATGTGTTTAAAAAAAAGGCACTGCTCATCATGGCGGCTGCATAGGGAATGTCACACACCTGCTAAAATAGACCGTTTTAGTATGCATCTAGTGTGAACATGCCCCTAAAGGAAACCCCTCGAAAATGAGTGGTTCCCCTCTTAGACAACTGTCACTGGAACAGGTGTCCCTATAAAGGCCTTGTTCACATTTGGGCAATTAAAAATCCAAATCTTTACCAAACGTGGGACACGTGTTTGGGTGGCATTCATCCTAAAAGATAATAGAGAGTAAGTCTCCTATACAGGCACAGACACAGAACACCTTAAAGGGGAAGTACAGCCAAAGCTCGTTTGGCTATACTCCTCCTATGGATCACAGGAACGCATTTAGTTTTGCACTCCTGTTACCTGTTTTCTGGAGAGAGAGCTGAAGTCCGCTCTCTGCTGACATCACAGAAGTCTGTCCAGGCTCTGCCTCTTCACGACTATGGAGTCTGGATCTGCCAGATCCTTGGACCGACCTCAGGCTCTCAGCAAACCGCTGAGAGCCTGAACCGGCCGCCCCGCCTCCTCCGCAGCTCAGCGCTCCAGCAAGCGAGGAGGAGGCAGAGCAGAGAGCTGTGATTGACATTCTGCAGCTCTCTGCTCATGTAGCAAAGAACCGAGCCACTGGCGATGTTCGATCGCTCGGTTTTCAGTGTAGAGGCTCCAGGGGACAGATGCAATATCGGACGGATGCTGCATCCACCTAGGTAAGTGTAAATAAAGGAAAAACAGAAACCCATACTTCTCTTTTAATCTCTGCAAACGTTTGGAAATCTTTTTGACTATAGATATATTTTAAGATTGGTAGGGAAACGCAGCAGATCCCTGCATATGGCCTCTTGTTTTGCACAGCTGAGTGTAAGCTGCCATATGGATGAACCTTATGTTACATTGGGGTAGGGATGGTCTTGGGTTTAGATCGTACCCGCCAGGAAGCCGTCACTGCACTACGTCAATCATAGGCAGTAAGGCATTTCCAGCCCGCAGCTGCACATACACACGCTGCCTTTAATCGGTGGTGTGCAGTGATGGCTTCCTGACTGGCTCGATCATGCCCAAGACCATAATTACATTGGGGTTGGTTTACTAAGACTGGAGAGTGCAAAATCTGGTGTACCCTGCATAAAAACTAATCCACTTCCAGATTTTTTTTTCTTTTTGTCAAAGCTTAATTGAACAAGCTGAAATTAGAAGCCGATTGTCTACCATGCACAGCTGCATCAGATTTTGCACTCTCCAGTCTTAATAAATTAACCCTATTGTGTCGATTTTTTGGATCTCTGACACCTGTAAAGGATAAGTTTACCTTTTGAGAACATATTACATGTTCCCGCTTTTAGGATGGAACATGTTCCCAATGCTGCAGCTGCTGCCCGATCCCCTCCGCCCTCCCTGTGACAGCAGTACTGGAAGACGTTCCCTGTACTAGCTGTCATTTTTTTTAAATCGGGGTGGCCATGTGGGGTTTCCGCCCACATAGCCACCTCATTAATTTACACAGCTCTGTGTGTGAATCAACTACAAGCCCCGACATCCTTTGCAGCAGTCGGCTTGTAGTTTTTCATGAACTTTTTTCATGTAGTTCATTGATTCTTCCTGTCAATGTGTCTGCCTGCCCGTGTGGGATGTACAGATGTACACAGATACAATGACATATCTGCAGACCTGTATGGCACCAGTGATCTGCTGATTGCTGGTGCAGTACTTTACAGGCTCCAAAAAAAATGCACATTTTATTTTTTTATTTTTTTTTTACATGCAAAAAAATGTGCATTTATTGTCTTCTAAAAAGTAAACTTGTGCTTTTAAAAGTCATTGTGCAATTATTATCCCAAATATTTAAGGCATCCAACATCGCAGCTAGTGTTAGGCCTCATTCGCACAGGGCGTACAAAATACCGTGCACCAGTGCAGGGTCGTGTTTTTTTTAACACATAGGAGTCCTGTGCATCTCAGTGCAGGAAGTCCCATTGATTACTATTGGACACAGCCACTATGTCCCAATATCACATTGGCGTGGGTGTGTGTACTCGCCCTGCCGCTTCCTGCCCTTCTTCCCGGCAGCGGTGGAGGCAGGCATTCTTTCATAATATGTGAGTCTTGGTGTACCGTGAGCCAAGCCTGTGTGATGAAAGGGACAGGGGTGTGTAGACCACAGGCTGGGATCCCCGGAAATGGTTAGAATGATGTGATGTTCTGCCCTGAAGAGGGTCTCCAGCGCTGGACTGAGGATTAGGTCAGGGATTGTGTGGTGAGGATAGGTAAAACTTAGATTTTTTTTTTTTTTTTTTTACTTTCTCTCCCCCCCCCCCCCCCCCCATTTTCACCCACAACCCCCCAAATGTTTTGTAAAGCTGGAGTTCTACTTTAAATTGTAGTAATTAAATATTTGTCAGACAAGTCTGCTTTAAGAGAGATGTGTGTGGCGTCTGAACAATTGGATGTCATTTATACAGTGAAAACGGTTGTGTTTCCCGCCTGTCTCCTCCTTTCTTCTCACTGTTTATGATCCTTTCAATGCATTCATAGGAAAAGCACTCCATAAATAGAGCAGCGTTCTCTAAGCAGACTGAGAAGCTAGATCTGCTTGTATGTTTAGAAGTGGCCTGCTCTGTCACCCCGGCTGTGTCACCAGCCATCACCGGTGCAGTAAAACAGATGCTTCTGTGTGATGTCACCTAGCAGGCTCTCACCCAGGGGATGGATGATCTGTGCTTTACTGTAACTGGAATTGTGCTTTATATGTATACAGGCCTGACAGTGGATCTTTTACAAATAATGCTATGATGATAGTCAGTAATCCGCTGACACGCATTCGAAACGTCTGCTTGTTCTTTCAAGTGTGGGTTTATCTTTTTGGTTCTGGCAAATTATGGCAGCTGCTTTAAATATCCATCTTATTAACATGTTAAATGTTCCAGGCAGCCCACACATAGTTACTGAGATGTGATGTGGAGGAAAGCAGTGTGGTTAGTGAGGGAGCATCAGCTGTCATCTCCAACCTTCCAGTGTGGGGATTGCTACAAGTTTTTAGCAGCCGGCGGCGTTGGCCTGCCCTGTTTAATTACTAATTCTGGCGTTTATTTTCACTTGGCACCTACGTAATAAAGGACTTTTCAGGTGACCACCAAAGTAGAACCAGTTTCCAGTCATTGTTAACGGTCACTGGGGTCATTAAAGTGGACCTTGCACTAAAATGCAAAGTCTATGTGGCAGCCCTCCATCCTTTGTATGAAAAAATAAAATAAAATTGGTTTACTGCAAGAAAAAAAAAAACACATTAAAGGAGAACTCCAGCCTTCAATCTTGCACAGGTATACAGGCCCCTTTATTACCGTACACTGTTAGTGTCTCGGAGTGGGGTTCATTTACTAGAACTAAAGAGAACAAAATCTGGCGCAGCTCTGCATAGAAACCATTCATGTTTTTTTTTTTGTCAAAGCTTAAAGCGGTGTTCGACCCGAAAAAAAAAAAAAAAATTGAAAGCCAGCAGCTACACATACTGCAGCTGCTGGCTTTTAACAATAGGACACTTACCTGTCCTGGAGTCCAGCGATGTCGGCACCGCAGCTGATGTTTACATCAGCTGTCGGGAGCTGCCGCCGCCATTGCTTCATGATGGGAACCGTACTGCGCATGCGCGAAGCCCCGCTCCTCCATTCTACTGGCCCGGTAACAGGGAGAGTCGGAGGGAGCCCCACAGTGATGTCACCGGCCGTGGCCCGAACTCCCGGAAGTGAGAACAGGCTACCTGTCAGGTATCCTGTCCCCCCTCCACCCCCCAAGAGGGTGCGAATTGTGGCACTGGAGGGGTAAAGGAGACAAATGAGTGGAAGTTTCACTTTTGGGTGGAACTCCACTTTAATTGAACAAGCTGAAGTTAGAAGCTAAATGGCTACCATGCACAGCTGCACTATATTTTGCACTCTTCAGTTTTAGTAAATCAACCTCTGTGTGTTTTAGAACCTGAACCTAGTCGGATAGAGCTGCCTCATTTCCTGGCTGGAGGACATCAAGCATCATGCAGCCCTGTCCTCCCCAGCTATACTGTCCCTGGCCCACCTTTTTCATTAAATGGATGTCGGCTCTTTCAATAATAAGGGTTCAGCATCATTGTGGGTATTACCTAGAGCAATCTGCTCGCAAATGCGCTCTGCCTTGGCATGCCCACTCCTCTAGACTGACATCCATCCATCAAGGATTTTAATATCAACATCACTCCCTCCAAGAGCCAGCCTGCTGTTTACATCAGTGCAGTACTGAGGCAGAGCGGTGTGAGGTTTTCAGGAAGCTATGTATGGAACCCTGTCAGCCCTTCCCACCAGACATGATATGCCTGCATTTTAGACTAAAATATGTAATGAAACCAGAAAGGTTTTATTTAAAAATGTCATTAGCATGTTACTAAGGTGGGGGATTGATGGAAGGAAAATATAAGCATATTAAACTGAGTCTATAAAAAAATACTCCCCTTAAGCCGACCATAGATGGTTCAAATCTCAGCCGGTTCAGCAAGGACCAGCCTTTATTCAATTCATGTATGGGTAGGCTGATTTGTACCCAAGTTGATCTATTGATCGACTTGGAAACGACCAGCATGTTTGATTTCTAGCATTCAATTATCGCAAGTGGCTATGGCCGCTAGCAATAATCATGTTTTCCTGGCAGTGACAACTCCCCATGCCCAAACACACAACCCCCCCACCGGCAGCAGGAAAGAAATTTGCATACTTTATGGCCTGCCTAAAGCACCGTAGACACAGGCCGAATGTCAGGCGGTATCGGCTGGTTCAGAAACTGCCCGTCATTCAGGCCGTGTAAAGACGGTCCAGCTTCTGTCGAAGGGGCATGACTAAAAAAGATCTGCTGACCAGCATCCGATCAGTGCTCTCAGCCAATGACTGCAAGCATTGACTGGTGTGTTCTGGCGGCCTGTTGGAATAAAATAGCTCAGCTATGGGGGTTGCTATACTAACATTGCATAGTTAGTACATGATCTCCTCCCGAACTCTTCAGTTTTTTTTTTTTTTTTTTTTTGTCAGCCCACTGGGTTGATCAAATAAACAAAAAAAACAACGGTGTGTTTTAAGGTTTTACTCTTTTTGGGTTCTGGATACCTCCTTCCTCGTGTCACTGAGCCTCATATTGAGATCTTGGAAAAGCTCAGGATTCCAGTTAAGCCCCTTTAACACGGGCTTTTCCGATCAGGTCCGCCTGTCAGTTTTTCAGGCAGACCTGATCGGACCCTCCATTTACGCCTATGGAGCAGCGGATGTCAGCCGTGATCTGTCCACTGACACCCGCTGCTATCCGATCCTGTCCGTGAAATTCAGACAGATTGTGACCCTATTTTCCATCCGTCGATCGGATGAAAATAGACAGGCGTTCCAATTTCATCCGATCTCCCCATAGAGGAAAGCGGGGCTCTGACAGATCCGTCTCAGCACAGTAAGCGGAAACAAACTGGTCATCTGCCGGCTCAGCGGGGATCAGCGGATCGATACCCCACTGAGCAAAGTGGAGTCCGCCGAGTGTGTTAAAGAGCCCTCAGAAAAGATTGTTCTGATCTGTGTAGAAGTTTATTCTTGCAGGATTTGAAATCCTCCGTTTTTTGCCGGGATCCCTCGAAAAGATACAGTGATGTCACCTTTGCATAGCAGAGATCACTGGGAGTATGGCAAGTGTTTTTCTCTGATTTTTCTTTTTTCATGCTGTAATTCAGTTTTTGGTCAACAAGAAATGGGGGCTACCACATAAGCCAGGTATGATGTATCTATAAATAACTTTTTCTATTTTTAGTGGGATCTACATTTGTTTCATATGTGTGCATCCACATGATTTAATTCCAGTCTAGTTCAACTTTGTAGTGCAGTCTAGAGCATCTTTTAGCCTGTCAAGAGTTAAATGACTGATCGCTCTGTTGTGCTAATCCCAGGAAGAATAAAGCCTTGCAGACTGAAAATGATGGAGTCAGTAGCTCTTTTTTGGTGTGTATGGAAGACGTGGTTCTTCTGGATTGCTTTTTACCCATTGAAGTAGGAAATGGGAGCAGTTCATTATTCTGACTGGGTTTGGTACCAAAATACCTAGTGACCTTCACACCAACCCTGCTGAGTTCAAGGTCACCCTTCAGACTTTACCCAAAACCGATGATTTGTTTGCTCTACATTTTATGTTTTAGAATCTGAACAAGAAACTATATTTTTTCCAGGCAGTTTGATTTTGGTGAATGGTGACAGTTATGTGTAATGATTATTTTATAAGAGCGGTAGCTTTGATCCTGTGCAGGAGAGGATTTACATAGGATTGCCTCTTTTCTTCATCATTAGGCAGCTGACAACCCTGGCTCTATAGTGGCTTTCGTAAAGCAGAACTATGGCCTCCAAAAAAATTTAAAACTGCAGACAAATTCCAGGTGTGGCAATTTTTATGTAGTTACATTGGTTCAGATTGGACCAATACAAGTATAGTGACATACCTGTGGGAGCTGGAAAAGCTTGGCACCGCTTCTACATCCAGAGAGGTTACATCAAGAGCCAGTAAATGTCAAGTACAATAAACTATGTGGATGTATATGGAACAATACAAACACAGTATAGTAGTACTGGTATTTTGATGGACATTGCTTCCTTACTCGGCATGCTTCATATGAAGTCCCATGCACACATGGCGTTTTTACAGCCACTCTTAGGAGCGCCAGCAATACATTTTTTTTGCAGCTTAACAACGCCTCTCCGTGTTACTCTATGGCCTCGTGCACACATAGGCTTTTAGGCGTTGTAAGTGGCATAAGCGTTTTCAAGCTAAAAAAAAAAAAAACCCAGGGTCAGCACGTTCTGAAGACCAGCGTTACAGCTGTAAAAATGTCTGACCCTGCTAAAGGCGGCTTAACACTAGATACAGCGTTCATCTGCATCAAGCCTTTTTTTTTTTTTTTTCAGCCCATTGATTTGAATGGAAGTCCCATCCAAGTCATCATGATCCAACTTGTGCTCAGAGGACCTTGAAGGGGAACCCCACGCCAAAATGAAAAACAAAAATGGTGTGCCCCCCCAAGACTTCACCAGACCCTTATCTGAGCATGCAGCCCAGCAGGTCAGGAAAAGGGGGGCAGGGGAGATGAGGTATTGGGGCCCCCCACCCCAAATTGTTGATGGGGACAGCGGCCTCTTCCCGACAATCCTGGGCAGTGGTTGTGAGGATCTTCGGGCATGGGGCTTATCGGAATCTGCAAGCCCCCTTTAACAAGGGGTCCCCCAAATCCCGCCCCCCCCATGTGAATAAGTATGGGGTATATTGTACCCCTACCCATTCACCCAAAAAAAAGGCAGTGAAGTGTAAATAAAAACAAGAGATGGCTTACACAAGTCCTTTTTATTAAAAATCTTCGGTCATGTTTTCTCCCTCTGGTCGTGTGTTCTCCTTCCTGTCTTTTGCACCGCTGACCCGATCCTCCCCTGACACTTGCTCCCTTAATTGCGCCAGCTCCGTTCTCTGACAATTCTTATATAGCCATGAGGTGTGGCCATCGGCGGTAGTCACAAGACTCTGCCTTTTGTGATGTCACAAGGGACAGGGTCTCATGGTGACATCGCCGGATGGCCACTCCCATGGCTATATAAGATCCGGCAGAGAACGGAACTGGCACAACGATGGGAGCAAGCATCAGAGGAGGATCGGGGTCAGCGTTTCAGAAGACAGCAGTGGAGGAAGAACACACGACCAGAGACAGAAGACACTTTGAAGGCATGTTGCCGGGCTGCATGCTCGAATAAGGGTCTGGCATGGATTTTGGGGGACCCATGCCATTTTCTTTATTATTTTAGCTTGGAGTTCCACTTCAAGATCCTCAGAGCACAAGCTGCATGCTACAAGTTGGATCTTGATGACAAATAATACATGTTATTAAAATGTAATGTGAGGCAAGTGGCTGGTGGCATGTGCACATAAAGGACAAGACATAGAAAAATGATGCCGTCCACTAAAAAGTAGATTTCACTTCGCAGGAGACCAAGCCTACCACAAATATCCTATATGGCCTACAACGTCATTGGGGGGGGCAACAAAGAACAGGCTTACCATCTAGGGCAGGAGTAGAGTTCCAACTTGGTTTCACTGGAAGCAGGATAATTGTATCATTAAGTCAAACCAACAGGGCAGATCAGTAATGTACCATTCTGTGCCCAGAAATTCTCATATCAAGAGGGACAAGGTTACCAGTATCCAAGGCAGGGTGAAGCTGAATCTAAACAAACCCTACATACACCTGGTCCTCCCTCTGCATAGACAAAATAAAATTACGATCTCCAACATAGGCCTCATGCCTTTAGCTCATACCATGTGTCTGCTGCAAATCCCACCAGCCAGTTGAAAATTGAAAAGAAGCTGCCCTGCCCCACCCACCACTCTCAGCCTGAAACACGCAGGCTAAAGATGCAATGGGATCATGCCACTAGGGATGTGCCATTTCCCCATCCAAAATGGGGAATGCCGTGCATGCCCAGTCGGGACCTCCCACCAACAGCTGTGATGAAGCCAAGGAAATGTCCCAAAAGAACAACCAGATGGCTTGCCACATGTAAGACGCCACTATGACAATGCCAGGGTGGCGGGGGAAAAAAAAAGGGGCATGTTGCATTGTGAACACAGTAGGTCACTCACTTAACAAAGACGCCATTCAGGAAACACCTTTTCTTTCTCGGTGAATGCAAGGTATTCTCTGATTGGACAAGGTAGGGAGGCAGGCTGGTGACATCGAAAATCTCTCCATCTCATACAGTAAAGCAGGGTATACATGCTGAGGTTTTTTTGTTTTTTTTTGTTTCCATCCCTGTTCAAATAAATTGTGTGCTTAGTACAGAAGATATTCACATTTTTGTTTTTTCACTAGTAAGCTACAGTTTCACTTTGGACCCCATCTCTGAGGGCTCATATGTAGTCCTATTATCTCTCAGTCCCAACCACCTCACACTAATTCTTTCTACATTCTCCTTCAGAATATGATTTTTACTTGCCTAAGGCTGGCCATATACTGTAAGATTGCACTCATTCAGCCCTGTGGGTTGAATGAGAAAAATGTATTGACTGCCAGTTATTTTATTCTGATGGGCAACACCTGTAGCTGTCGGAATACCCAAATGGTGGCTGCATCTGAATACACAGGCTATTTCTTCAGGAACCAGGGTAAATTGTGTGGTTGGCTTTCACCTTTAAGCTTTAGCTTTAGCTTTAGCTTTGTCGCGTTAACCGTAGAATTCCATATTTTTGCTAGGACAGTTATTCTTTCAGTGTTACTTTTCTCTTGTTGAGGGCAGGGTGCACGTCAAATGCCAGTTTGTACCAGCACTTGGTAGCATTGACGAGCTGGCACATGAGATTTGTGTAACCCCTTAATTTTCTGGCTAATGTTCCATTTTAAATAAGTCCTACTAGATCACTTCAAACTGGCTTCTTTTGCAGGTATAGCTATGTAAAACATAAAAAATAAGTGCCTATACTGTTTACAACCTAGTCTCATCCTGCTCTGCTCAGTTGCTCCCCATTTTAAGGCACTTTTATGCACTGTCAAATTCTGTAGAGGCCAATCTGCTGACAGCCCTAAAGTGGTTGTAAAGTCAGATTTTTTTTTTTCATCTTAATGCATTAAGATAAAAAAATAAAACCTGCGTGCAGCAGCCACCCTCAGCCCCCCCCCCCCCCCAATACTTACCTGAGCGCCATCTCTCTATCCAGCGATTTTCCACAAGTCCCCTGGCCAGCCGGGACTCTCCCGTCTGATTGGCTGACTTTGACAGCAGCAGGAGCCAATTGGGAGAGAGAGAGGGCGGGGCCAAACTGAGGCTCTGTTTCTGAATGGACACACGGCGCTGTGACTCGACTTACGGTACCCCCATAGCAATCGGCTTGCTGTGGGGGAACTTGACAGGAGAGAGGGGCCAGGAGAGCTAAAGAGGGACCCGAGTAGAGGAGGATCCGGGCTGCTCTGTGCAAATGCACTGCACAGAGCAGGTAAGTATAACAGGTTTGTTATTTTTATAGAAACAAACACTTTTAAATCATCATTTAATCACTTTTTAAAGTGTAATCAAACCCTCCTATCCTTTACAGCCAAGGAAGCTGCTTCTGTTTGATCTGCAACTGCCATGATGCTGCACATGTGATTAGTTATGACACCAGCCATTTGATGGTTTGACAGTTTGGTTGAGGAAACAACCAAATGTGACAGTTAGCAAATCCGGCGTTCCAAGAATGAAACTTTTTATTTTTTTTGTTGATGGGTTTAGTTTCGCTTTTATGATTTACTGCTGTTCTGGGGCTTCTACAAAATGATACCTTCCAGCAAGAAGGAACGGGAGCAACGCTGGAGGCAATTTACAGCACGCACTCATTTTGGAAGCATAATCATGTGGAATGCATGTTCCTCGATAAAGAACATTATTTTTTATCAAGTTGTTATGGCTAAAGTTCCGCTTTAAGTTCTTGAAACCGTGTTAAATGGTAACATGGGGCTTTTGCGTGTGGTCTCATCTCTAAGGTTACACAGGCATCCAGTGTACCTGGACATTTGGATTAAATGTCTTGAGCCAGTCCTGTTGTCATCACCGCCAATTTCATGAACCTCGGGAGCCATTTGATTCATCACTACAGGGCCAAAACAACGCCATTGAATTTCACAGCCCATATTAATTACAGGTTACACTTTAGGTTGTGAACCATTCTGCCTAATATATGCCTACTGATTGCCATGTATGGTAGCATTCTGTAAACAGTGTTTAATCGCCTTGTTTTTTGCCAATGTCCATGGGACCTAAATTATGATTTATTTTTTATTTTTATGCAGCCTCATAACTACTACCAGTAAATAGAAAAGCTGCTTGAAAAAGTTTACCTTCTAGGAATTATTATGGCTTTCTTTACCTTACTTGGTCTTCTTCACTCTTGTGACTAATAAATGCTGCTTTTGTGTGCGCCATTTATTGGCTTTAATATAGAGACCCAACTATGCACAGCAGTTCGAATAAACTAGCGCATTGTCTTGGGCTACGTAGAAGCTGGCACATCTGCATGTTAATTATTCATTGATGTAATTAATCCGGAATGCGTTTATTCCTTTGCCTCTGGTCTGTGTATATCATATTCTTTGGGTTAACGCACAATATAAAAGGTTTTGTCCAACCGATCTCTGTGGCCTCATAAACAGAGCTTGTTGGTGATAAATTCTTGTCATCGGGACACACCATCTCTGGACTTCATAAACAGTTTCTAAGAGACTCATTAGAAACCTGTCGGCTGTCTGTGAAACAAATGGGGCACATTGCGACAGATTCAGGTAACTGAATAGTAAAGTGTAAATGAATTGGAATCTGCAGCATCACAAACAGAATTCTGCCTGTGAAAGGTAAACTCCCACGTGCAGTAGATCATGTTTACTTAGACTTTTTCTTTATTACAGATATGGCAGTATTTCTTATTGCATTCGTCATAGCGGCGAGACTGTAAAAGTGTCGCACGTCAGAACTGGCGGAATTTTCTGCTTGTATCTGAAATGGCAAGAAACGCAGCTTTTGTGAGTTTAGTTTGCGGGACTTTCCAATATGGCCATAATGTCATAAAAGTGTTTTATTGAATTACTCCAAATGTTTTAAGTTGGCTTGCTTTTCTTATTGACATTCTGCATTGAGTAAAAGGGATATTTGCATCTCAAACTTTGCTTCCCATATTGTTCAAAAGCACTGTCAGCAAAGGCCATTGATTGTCTTTTTTTTTTTTATTCCTGCCAGTGGACTGATCGAAAAAAATACATAGATTCCTCCATCCACGCAAGCAAGGTAAATGGAGAAACCCTGCTCACTGGGACATTGAAGTGCAGTCGCTGTAAATCTGAAGGGTAGATCTGAAATGAGTGGAAGCTCTGCTGATTTTATCATCCAATCATGTGCAAGCTAAAATGTTGTTTTTTTTTTTATTTTCCTTGCATGTCCCCCTCGGATCTACAGCGACTTTACTTCCAAGTGCACTTGCAGTGCAAAGTGGATTTTCCTTTAGTAAATAACCCACATTGTATTCTGAAAGCAGGGACTGCTGTTTTGAGTTGTAGAGAATCAGCAGTCATTCATTAGGTCATCCCTGAAGTTCTGCTTAATGTGGACTCCATTTACACCTGGGTGTTTTGGGATCGTGGCAGATTCGCGATCGCAAAATGCACTACATCTTAAATCGTGGGTTAATTTCAATGGCACCTAATACCTAAAACAGGGTGCTGTTTTGACACGATTTTTTGTGCGACGATCTCAGCAAAGCGCATTGCGTGAATCTTGGCAGGACTTTTTTTGTGACAATCTTCACTTCATTTGACGCATTATAAATCGAGCAACAGTCACGGTAAAACCGCACTGCATTTTTAGGTGGCATTGAAAATAATGGCACCTGAACCTGCTTTTGGCGATTGTAGTGTGTTTTTAAAATCGTGGACAGAATCCATTATTCTGCCGTGATCCCAAAACCCCCAGGGGTGCATTCCCTGCATTTAGGTAAAAAAAACACCCCACTAACTCTTCCTTTCCTCTCCTTTAAGGCCCTCAAGAAATTAGATGGGGTGTCAGTACATCGGGATTGATCAATTCTCAAATATATACCATAGTTTGTAGACTCTAACTTTCACACAAACTAATTATTATACACTTAGTGGGATTTTTTTTTTTTCTTTACCAAAGACGTAGCAGAATACATTTTGGCCTAAATTTTATTTGTTTTACATAACAAAAAAAACCCAGTGGTGATCAAATACCATCAAAACGAAGCTCTATTTGTGTTAAAAAATTATATAAATTTAATTTGCATACAGTGTTGCATGACCGCGCAATTACCAGTTAGGCCCCTTTTCACACCGGGGCGTTTTTCAGGCGCTACAGCGCTAAAAATAGCACCTGTATAGCTCCTGAAAAAATCCAGCCCCTTTCACACTGGAGCGGTGCGCTAGCAGGGTGGTCAAAAAAGTCCTGCTAGCAGCATCTATGGAGCGGTGAAGGAGAGGTGTATTCACTGCTCCTATACCGCTCCTACCCATTGAAATCAATGGGACAGCGTGGCTATAGTTTTAACCCTTTTTCGGCCATTAGCGGGGGGTTAAAACCGCACGGCTAGCGGCCGAAAACCACCGCTAATACGACGGTAAAGCAACGCTAAATATAGCGCTGCTTTACCGCCGACAACGCTCCCGCCCCAGTGTGAAAGGGGCCTTAAAGTAGCCTAGTGCTGAATAGCAAAAATGGCCTGTCCTGGAGTTCTGCTTTCAGCTGAGTGCATAGTAACACTGGCCATACATGGCTCCCTTTTTTTTCTTTTCCTTTTTTTTTCTCTTTTGCTCAGCCAGTGGACTGAACGGAAAGGACTGTACCGATTTCCCCATCTACACAATTGAGATGGATGGCGGAATCCTCCTTTTTGTGTTGGCTGACATCACAAAGCTGGTCTAGGACAATGAAGTCTGGATCAGCCCACATGCCTCGACCAGCACCGAGGTCAGCCTCTTGGCAAGCCTGAGCCGGGCGCTCTGCCCCCTCAGGAGCCCAGTGCTCCAGTGAGCGTGGGGGAGGGGGGGAGGTTTGGGCAGAGCAGAGAGCATGACTGGCAGTCACCAGCCCTCTGCTCATGGAGCTCTGAGAACCAAGCAATCTGCAGTATTAGATCTTCTCTCTGCTTTGCCCCCCAACACCCCCCCCCCCACACTCTCACTGGAGCACTGGGCTATGGAGGGGGCAGAGCGGCCAGCGGGGGACGGCTGAAGCATCGAACTGATGCTGCATCGACCTCCAGTAAGTATGATTGGGGGGAAAAAAAACATACTTCTCTTTTTATTATGAGGACATTAGGATTCTGACAAGATCAACAGGTATATTATTTATTTTTAAATCAAAATACTGCCACTATATTCCTTTTTTGCTGATCTGTATACCACGATCACATGATAGACTGCACAGTTTGTCCAGTGTTGAGTTTTCAGGTAGGAGGCCCACATGTGTGATGTCACTATCATGTGACCTGAACAGTTCAACTGAAACAGGAAATTTTCTAACCAGCAATAGAGACTAAACTGAGCATGTGCAGGACGGCCCCCCTCACTGTATTATATGGCTTTGCCAAGATAGTGCAGGAGGGAAGGCTCTGTCCATATAGGGTCAAAGAGCCTTTTTACACAATGCACAAGATTAACCCCTTAAAAAGCATGCTATTCTGCATATACAGACAGATTTTACTGTTGTGGGTTTAAGATCAGCAATAATGTGTGGTAAATTATTACCCATGAGAACTCGCTATAGCACAATAAAATGCTGGTTACAAAGTACATAGATGACGTCAGTGCTTTCATGACCAGAATTCTGATGGTAGTTGAGTCACTACATTAAAGCATTAAATTACTGCTCATGTGTAGACTACAGATGCTTTGAGAGTATCTGCCAGCCCTGACCACAGACCTTCTTTTGTATACAGTATTAATGTAATTTGCCACAAATGGGAGCATATAGAATTTCATGCACTTTATACAAATATGGAAATTGTATCCTGAAAGCTAGGCAATACATAGCCGTAAAGTAGGAATCTTTTAAAAGAAAAAAAGCTAGCTTAAGTGATCCAAACACCGCTGATCACTCCGTTCTCAGTGGTCTGAGAAGCTGGGGACTGTCAGCATTCTGCTCTGCGCCCCCCACTCACTAGAGCACTGGGCTGTGGAGGGAGTAGCTGTCTCGGCCTCTCAACGGCTTGCTAAGAAGCTGAGGCGGGTCCCGACCCAGGCTCCTAGGTGGATCCCGACCATACGGTCAGGATCTTTCCCCAGCCTGGACCGGCTCTGTGACGTCAGCCTACTGCAGGCTTCAGCCCGCTGTCAGCTGAAAACAAACTGCACTTCTGTGATCCACAGGAGAAATACAGCCAAACAAACTTTAGCTGTACACCTCTTTTTAATAATTACTGTATATACTCGAGTATAAGCCGAGTTTTTCAGCACATGCTGAAAATGCCCCCCTCGGCTTATACTGACTCAAGCACTTTTCTGCAGCAGAGAATTACATTTCCGTCCCGACTTTGGGGCCCCGTATCTTGGGGCCACTTGGTGCTAGAAATGTCATTCTCTGCTGCAAAAAAAATTGACATTTTCCGACCCGACTTTGGGGCCACGTGGTAGGAACCCCAAATTGGTGTGCAAACCAAGTGGAACCAGCACTACAACATATCCAAAGATGGTGTTCCTAGCACCAAGTGGCCCCAAGATACGGAGCCCCAAAGTCGGTCAACTGTGTCCATCTGCAGCAATGTCATTTCAGGACCTTTTTGGCTGCAGATAGGGGGCATCTAGGAACCCTTAACTACCAAGTTTGAAGTTTGGGGGACCTATGGCTGCAAATGGGCACAGTGAGGCATTTAAATGGGCACAGTGGGGCTGCAAATGGGCATTGTTGACCTTCTTTTCCACTTACAGTAGCTGCGCATTTCTCACCCCAGGCTTATACTCGAGTCAATACATTTTTTCCAGTTTTTTTGTGGTAAAATTAGGTGCCTCGGCTTATACTCGAGTATATACGGTATTAATGTTCTTTGTATTTTAGAAACAAAAATTCAACTGTACACTAGAATACATACACATTCACACACTCGGTTATCTTGCACCTTTTACAGCAGTACTATAATTGAAATAAGTATTACACCTTAGTAATAATTGGCAAGTTCCACTGTAAAGGGAGGGGAGTCCCCTCTCACTGTTAGTCCACTGGGCCAGGCAGCCTAATGCATCCATCCAGGATTGCCAGGTAAATTTTGTTGCAAACATTTTTTAGTACGCAATCTACTATTTTTATGATTTTTACATTTTTGGAAGATGACCGTCAATGAATCTCTTTAATTCAATAAGCTAGTTGTGTGGCTTTGCAGTTTGGCAAAATTATTTTCCTTGCATGAAGGAGGGATCAATTTAGGATTTTGCGATTTTATTATTGACCACTTCAGACCCGGAAGAATTTTACCCCTTAATGACTAGAGCATTTTTTGCGATACGGCACTGCGTTGCTTTACTTGACAATTGCGCGGTTGTGCGACGTTCTACCCAAACTTCCTTTTTTTCCCCCACAAATAGAGCTTTCTTTTGGTGGTATTTGATAACCTCTGCAGTTTTTATTTTTTGCCCTATAAACAAAAAAAGACAGATTTTGAAAAATATAAAAAATATTGACTTTTTTACTATAATAAATATCCCCAAAAAATATATAAAAACAAACAAATTTCTTCCTCAGTTTAGGCCGATATGTATTCTACATATTTTTGGTAAAATGCCTGCGACATTGCAGTGGACAGATGGGACACTTTTGACACTATTTTGGGACCATTGACATTAAAACAGCGATCAGCTAAAAATAGCCACTGATTACTGTATAATGTCAATGGCAGGGAAGGGGTTAAACACTAGGGGGCGATCAAGGGGTTAAGTGTGTTCACTCAGTGTATTCTAACTGTAGGGGGGGTGGGCTCACTAGAACATGATAGAGATCACTGCTCCTGATCACTGGGAGCAGTAGATCTGTCATGTCACTAGGCAGAACAAAACAAGGAAATTCCTTGTTTATATTTATATTATATATATAAAACTTGTCAGAGTTTTTTAGTTGTTGTTGTTGTTTTCCCCACCTCTGGGGGAGATGTACCTTCACTTTCTGTCCCATAGCCAAAAGAAGAAGTTAAAGGAAATTCCTGCAAATTTTAAGGGAATTCCTTTGGGCCCCCCAGATCACTAGAACTAGTGTCCCCGTTGGAAGAATCCCCTCTTGTATTTCTAGGGACAACCCAAGATTTGGTATTTTCTTTCACTCTCAATGATGAATAGAGAAGTTTGCAATAAAAGTGTCTGTTCCATTTTGGATAATTTCATGCTTCCAACTCCACCCCAAACTCGCTCATCCATGTCTTTATGGACCTTGCTTTGTGCACTGGTGCGCAGTCATGTTGGAACAGAAAGGGGCCATCCCCAAACTGTTCCCACAAGGTTGGGAGCACGAAATTGTCCAAAATGTCTTTGTATGCTGACGCCTTAAGAGTTCCCTTCGCTGGAATGAAGGGGCCAAGCCCAACCCCTGAAAAACAACCCACACCCCCCCCCCCCCCCCCCCCCCCAAAAAATTATTTGGACCAGTGCACAAAACGGTCCATAAAGAGGGACCCGAGAAGAGGAAGACCTTGCCTGATAAGTATAACATTTTTGTTATTTTTAAAGGAGGAAAAAACAAGACTTTAGTATCACTTTAAGAAAAATGACTTTGCTACCACTTTAACAGCCATAGAGGGTGCCCCTAGCTTTCAGATGCTTGAAGAGAAATCGAAGTACAGTGACACTGTAACATTCACAATCTGTAGCTGGTCTTGTTTTCTCTAGACATAATAGTTTCTCTGCCCTCGTAGTTCAGTAACCTCATTACCATTGGACGAGGAGTCTGCCCTGGTGGAGCTCGGTGCCCTGGCACCTGGTGTTCTCACTGAATAATAAAACTGGAAGACAGGGCTTGCCAAACTCCAGTCTAGTTTTCTATTAATTCCTCTGAGTTGTTCCCTTCCCTCCTCCTTTTGGGCAAGCCTACGAGGTGTAGATTGGTTCGGTGTAACCAATTCTCCTGGTCATCAGTTCATTCAAGTTGTTTCTTCCAACAGTTTAATTTTGGCCTCCATGCCACACCATGTAGTAGAGTGTGTACATTATTTTCAAGCTCTCTAAAATGCAGTTTGGCTTCAGTTCAGTATTGAAAGTACTGAATATTCTGACACAGGATATTTCGATGAAGGCCAAGCCCACTACCTTGCCCATTAAGGAGTCGTGTTTTTGTATAAGCACAATTCTCCTTTTTAGGTGTGACCTCCCTGTCCTCCCCTTGAGTTTTAAGACCGAGGGTGAAACGGGGGTGCAGGCCCAGGAACAGCTACACACACACACACAAACACACAGACACACACACACACACTCTCTGACACACACACACACACCAAATTGAGAGATTGACGTGACAGCTCTCTGAATTTAGGTGATTGGTTGCCATCTTGGTTCCGTTTTGTGGTCTTAGTCATACTTGCCGAGCAGATTTGTTGCCTGCCAGGTAGGTGGTTGTGTCAGGTGAGAGAATCTTTCAGGTTCGCAGTATGAAGCAAGAGTAAGGTGGAGGCAGAGCTATGCTAAATGCGACCATTCACATTGCCAGCTAGACAACGCCCCGAAGATGAATGTTTCGTTTCTTATTCACTGAAAAAATTGTTCCTTAAAAAAATGTATCCACAATGTGCTATATATAATTGAAATAATGTTTCCCTGCAGAGTAACTGAACATGTGTATTGTGTATGTGGAGTAAGCCTATGCTGAGAGGAATGTAAGGGTCACCCCTTATACTCTTCCCTACTCACAGGGCAGATTGATAGTAGTGAGAGCCATTGGCTCCTGCTGCTGTCAATCAAAACTTGTGACGAGGGAGCACGGCAAAGCTCTTGTTTGTTATTTAAAAAAGAAAATTAAAATCCCTTTTTGGCTGTGTGTCACACGGCAGGCTCCGCGCCACAACCTGCATTTTATAAATGGGTTGTAAAATGCAGGCTACTCTCCAGTATAAAGGGGCCCCCGTGAGTTCTGTGAAAACGACCATATTAATCAGTCCTGGAATGTTTTGTTATGCAGTTATAGAGCTCCCACCCAGTCTGCATTTCACGGTTATAAAGATTGATTATTTGAGCATCTGTGGATTTTCAGTCAAGTTAAACACAAGGTCTCTTTTTTTTTATTTATTTATTTTTTCCTTATTTTTCTGCTACTTACTGGATGTTCTACACTCCCTTTTATCTTTGAGCTCTATGGACTGTAATTCAGGGAAATCCCAGGAAGACTCCTATTTTTATGGTGTGCAGACACCACACCTCGTGCCATCAAAAAAATCCACAACCAGAGTTGCTTCATTCCTGAATTTTAACAATTTACTGTATGTTTTGAGTTGCAACCTGATCATTTAGCCATTTGTCGTTTTTTTACATTAACGAGCCAGTGCACCCAAAAAAAAAAAAAATGGCCACAAAGTATAATTACGGTACGTTTGTCGTAGCTGGTAATGTTCTGTACAGCATTGTGTTCATTCTCTTAGTGAATTAATATCACAGGTATGTAATTGAATCCCAAATCACATCCTCTGTTCACTTTTCCGAACATGTCTTTTGTAATGAAGCAGTAGGGTGCCAAGTCAGGTCTGAATCATAGTTCATAGGAGCATATAATGATAGTGCACCGACTCCCACCTCTGTATTGCTCTTTATGCCTCAGACTCTTTGATTTATTGCAGCCAGCTAAGTTTATATCTCCTGTGTCGTGCTGCCCTTAGATACTGTTGCTATGTTCTGAACATTGGTTTGACACAACACCGAAGAAATTTGAGACCAAACTTTCCTTGCCAGATTCATTTTGTGCTGTCCCTACTTTCTAATTAACCCTTGAATGTCAATAGGGTTGAGTGACAAGGGCAACTGACAAACTGGAAATTTTCACTTCCGTAACCTGGGACGTTGAGTACATTTAGAGTACAATGAATTTTGTTTTTTTCCTCATCTAAAAATCAATTGTAAGGCACTTTTTTTTTTTTTTTTTTTTTTTTTTTTTATCTGTCAAACGTTTTATAATTTCTGTGCTGCTAGAATCGTGAACAAGGCACCCCTGCTAATAACCTGCTTGGCTCCTTGACCTCCTCCACAGCAACAGCACAACTTGGACAAGAACATGCACCCAGCATGCTGATTGGGAAATAAAGGAACTGCAGCACACTGATGAGTCATCCTTCTGCTCAGACTGCTCTTTCTGCGGGCTTGTTCATTGTCCGGATTACTCAAATGGCTGCATCTGTTAGCCCCATTAACACATGCATGTTCCAAACACGTGTGCAGAAACGCATTTTTTTTATTTTTTGCCCACTGTCTGAAAACGTACAACAAGCTCGTGGTGCCCATAGTTGTTAATGGCACCCCAAATGCAGCTAGAAGATGTTTGTTGTGTATAGGACAGCTCTTTTAAGTGAGAGGGGGAGGTTGTGGGGAAAGCAGCACAGGCGCACACAGCCAACGCAGCACCCGGCTACACGTGTATTATATTTTATCTACAGCTACTTGTAGATGTGAAAAAAATTTATGTCAAAATATAGCTTTCAGATGCTTGGTGTAATGTGCATTCTGTAGATGACAGTACCACTTTATTATATCATTACATTTTACATATACAGTATGTTAACTGCTTTTAGTTAATTTGGGATTTGTAAACCTCTTCTTGAGAATTCCACTGTTTGTGTCACAGGAGTAATGGCCTCAACAGTACAAAACGACTTTGTCCAGTTTTAGAGCACTTCTAGTGTGCGCCAAAATAGCCTTGTTACGGTAATCCTTTAGCCCAGTGTTTCACAAAGTATGGGATGTGTCGTTTCTAGGGTTTGCTCTTGCTGTAGGTGGGGCTTTGCAGGGCTGATGGCTTTAGTCTAGGTCTGTGGTATACTTTTCTCAGCTTAAACTCATTTTGTGTACCTGCTCTTAGGATCAACTACGTGCAAAACAATCTATACCTCTACCAGTGTGAAATCACTAAAATGTTAGCCTTTGAGAGCGCCTTGGAGGAGGGGTGAAACATGTCAGCTGACAGCTGTTGGTGACATAATTTCTGGCCGGTGAGACTCATGCCAATGCGATACTTCCAGTCCGCTGTTCTGCTTGCATTCTTTTATGTACAAGTGAGTGTAATTGGATTTGAACTACCTTTTTTTCATAAACGGAATCACGCTATATGGATCTCTTATCCTCTCTATGTTCCTACTCTGAGTTAAAATAACACCGGTATGGGATACTACTATGGTATATAGAACATAACCATCAAGGAGGACCACAAGCCCCAGCATAACCAGGATCATCATTTTATCGTTGGGCGAAACGCGTTAATCCATATACATCCGATGCATATTCTTCAGACTCGTTGACTGCACACAAAAAAAAGAATGCTGCTTATTGATGATTAATGGTCAATTTAAGGCCCCCATACATTTGGGGAAAATGTGAACATGATCACTGGTGTCAGTGGTTACTACCAGAGAAACGAGAGGAGAAGCTCCACTGACTTATTTCCAGTAGTTTTGCTGAATGGTGTTGGCACCAGATCTATGTGGGCACCATCAGGCAGGAGATCAATCCCTCACTGTTCAAGGAGCCCCTAATAATCTCTGGAGGAACCCTAAGATTTTACAAAACCTTGGTTGAGAATATCTGGCTTAGATAGAATGTATGAGTTGTCCATGTATTACTAGACTTTTTGGGGTCATTCAGGCTCTGCAGTGGTGGTGATGGTGGTATAATACTGAGAAAAGTTTGAAAACCACTGGGTTAATGTGTAGAGGACACGGTTTCCCAAAAAAAACGTATTTTATAGGTGTAGGTAATATGTTTGGGTAATGGGGATGATGGCTTCTCAGTGATTTCACTGAGGTTTGATAGTGTGCTCCCAGACTCCTCCATGTTTGGATGTGAGCCCTTAGTGCCTGGGGTGCCCTGAAATCGAATGCCCCGCAACATTGATCAGATTTTCTTGTCTAGCGTATGGACCAGTTCATTTTAGCTGATGTGTAATGTCTGATGAGAATCCATACAAGGCTATCATTCCCTACCATTTAACCTTTGTGCTGCTTTGTTAGCTGTTCATGAAACAGTGTAATGTTGTTGATAAAAATGCTCTTAGAAGGCCGTATTTCATTTGATTACAAACTGGCTTGACGTCATCATTGCTCCATCCTTGTGTGTGTATTGTCATTGTCATCTTCCACTGACGTGCTGTGATGCTGATCGATAATCGCTAGGTGTTAGAAATTCTGCCATTGTGTAGTGTTGCTACCCCCTAAAATGTGAGGTTACACAGAGTTGTAAGTTGAACAGCCAGTACATAACCTCTAGCACAGCTCTTCATGTACAGTGTGTCTGATGCTAATCTGGGATCTGACACTTTCCAAAATGTAATTTTCATACTTACATTTATAATTCATATTCCTTTGCAATATGAAGCAGCATCCCCGGACTGAGCCTCATTTGCGATCCATTTTTATCCTGCTCGTGTATCAGACGAATGAAAAGATATTAAATCATGACAATACATATACATTTAGTAGACTGATGGAGCCTTGTGTAAGGGGGCAGAGAAAAGGAAAGCTCATTTTGCAGATTCCAGTTGTCCATTTCCTATTCTGTAAGAATATGGCTGAGATCTGGCTGTGAAAAACTTCTGTTTTCTATCCACCACTTTTTATACATCTAAAGCGGAGTTCCACACGTTTTTCAGTTTATTAAAAGTCAGGCTGGCCATACGTGTTCAATTTTCTTATACAATCTTTTAGATTTACCAAAAACCATATTATGAGGTCAAAACTAAAAAACACTTAATTGTATCCAATTAGGCAGGCCCTTGCACTACATAGTTGAAGGTAAATCTAAAGAAAATTGTATAATGTATGGCCAGCCTTAGCAGCTACAAAGCTTCCATTACTTTGGTTGAGATTGGTATGTAAATGTTTTACTCCTATACCTGATTGTTATATACCAGAACCTGCTGCCTTTTAATATTACTGTTATTTGTATGGAAATTTCAATATAAATTCTTTAACCACTTCAATACAGGGCATTTTAACGCCATTCCTGCCCAGGCCAATTTTCAGTTTTCAGCGCTGTAACAATTTGAATGACAACTGTGCGGTCATACAACACTGTACCCAAATTTTCCCCACAAATAGAGCTTTCTTTTTGGTGGTATTTGATCACCTCTGTGGTTTTAAATTTTTTGCGCTATAAACAAAAGAGCGACAAATTTGAAAAAAAATGTATTTTACTTTTTGCTATAATAAATTTCATAATTTTTAAAAAAACAAAAAAAAAATGTTTTCCTCAGTTTAGGTCGATATGTATTCTTCTACATATTTTTTGTAAAAAAATTGCAATAGGCGTATATTGATTGGTTTGCGCAAAAGTTTTTTTTTTTTTTTTTTTTTTTTTTTTTACTAGTAATAGCGGAGATCTGCGACTTTTATCATGACTGTGACATTGCGACAGACATATTGGACACTTTTGACACTATTTTGGGACCATTCACATTTTATACAGCGATATAAAAATGCACTGATTACTGTATAAATGTCACTGGCAGGGAAGGAGTTAGCACTAGGGGGCGATGAAGGGGTTAAATGTGTTACCTAGAGAGTGATTCTAACTGTAGGGGGAGGGGACTGATTAGGGGAGGAGTCTGATCGGTGTTCCTATGTACTAGGAACACACAATCTGTCTCCTCTCCCCTGACAGGACATGGATCTGTGTGTTTACACCAGTGTTTCTCAACTCCAGTCCTTAAGGCGCCCCAACAGGTCATGTTTTCAGGATTTCCATTATTTTGCACAGGGGATTTGATCAGTTTCACTGCCTTGGTAATTACCACAGCCGTTTCATCTTAGGGAAATCCTGAAAACATGACCTGTTGGGGCGCCTTGAGGACTGGAGTTGAGAAACACTGGTTTACACACACAGATCCACGGTCCTGCTCTGTAACGAGCAATCGTGAGTGCCCGGCAGACATTTTTATTCCTAATGTTTACAGTAATCAAACATGACATTACTGGAGTTTCCTGTAATACAGACCAGTCACTGCTGTTCTCTCTCCTCGTGTACTAGGTGACTGGTCTTGTATCCACCTCCCCATAGTTTTCTGCTGGCAGGCTGTAGTGAGTAGACCTGCACTGCTTCTTTTACAAGATCATTTCTGGGTTTTGCAAATTATATGTGATGCCTACACCCAGTGGATTTTATCCTGTTGGTAATATTGAATGATATACTAAAATGGCAGGTTTTTTTTTTTTTCTTCCCGTTCAACTTTGCTTAAAGCATGTATATACAATAGTCCCAGCTGGGGGAACACTGAATGATTATTGCTAATGGCTATAGTTGCTGGCAATAGTCGTATTAAAAAATCTGACAGGCTGGTTGTACCCAAGTCGATCGATCAACTTGGGTACAATCTGCCTGCCCATACATGGTTCGAATCTTGACCAGTTCTTCAAACCATCTATGAACTAGCACTTTGTTTTTCACTTAAAAGTAAGATTTTTGCTATCATTTCAAGATTGGCCTATCTTCAATTGACCTATTGAATAATTTCTAACCACTTTTAAATAAGGTCCACAAACAATGGATCTGTCTAAAGGAGCCCATTTTTTTTTTTTTTTTTTTAACCAGCGCGGGTTACTCCGCTGTTAAGCAAAGTGGTGCATGCACAGTTGTCTGTGTGATAATGGGTGTCTGATTGTCAAAGGCTTGTCACCTCCCTCTATGGGAGCCCTTAATGGCACAACTCTCATTCTAATGAATGAGACCTAGCTATTGGATTGGGTTGTGCAAGGGGTCGTTTTATGGCACCTTAATCTTCTGTATTTCACACAGACTGAACATGATTTTTAGTTTCTACATGTACTGTACACATGCTGTAACAAGGCGTTTGCTAACATTGAAAACTTTGAAGGCCAAAAATATTCTGTCATGAAAGGGTTAAAAAGTATTGTAGAAATTGACTCATTTTATTGGTGGTTTGGTCTTTTATATGTACCCCATCATTTGATCGGATTGTTATAATTACTGATCTCATGATGTCTTTTTATTCTTTCTCTTCTAGGCAAAATAATGTAAAAAGTGCACCAAAACTCTTGATAAGACTGATTGGGGTATAAGCAACAGCCACGCTCATGTTTTCTCCCGATCAAGAAAACCATCCCGCCAAGGCACCTGTGAAATATGGGGAGCTCATTGTACTGGGGTGAGTACTGTGTTCTTCCCAATCATGAGCCTTGCTTGATCTTTGTTCCCTCACCTTGTTTCAGACAAGGATGGCCTTTATTGCAGATGTTGATGTGTAAATTTGGTTTAGTTCCAAGTAGCTACTGCCACTGTGCAGCTCGGTATAAATTCCAACACAATGCTTGTGTGCGGGGATGACTGGGGAGTTCATTCATCCTGCGCAGGTCAGTCAAAATGGGTGAAGATCGGCACCTAGAAGAAGCCAAAGGAGAGGGTGCTGGCAAGGAACTTTGTTGGCATTGGACTATTGGAGCCAAGCTTAAAAAAAACTTTTTGCTGACTTTAGTTTCGCTTCGCTAAAGGTGATTGATGCATACTAGCACATTATAACCTAAACTGTCCGGTGCCTATTTTATTTTTTAATTTGGTTTACTACCGCTTTACCTTTTTTGTTTTTATCTAAACTGTTTATCGTAGACAGAAAATAATAGGGTACAACTTTCCAAAAAGTGAGAATGAGGTAGCATATACAGTACACCAAGAAAACACAATGAATAACAATGTCCAAAAGAAATTTCCATAAGGCCATTCACGTTCCAAAAAGAATGGGCTAATCAGGCTAAATATACATATCAAATGCATGACAGCTATATAGCAAAGAAAGCAATCGTGTCTACAATATTATCGACCCGTAATGGCCTATTACTGTAAATAGTGGACAAGATAAGATGCCAGATCGGGGCAATGATTGTATACATTTCAAAGCAATTAGACACCTGGCTGTCATTAGAACATGATTAATCAGTCTGACAGCAGTTTTGGTCATGTTTCATGAAGGAAGCCCCAGGAAAAAAATGTGCTAGGGCCTGTGGGATCGAAAAATCAAAGCGCAACTACAGCAAAGATCTAGTGGTCTCCCAAAATTTGTGGGTTTTTTGGGTATTTCCACTATATACAGTGGGGAAAATAATAATTTGATCCCCTGCAGATTTTGTAAGTTTGCCCACTTAAAACAGAAATGAAGGTCTATAATTTTTATCATAGGTGTATTTTAAATAATAGAGACAGAATATCATCCAAAAATCCAGAAAAAACACATGATAGTTAAATTACTGTTCAGTGACTTAGTACTTTGTGGAGAAACCCTTGTTGGCAAGCACAAAGGAAAGAAGTTTCTTGTTGTTGGTTACCAGGTTTGCACACATCTCAGGAGGGATTTTGGTCCACTCTTTTTTACAGATCTTCTCTAAATCCTTAAGGTTTCTTGGCTGTCACTTGGCAACTCAAAGTTTCAGCTCTCTCCATAAAATTTCTATAGGATTAAGGTCTGGAGACTGGCTAGGCCGCTCCATGGCCTTAATGTGCTTCTTCTTGAGCCACTCCTTTTGTTGCCTTTGCAGTAGAGCTGCACAAATCTGGCTAAAATGAGAATCGCAATTTTTTTGCTTAGAAGATAGATCACGATTCTCATGGCATTACATCAACTTTCACATTCAAACAAAAAAATTGGGCTAACTTTACTGTTTAGTTTTTTCTTAATTGAAGTGTATTTTTTCCCAAAAAATTGCGTTTGAAAGACCACTGTGCAAATACAGTGTGACATAAAATATTGCAACAATCGCCCTTTTACTCCCTAGGGTCTCTGCTAAAAATATATATATAATATTTGGGGGTACCAAGTAATTTTTTGGCAAAAAATACTGATTTTAACTTTGTAAGAAACAAAGGTGTCAGAAAAAGGTTTAGACTTTAAGTCGTTAAACTTCCTGTATTTACACACTTTTATCCCTTTGATCTAAGAAGGAAGAGTTACAATGTTTCTAGTTTTTTCTAGTTATCTACTAGCACAAACAATGTTGGCAGACTGCCCCTTTTTATTTCTATTGACAGCTGAGTGAGCAAAGAAGTAAGAAGTCTCTACACTTGTTACATGAAAGAATCGGGAAACTGCAATAGCGATTGTGAGGGGGGTTGAATCAAGATCACAATTTTTTTTAACGATTAATTGTGCAGCTCTACTTTGCAGTATGTTTTGGGTCATTGTCATGCTGGAAGACCCATCCATGACCCATCTTCAGTGTTCTGGCTGAGGGAAGAAGGTTCTCATCCAAGATTTTACAATACAATACGTGGCCTCATTCAAGTCAGTCTGTACCTTGCGTCTTTACAACACTTTCTTTTCTAAACTTTAACAGACTTGTCACAGCTCAGCTGCCTGGCATAGAAGTGCAGGTACACGCAGTCGGCTGTGGGCCATGTGGAAAAATCCAACGTGTGATTTCGTTTTTTTTTCTGCACTGCTCTCCCCCATAGCTTGAAAATGCGAACCACTGTACCCTTGTACCCTTGTGGAGAGCTGCCTCTGCATTAGTGTGTTAAGGGGCATTTTTCAGGCGCTACAGCGCTAAAAATAGCGCCTGTACAGCGCCTGAAAAAATCCAGCCCCATTCACTCCAGTGTGAAAGCCCTCTGGCTTTCACACTGGAGTGGTGTACTAGCAGGACGGTCAAAAAAGTCCTGCTAGCAGCATCTTTGGAGCGGTGTATTCACCGCTCCTATACTGCTCCAACCCATTGAAATCAATGGGACACCGCTGTAACACCGCGGCAATACCGCCGGCAAAGCGCCGCTGCAGCGGCAATTTGCGGAGGGTTTTAACCCTTTTTCGGCCGCTAGCGGGCGAATATCGCAGCAAAAACGACGGTAAATATAGCGCTGCTTTACCACCGACGCCGCTCCCGCCCCAGTGTGTGGGTGTGTGTGTTAAAAAAAAATGTATATATGTGTGTGTGTGTGTATGTATGTGTATGTAAATATATGTATATATATAATATATTCAGCACATGGGTTGTTGCTGTAAGTGTAAGAAGTCCCTCGTGCTGCGGTCTCCTGGTTTAGTACAAATCTTCTTCCTCTGATCCCTACCCATGCTGCCCTAATTTTCTGGTGCGGTGAGGGTTAAAAGAGCTTAGTGTGCTTTGACAGGCACTCCTCGAATGAATTAATAAAAACTGCCCAGGAATGGAGGACAGATTATTAAATGGGTCACCTCCATGCATAGATTGTGTTTCATTTTATAGAAGCAATAGTATGGCTTCTTTGTATGGAGGAGATGGGCGGAAAGGGTGGGCATAGTTGGGTACTATTGATGAGTGCTTGTTTCAGCTCCATGAACTCTTATTAACCCCCGCCACACAGGAAGATTATGGTGGCAGCGGTAGGATCAAAGGAGGAATATTTCTACTAAACCAGGGGACAGCAGAACAAGGGACACATCACACCGATAGAAGGTTATGTCCCTTAGGCTTTTAATTTGATGATTTTGAGTTTGTGATGGGAATAAGTAGATAAGGACTTCTATAACTTTCCTGATTTGTATATTTGTTAGGTTTCAGTGAGTTAATTAAAGTATTAGAGAAAGTAGGTCTACATGTTCAAAGGCAGGTCAGCAATGTTTACAACGAACACAAGGCTTGAGGACTTTTTAGAAAGTAGGGATCCCCACTGGAGGTACGATACACAATTTACAAGTTTAAACCAAGAAGATTGCCTTTTCCTTGGTGATCTCCATTTTCAGGTTTTTGTGCATTGCTGCCATTCTCTAGATCTAAATTTTTAGATGATATTCACGATTGTGTTTTAGAAAAGTTTTAAAGTTATAGGTGTGGTGTCATAAAATGTAGATAGATGTCCTACATTTATTATTGGCTTTTATATATTCAATTGGTTAACATGCACATCTGAGTGTAAATTAAGTAATCCTTTATGCCCACGACGTGAAAGGGAGGTTGGTACATTAGTGCATATGTTGTGGAGATGTCCTAAGTTTGTTAGATATTGGACCTTAGTCCTGGATACTATTAATAAGGTGTTTGGAACCAGGGCCGGTACAAGGCAGGGGCGGATGCCCTGGGCGCTACAGTTTACTGCAGGGAGGGGGGGCGTAAGTGAAGTTGGCTTCAAAAAACTGGCTGGAAATTGTGTGTGAGATGGGTACACACCAGCCGCTAATAGATGCAGTTGCAACGGTGTGCCGAGTGCGCTCCTGCATCCGACACAAGCCAACATGCCAGCCCTTCATTTGCCTTCCCTGTCAGTGGAGATACTCGGACTTCCCCCCTGACAGGCACTTCGTAGTTCTGGCCAGCCAGGCGTGACGTCACTCACAGAGGTCAGCAATGATGGGAGGCGGGATGGGAGGACTCAGAGAACATCATAGAGTGGTGCTGTGACCAAGAGGAGCCGACTCAGCCGAGGAGGAGGAACTAAACTGACTGCAGTGTGCATCGCACAGGTAAGCAGATAATTGCAAACTCTGTAGATTGGGGGGGGGGGGGGGTTGGAGGTGGCTGAGGGGAGGTTAATTACCAATGGTAATACATTTCTGTAATATACAGCATGAGGGGGTTAATGTATTGCCATTGGTCACTGATGCATTAGTGACCAGTGTCAGTTAATTAACCCCTTTGTGCTGCATTGGTGGCACCAGTGACACTGGTGCCACTAATGCAGCACAAAGGGGTTAATTAACTGACACTGGTCACTAATGCATCAGTGACCAATGGCAATACATTAACCCCCTCATGCTGTATATTACAAATTAGGTCCAGTGATAAAAACAAAGTCCCAATTACCAGATTGCATGGACCTCCTATCACATGTAATCGCATTAGGATCAAAACAAGCTGGCTGGCTAATCACAGATACCCATCCTTCCAGGATTTGAGAAGCGCAGTGATGTCACGTGATGGAGCGAATCCCGGAAGGACTGGTAGCTGCGATTAGCCAGGAGGCTTGTTTTGATCCTTATGCGATTACATGTTTTTGCTGTAAAAGCAACATTTTATACTTAAAGTTTTTAAAGATTTTTACAGTATGGCTAGCAAGCCTTTTTGTATTTTGGGGAACATCTGTGATTTTGTTTCCTGGATGGTGGGTCCACTTGCCATAAGGGGTTCCTTGGACGGTTAAGGGCCCTGGCTGGGTTTAGAGCCAAAAGTGTTACTGACCTTCCCTGATAGGAGGTCTGTGCAATCTGGTAAGCAAGCACTTTATCTATGGTGGAGGTTACTGTCACAGGATCACTCAATTTAAGGTGGCGGATGGTGCGGATGTTACCAAAGAACTTTTTTTATCACATTGGGACTTTGTTTTTATCACTGGTGCTTAACTCCATATTAATTAGTGCAACTCTATTGATGAATTTATGATTTGGGACTGTGTTATATCCCACAGTAGAGTTTGCGACTGCTTTCGATGTTCGTGTTTATTTTAGAATAATTAGCACCATTTTTTGCTTTATTTGATGCATATTACAAATACCATTGGTAATTAACCACTTGCCGACCCATCACAGTACATATACTGCTATGGGGTGGCAGCTACGGGCGTAAGGACATGCTGATCGGCTGTGTCAAATCGCAGCCCAGAGCTCTGTGTTGACAATCAATACAGGGAATGATCACTTTTCCCTGCAAAGCAACGAATCTTTGTTTACATAGGGGGGGGCGCAGTTTGCCATCTTCGCCCTGGGCACCAAATGACCTTGTCCCGGCACTGTTTGGAACTAATGTCCTGTTGGAGCCAAAGATTGGGGTGGCTGAATGGAAAGATTTATACTCCTCAGATGTATACGGCAATTCTTTGTTTGTATATAGCACAAAAGTTGATATCGCAGAAATGGATTTCCATGGCTCCCCCAACTTACTCTTTGTAAATTAAGTTTTGCAACAAGAACATAGGGGATGCCCAGATAAATGTATAAAACTTGGGGGCAAATGGTTAGACACTCCAGAGTTTACTACTTTTTCCCTTTTCCATTTTATTTCGCATAACTTTTTCTGAACGTATTTGTTTTCATTTCTTTGTGTGTATGCATTGCATGGGTTGTTACCGACGTGGTGAAAATTTCATGCTAATACCACCTTTTAGAAATATATTTACCTAGAAAAATGGTGACGTACATGTTCAATACTTATTTTTTTTTACCCACTATGTGTATATATAGATAGCTAGATAGAGAGAGAGAGACTCTATATCTATCTTTCTAGCTATCATCTCTATCTGTATGTGTATGTTATTGCTTATAAATATTTACATATTCACTGTATGCTAATGGAATGTCTAACTATTAGGATAACTGGAGACGAGTTTTGTTTAATAAATTATATGTATGTGTTATGGAAAAAATTAAAACTTTAATAAACATTTGAGAAGTAAATGAAGTAATTACAGCAGTGACCTAACTACTCAATCAAAATAATCATTAAATCTCCAGTGCAGCAAAGAAGGTAGATGACTTAACAATCATATCTTGAATGATATCCCAGTTCTTCTCTACAAACCTGTATAGTCTGTTTTATTAAACTGTACTTTTAATATCTCACCTTTACAAGTTGTTCATTACAACGCCCACTGACCGTCTTATACTATTTGGTTTTTAGTTTTTAAAACCCAACTCCATCTTCTCCATATAAAGCAACTTTTAAAGGTGATTGTAAACCTCAGGCATGGACAGTGGACAAAGCATTTCCTTCTGTAGTGTGTACTAGCCTAAATCCATAGCACCAGCCTGGGCAGTGGCGGCTGGTGCTCAAAATGGGCTGCCACTGAGCCTTGGTATCTGATTTCTCTGCTGTCTACATAAGTCACACACATAACTGTAAGCCAACACCTCAGCCTCCTGGGAGAGCCCCACAGCAGAAGACTTGGCTCCATGTTTTTCTCTATAAACCTGTTGGGGGCGTCTTTCCCTCCAGTCAGCTGTCAGATTTCACAGAGCTCTGGCCTCTAGCTCTGCAGTGTGTGATGTCATATCCCTGCCCCCTGCTTTTTGCCGCTGACAGATGCTGTTTAAAATGTGTGTTTTGGAAGACTGTAGAGCGGCAAGGGCCACAGATAAGCAGATGCAACTCATGTAGGAGGGTTTGTTTCATCTCTGTGTATCATCTGAATCCAGTTGCTTTACAGGGTATATGTAAGGGTTTACAGCCACTTCAAAACCTTATTGTAGTGATATTTTTATTAATGCAATGCAGTCCTGCTGCTTAACAAATTAAGATTTTATTATTGTTTTTTTTATTATGTGTTAGTGCTGTAAAACTATATCAGGTTGCCCTGTTGCGGTAGCAAGCTGTAGGTCCAGACCGCTGTTCTCACAAGAAATCCAAAGGTCCAGATTGCATCAGTCTGACATGACCCCGGCACAGTGCCCCCATCAACATGGCTCTTCAAGGTGAGCTTTGTTAATTGGACTGGGCAGGGGGCATGTACACTGAAAATATCTACTGCTACTCTGTTAGAACACTATTTCCAGATCTCAAGCATATAGCTAACACAAAGCAGGTGGAAATGGTTGTAAAGCATATAATTAAATTTACATATGTTTTACATGTGGCTTCATAATAATAAACATGACTTCAACTGGGATGTAAATTCCTTAAGCCTTGTTTAACCACTTCAGCTCTGTAGGGTTTTACCCCCTTAATGACCAAGCCATTTTTTCGCGATACGGCACTGCGTTGTTTAGCTGACAATTGCGCGGTCGTGCGATGCTGTACCCAAATAAAATTGATGTCCTTTTCTTCCCCACAAATGGAGATTTCTTTCGGTGGTATTTGATCACCTCCTGCGTTTTTTTTTTATTTTAATTTTATTTTATTTATTTTTTTAACATTGTAAACAAAAAAAGACCGACAAGTTTGAAAATAAAAACAATGTTTTTTACTTTCTGCTATAAAGCATATCAAATATAAAAAAAAAAAAAAGTAAAAAATCTAATTTATCCATAAGTTTGGGCCAATATGTATTTTGCTACATATTTTTGGTAAAAAAATAATCCCAAAAAGCGTAATATTGATTGGTTTGCGCAAAATTTATAGCGTCTACAAACTATGGGATAAATTCATGGACTTAATTTTTTATTGTTTTTACTAGTCATGGCGGCGATCAGCGATTCTTAGCGGGACAGCGACATTGCAGCCCACAAATCTGACACGAAGTGACACTTTTTTGGGACCAGTGATCAGTGCTAAAAAATGATCACTGTATAAATGACACTGGTAGGGAAGGGGTTAAGTGTGCTCCTGGGGCAGTGATGGGGAATCTTGGCACCCCAGATGTTTTGGAACTACATTTCCTATTCTTCCTTGTTTTTGCTACCTGTTGTCTTCACATTTTTTATTTTATTGGCAGCAGTCTTTAATGATTCTATTAACTTTAGTTCACACATAGCAGAGTACAAGTGCTTATCTACACATTCCCCACGATGCTCAACTACATTGCAGAGTGCATGAGCATCATGGGAAATGTAGTTCGAAAACATCTGGGGTGCCAAGGTTCACCATCACTGTCCTAGGGAATGCTTTCTCACTGTGTGGGGGATGGACTGACTGGAGGAAGAGACATCTGTGTTCCTAATTAGTTCCTAAATCTCTGGCAGAACAGCGGTCTGCCTTGTTTAGAAAGCAGTTCTGCCTCTCCTACGAACGATCGGCGGGTCTCGGTGGCCATCGCACCCACCCCAGAGCTGACAATAGGTATCACCTACAGGTACACGATTTTGCGCTTAAGGGCCACCCTGCCGCAGTAAATGTATGTAGGGCGATCTTTAATTGGTTAAATAAAAAATTTGTTTGAAAAAAAGCCTTTAAGAAAAAAAAAAAATTTTAAAATTGCAGTTTTGGGCTGAAATACTCACCTTCTCGCCATCCCTGTGGAAACTGATAGCTGCTGACCCACTTTAAGATTAAATGACACCCTGCCTCACTTAACATGGAAGTCAGTGTAGTTGTAGATACACTATAGTCTGGACTACAGAAGGCGGCTGGTCTGCCAGTGCTGGCATGCACCAATCTACTCTGCCCAAAGGATGCCCCAAGTTCAAGGATTGGGAGTAGAGCAGAAGCCTCGTGACCATTCTGCTTGGAAAAAGATTTTGTATGTAACAAATACTAGGTGCGGGATGAAAAAAGGTTTGGGTATTTACTTGGGAATTAGGCTTTAGTCTCTGGCTAAAGCTTTTTGGAAGAACTTGTTTGGTTCTTGAACCCGACCTGCTGAGAACAGTGTCACAAGTGCAATGAACCCTCTTCTTTTAGGTTCATGTTCAGGGTTTTGGAGCTGAGCAGCATGATGGAGTTGGAACTTCAAAGGATTGATGTCTGTTTATCTGGAACATTTGTAGCATGTCAGTTCTCACTGGAGGCCGCCTGCAATAGATAGTTGTTGGACAGTGTTGTTTTAACTCCTTCGGTAATTCTGCTCTCCAAGAAATAATTCAGCCTCTGTAGAATACTCCAGAAGATGTGATCGGCCAGAAAAGTTGGCAAAAGGAATCTGATATTAAAAGCCAAGATAACTTAAAAAATAAAATAATGGAAACCGAGCAAAAAAGTGGTGTGTTTAAGGATGACCAGGCGGTATTTTATCCATACAAAAGAACTGCAGTTTTTACTTAAATATTTTCTTGTACCATTATCATAAAATGTATATCACAGATCGAAACTGCACAAAATATTAAAAGTACATATAAACTAGCTGCTGTCATAATTTTAAGTTGACACATTTCGTAATATATACCGCTTCTTCAGGACATTGTTTTCAAATATGACAGATGCCTTAGGCTGGGTTCACACTGTGTGCGGAGAGGTTCATGGCAGGGGGTCCCTCCCTGTTCACTGTTTCAGGTCCAAATTAAAGGCTGAATTCGGACCTGAAACGGAGCCAAAGACACACAGGACTCTTGCTATGCGCTCCGCGGCCACCCCGGAGATGTGTGAACCGGCTCCATTGAGAGCCGGTCACACTCTCCTGTCATGTGAATTTGGATGCGGGGAAATCCGCATCCAAATCGCAATACAGTAGTGTGAACCCAGCCTTGCACAGAAAATCTTATTAATCTAGATAGAAGTCAAAAAATAAAAAATACATTGTACAGGTACACAGACAAAATTAACTATATTGACTATATGTTCTAAGCCATAATATATCAAAACATCTTCCCCCTTCATGGGAAAAGTGAAACGACTGTTTGGAAAAGAACTCCAGGTAACTATATAAAAAAAAAAAATTTAAATTTTTTATTAATTTTACTTTTATTTTTTTAGTTTGACACTTAAAAAAAAAAAAAAATAATAATAATTTATTACTTTTATTCCTATTACAAGGAATGTAAACACCCCTTGTAATAGAATATGGCACGATCGGACCTATTTACAGTGAGATATGGGGTCAATAAGACCCCACATCTCACCACTAGGCTGGGAAGCGTAAAATCAAAAAAAAAAAAAAACGACCACGGCTTCCCAGCCGAGGCGGCGCCGTTAATTGAATGCAGAGGCCGGGCGTGACATCATAACATCGCGCCCGGCCTCCGAAGGATCATAGAGACTCCGGCGACCATCTGGTCCGCCAGAAATCTCTATGATCACCATCCGGGGGCCGGCGGATCCTGTGTCCTGTGTTGGTAGAAGCACTGGAGGGGGGCGGGAGGGGGGGGGGACATCCCCTTCCACCACCCGTAAGAATGATCAAGCGGCGGAACAGCCGCTATAATCATTATTATGGTGGAGGGAATCGCCTGCTGAAAATGCTGATATCTGAATGATGTCTGTAGCTACAGGTATCATTCAGATATTCCCCCTGGAAAGTAAAGGACGTCATATGACGTATATTGGGCACAAGGTGGTTAAACTAATAAAAGGAAATATTTATTGAAAGAAATATGGAGCCTACAAAAGTTTACCTACATCTGAAAAACCTGTCCTCCTCCTCTGGCCCACATACTTGAGTTACCGATTTAGAACAGGGATGTGGCTAATGAAGTCCAGAGAAAAGTGATAACTCTTGATTTGCATATTTGATCCCGGTCAGTGACGGTGAAGTCGTTGAATCATCATCATAGCCAGGCAATTGCTTTACGAATTCCCTGGCAAGAAAATGGTTTCCGTACATGTGTTTCACCAAAGTAGCTGTTTGGCTGTTGCTGACAGATCAATTCTTCTTTCGAAGTTGTGACAGTGCCTTTCCAGTTTGAACTTCTGTGTTAAAGGAGATCCCTTGTTTGAGGTTTTGATAACTATAGCAATGGAATCTAAGCAATCTCTTATGTGTTACTAATAGATAATGACTCAAGTTTTTTTGTAGCAGTGATTGTTTACTGAAATGTTGAGCTGAAGCAGGGACTAAAAACAATGAGCAGTGTTCCCCAAAGTCCTGCATAATGTTTGTGTTATACATATAAAATTAAAGCACCGTTATCCTTCCTGCCAAGTCATTCTTAAAGTGATATGAAATCCAAAACCAAAATCATATTTTATTGCAGCTCACCAATTTATAGGTGTGGTGGCTTCATTTGTTTTTCTTAGGCTTTTTTATTTGCTCTTTATTTACACTTGGTGATCTGGCCAGTAAGTCTACTAATTTTCAAATAACTAACTTCCTTTATAGACCAAGCTGTCCAGCAAATATGATAGAGGGTTGAGACGAACCATTTATCCCTGACAGGAGTGCTTAGACTGGTCAACTTTTATTCATTACAACCTTTAACACAAAAAGCAAAAAAAAACTGTAGCTGTAACTGCTTAAAGAGGGAGTCCCACGAAAATATTATTTTTAAAAGTCAGCAGCTACAAATACTGCAGCTGCTGACTTTTAAAATAAGGACACTCACCTGTCACAGGGTCCAGCGATGTCAGCACCTGAGGCCGAACCGTCCCTCGGTCCTCAGATGCTGCCGCCGCCATCTTCGGTATGGGAATCAGGAAATTAAGCCTTGCAGCCTCACTTCCCGATTACCTACTGCGGATGCGCGAGTTGCGCAGCGCAATCAGAATGGTCCCTGCTGCCTCTGGGACCCGTGTGTGTCCCAGCAGACAGTGCGGCAGGACGGGAAGAGGCATAGACTCCCGTGGGAGTCTATGCCCAGAAGTGGGTGCAAATACCTGTCTTAGACAGGTATCTGCACCCCCTCCCCCCTGAAAGGTGCCAAATGTGACACGAAGGGGGGGGGGGGTTCCGAAAAGCGGAGGTTCAATTTTTGTGTAAACCTCAGCTTTAAGCTGGCCATAGTCGTTTTTATTTCTTTTTTATTCAACCAGTGGTTTCTTCCAACCACAGAAACAAGATGGATGGTGAAATATTTTACCAGTCTAAGGCCAGCTTTAAAGTGGCACTACACCCTCCTATCCTTTACAGCCAAGGAAGTTGCCATCTTAACTTCTGTTTAATCTGCAGTTGCCACAGTGTTGCACATGGGATCAGTTAGGACACCAGATTGACAGCAGTGGGAACCAATGGCTGCGCTGTTATCAATCTATCCAATCAAGAGCCAAGAACCCCAGGCAGAGAAGGTGAGCGCGTCTCCGCCGAGGGATCGAATGGGCTCAGGTGAGTAAAATGGGGCGGGGGGGGCTTCACTGTCAGAAGTTTTTTCACCTTTAATGCATAGGATGCATTAAGGTGAAAAAAAATTATGGTTTACAACCCCTTTTAAGGATTGGTAAGCGGCATTAAATAAAATTTTTGTTAACTATTGCTTCAACAAAACTAAACTACCCTACTTCAGAAGCTACTTCAATATTGCGGCTGCTGACTTCCAAAATCTACACATACTGCGGCCAAAATCTTTTCATTGGCTATGACTGCCTAGTTGATCCTCATAAACTTCTGGTTGGTCCTCCCTGATGTAAGAGACATTTAGCAAATGGGCCTATGGAAGTGTGTGGAGATCAACTTCAGATACTGCCAGTAGAAAGAAGGTTGCCTCTGGGTTTTAACATTGCAGCCGGTCTTTCTCAACCTTTTAACCCTAGCGGAACCCCAAAAATGTATTTTCAGGTCTCGAGGAACCCTTATTAAAACCAATTCATCAGGGGTCAATAGGAAGAATGTCCCCCTCAAAGTGGTGCTCAGAATGCCTGCCTTAAAGTCAGCTAAAAGGATATTTGGTGTGATGCTGCTGGCTTTGCTAAGTGATGCTGAACCTTGAACTCTGTAGGCATCATCGAAAAGGTGATTCATCAGCCACAGCTCAAGGAACCCCTAGCAACCTCTTAAGGAACCCCAGGGTGCAACGGAACCCTGGTTGAGAATGGCTGATTGCAGCATACAGCCAAATTGAGGCAAGTATGCATCAGGGTTGGGGAAGGGGGAGTTTTGTTAAGGGGCAGCTAGGCATGAAGATTAACTGCACTATTAAATGAAAGTCTTTATCCAGTAATGGGTACCCTAAGAATTGGGGGCACATTTATATGTTTACTTTTTAAACCGTTGTTCTATTTCTAAGTATATTTAATCTTTCATTTGTACATTTAATAAGGTTTTTGGATGGCTATGTGCTAGCTAAAGAGACAACTTAGCAAAGCGGCTTGCTTTCAGGATCCTTTTGCATGATGGAAACCTCAGACTCTGATACATGGATTGAAGTTTACATATAATATAAATATGTAATAGTTAAATATATACAATATGTACAAAACTCATATATTTCCTCAGTAACATATTTTCTGCAGTTACAAAGTTGTGCTACTATTTTTTAGACTCATGTAGAATTACAGTAGTTCTTTAATTTTCTCCAGGTACAATGGCTCTCTACCAAATGGGGACAGAGGAAGAAGGAAAAGCAGGTTTGCTTTATTGAAGAGACTTAAAGCCAATGGGGTGAAGCCGAGTACTGTTCACATTGCCTGTACTCCACAGGCAGCAAAGGTAAGTTCACATATTGTTGTTTTAGTTTCCCAACTAGAAGCTGTTAAATGTTTTGTGTTTCTAAAGATGTGAGGGTTTCTATACCACACTCATGGACTGATTTGTTGCTCTGCTTTAAAGGGGTGGTAAACCCTCATGTTTTTTCACCTTAATGCATCCTATGCATTAAGGTGAATAAACTTCTGACAGTGACCGCCCCCTTGATTGGATAGATTGATTGCAGCGCAGCCATTGGCACCCCGCTGCTGTCAATCAAACCCAATGACGCGGGGGTGGGGCCGAGTCTGACATTCGTGTCTATGGACACAAATGCTGGACTCTGCGAGGAGGATACGCGAGAGCCGCCAAGGGAACCCAGAAGACTATGATCGGGGCCACTCTGTGCAAAACATTTTATTTATTTATTTTTCATCTTTTTGATTTATCAGTCCATTACAATGCCTATTACAGTAGTATAGGTTCTTATGCTCGTTTTTGCCAATGGTTCTCTTATATGTATTAGTGTCACTGTGAAGAATCTATTTACTGGGACAGATCATGCTTACTGTACTAAAGTCTTAAAAATACCAAAGCAGGTTTTAAAGCAGAGATTTTGGGAGGTCTTGAACAGCAGCAAAAGAGCTAGATACAAAAACACAAATCATTGCCCAGATCTATTGAAAGCTGCCATTCTCTGCACTGAGCAACAAAAAAAGCCCTATAAAAATTGACAGATAATGTTTTAAGCCCAGTATACACAGGCGAAATGTCAGGTGGCACTAGCCAGTTTCTATTGAACTGGCCGGTGCCGCCCGACATTTCGGCCGTGTGTACTGCAGCCAGCTTCTGTCAAGTGCTTGTATTTAGCACACTTCACCAAGAAGCCAACTGTTTGATTTCAAAATGATAACTTTTTGAATAATGTACTATTATGGTGTCTTTTGTCAGGTTGCCATGTGCCTGCCTTTTGCTGCTACATGTCAATGCTCTTGCTTATTATACACATTTTTGTTTCAGGCAATAAGTAACAAGGACCAGCATAGTATATCCTATACTTTGTCAAGGGCACAGACTGTGGTAGTAGAATACACTCATGACAACAACACAGACATGTTTCAGGTAAGAATCTTCAACAAAGGATTTCTCATTTAAACGGCCCTTGGGGTACAATTCCTCCCTCTGACACCAGCAATTACTGCCCCACTGACACTGACTATACCTCCTATTGACAACAAGAAAGGGGCAATATTCCTCCCCTCTCTGACCACAGGCATTAGGTCATTTCTTACTCCCACTGCCATTGATGATGTAAAATGTTGTTATACTCTGGCAACATTCTGGCCCTCCTAAAGTCTAATTGACAGTAAAATGGCTGCTGCCAAATTAGCCTGCCCATACATGGTTCAAATCTTGTCTGATCCCTGCTGAATCGGCTATTAGCTGGCTTTAGCCGTACATCAGCATTTGCAAGTGAGGGACAAGGGACACAATTTCCCAATGGCTGTATGCTCTGGCAGTTGCAGGCGATGAGGCTGGTTTCATTAGAACCATTTGATTTCCAGTCAGTCAGTGGCAGTCAAAGTAGACTGGCTGTAGGAAAAGATTAATGCTTATGATCAGCAACTTGAGGTAAAATTGCTTAATTTGGTAATTTGAGCATTGACACCTTTTTGCAAACCTTTAGGCTTGGTTCACACTAGTGCGACTTCGAAGTTGCGTGATTTGCAGTGTGACTTTAATGCAACTTATTACACTCTGTGGTACTCAAGTTGCATCAAAGTAGTGCAGGAACCTTTTTTAACCCCTTGTGCCTAAGGGTAAAACAAATGTTAATGCCTAAAAACACACTGACATTAGGTGACACTGATACTAATTAAAAAATCCTGCCCAAAAAAGTACTGACCCTGACCTTTGACCCAAACACTAACCCTGGTACTGACCTAGATCAAACCTTGACCTAGGTATTTTTTTATATATTTTTTATTTTTTGTAACAGAGAGAGATATGATGTATCTCTATCCTTCATTTAGAGAGAGAAAACGCGGGGACAGGCTTCACAGTGACTGGTCACTATGATAGCCAATCAGAGGCTATCACAGAGATCAGGTGACCTGGAATTGGGAGTTCCGGGTCCCGATTGTTAGTATGGGCCCGGGGCTGGGAGCACAAATATGTGGCCCCACAGAAAAAAAGCCTAGTCCAGTGGGGTTGCATATTTGCGTATGGTCGACGCCAAGGGGTTAAAGACGCTGCGACTTTGGTTGCATACATTGGAACAGGTGCCAATAAATGGGTTTTGACTTGCCATGTAACAATAAGTCGCATGACAGGTTGCATCAGTGTGCACATAGCCTTAATGACTTTAAGACACAACTCTGTAATGTGTTGCAGCTTTATAATTAAAGGGTAAAGAATGGTCATTGTGCATGTGTGCAGCATAATAATCTAGGTCAGAAAAAAAAAGTAATTTCTATCCCCTCTCTGTCATTTTCAGCTACAGTTTATTCCACAGCTTTAGTAAATGAATGAAACATCATGACAAGTTACTGTAGACTTCCTTTTGATCATCTAGAGAGATTTCATCTTTGCAATACTCAGCCATGACAATGCTCTGGTTGTCTTGACAAGTCATTCTCTGCATGTTGCTGTTTATTTCTGTACAATGATTCCTATCTCTCTTCTAATGCATTTCTAGATTGGAAGGTCAACAGAAAGCCCTATTGATTTTGTGGTAACTGACACAGTTCCAGGAAGCCAGAGCAACTCCGATACACAGTCTGTACAAAGCACCATCTCCAGATTCGCATGCAGAATTATTTGTGAACGAAATCCTCCATTTACTGCCAGAATATATGCTGCAGGCTTCGACTCTTCCAAGAATATTTTCCTTGGGGTAAACCATTTATTTTCATTTTTTGAAGAAAATTATCCCCAGTCAGTTGAGAACTTTCCAATTTTTGGGGTCCCTTATTCTCTTTCAGTCAGGCACATTTGGAAGAATTTAAAGGTTACCATGTTTCTTAATAATAAACCTAATGCTGTGAAGGTGCAAGGTGGGCGGTATAGATGATGATCATGGTACTTATGTTTTAAGTATTGGAATATATGGAAGGGTCATGATAAAGTGTTTCCACAGTGTGGCACTGATAGTTGGTATGTATGAGTCAGTTCAGAACATCACCTTATCTGAAGTCCTACAATCATAGGCAGAGCTTACGAGTAAGTTCATGGCTCATCAGGCAAAAAAGAAGTGCTAAATTTTGTGTTTATTAAAACTACTTTACAGTTACCCAAAAATAAGAAATGTCTTACAATTTTCAGCCAGAATAAGCAACAATATCACATCTCTGGTACTTTTCAGACAGCTCTGGCTAACTAATATAAGGGGGATATTATTGGTCAGACAGGAGAGAAAACCATGATCACCATTGTTCCTCCTGTAGGTAAGCTGACACCCTTGCAGTCGTCCTGCATCTCGCTGTTCTTCCCTGGTCTCCAAATATATAAAACTAATGGCAGTACCTCTCTACAGTGCACCTAGAAGTGCAACCCCAGTTTCAAAAAGGTTGGGACACTGTATATATTTTACATAAAAAAACAGAATGCAATGATTTGCAAATTGCATAAACCAATATTTTATTCTTAGGTTTTCTATTTTCTTCTATCAAATGTTTAAACTGGGAAAATGTACCATTTTAGGATATAATTAAGGCAAATTTGAAATGAATGGCAGCAACATGTCTCAAAAAAAGTTGACAGGGCCATGTTTACACTGTAGCATCCCATCTTCTTTTAACAACACTCTAAACGTCTGGGAACTGAGAAGACCGGTTGCTGGAGTTTTGGGAGAGGAATGTTGTCCCATTCTTGCCCGACTAGGATTCTAACTGCTCAACAGTCCTGGGTTGTCTTTGTTGTAGTTTTCATTTTAAGATGTGCCAAAGATTTCTAATTGGTGAAAGGTCTGGGCTGCAGGCAGGCCAGTTAAGCACCTGGATTCTACTGCTATGAAGCTATTCTGTTGTCATAGATGCAGTATACGATTTAGCATTGTCCTGCTGAAATCTGCAAGTCATTCCCTGAACAATACATTGTCTGGATGGGAGTAAATGCTGCTCAAAAAACCTGGATATATCTTTCAATATGGTGTCTCTCCAGATGTGCAAGCTGCCCATTCCATACCCACTAATGCACCCCCATACCATCAGAGATTCAGGCTTTTGAACTGAGTGCTGATAAGCCGGAAGGTACCGCTCCTCTTTAGTCCAGAGACTGCAAACTCCCATGGTTGCCAAAAATGGCAAATTAGAATTTCCTGACCACAGTATACTTTTCAACTTTGCAACAGACCATTTTACATGCGCTTTGGCCACCCAGAGAAGACAGCAGTGTTTCTATATCATGTTCAGATATGGCTTTTTTAACTTGCAATTTTTGATAATGCAGCAAACGGTGTTCAGACAGAGATTTTTGGAAGTATTCCTAAGCCCATGCAGTGATTGTCCATCACAGAATCATGCCTGTTTTTAATGCAGTGCTGTCTGAGGACCCGAAGATCACAGGCATCCAATATTGCGTTTCGTCCTCATTCCTTGCACACAGAGATTTCTCCAGAATCTGTTGATATTATGTACTGTAGATGATGATCTATTTAATGTCTTTGTAGTTTTGCGTTGAACGTTACACAATTTTAAGATGCAGCTTTTCAGATATTGGGGAACCTCTGCCCATCTTTACTTCTGAGACCCTGACTCTTGAAGATGCTTTTATACCCAGTCATGTTACTGACCTGTTGCCAATTAACCTAATTAGTTGAAAAATGTTCTTTCAGCTTTTCTTTCTTAGCACCACTTACTTTCGAGCTTTTTGTTGCTCTATACCAACTTCTTTTTTTTAGATGTGATGCTGCCATCAATTTCCAAATTTGCCATATTTTTATTTTTTTTCTGATAATGGTACATTTTCTCAGTTTAAAGTGGAAGTAAACCCTCCTATCGTTTTCAGCCAAGGAAGCTGCCATCTTTGCCTCTGTTTAATCTTCAACTGCCACAGTGCTGCACATGTGATCCGTTATGACACCAGCCATTGGATGGTTTGACTGTTTGGTTGAGAGCACAGCCAATGTGCAGTTAGCATTCACGGCATGCCTTTTTTTTTTGGACTGTTAAATCGATGGGTTTACTTCCGCTTTAAACATTTGATATGTTTTCTATTGTGAATAAAATATCAGTTTATGAGATTTGCAGACCATTGCATTCTGTTTATGTAGTTTTTACACAGCGTCCCAACTATTTTGAAACTCAGGTTGTACCTACACATTCCTGCAGCAGCCTCCCTGGCATTGGCACAGGTATAACGTGCAGCACTTGGGCCTCATTCACATGGAGCCAGCTGCGGAGTAGCGTGGAATTGCATTGCCAGCAGTAGCTGCCCTTTGGTTAGCAGAGAATCAGGAGCCGATAGATCCCGCCTCTTGCATGCCTGTTTGCATAAGGATTTCACAGCGAAATCCCTCTGTATCGCACTGCAAACGTGTCCATTGCATGTGGTTGCATCGCAGCCCTATCTACAGTGCCCTGAAAAAGTATTCATACCCCTTGACATTTTCCACATTCCTATCCTGCAACCATTGTCTAGTTTCAGGAGGTTGCTGAGACAAGTTAAAAATGCATCTCAGCAGCATGTTTTTTCAGGCTGACATTGCCCATATTAAAGGGGCCTTAGAGGTACCAGCACATACATTGCCCTGGCTGAATCTCGAGCCAATTTGACAAGCAAAGCTGCAAAACTCTTGTAGTGCCAAAGCTTGATCACCTCCTGTGCACTTTGGTTGGCTAGTAAGGCTGATAATCATAGTGATGGGCCAAGAGAAATGGAAAAAAACAAGGCTTAGCTGCAACTTCCAAAACCAGTCAGAAGATTTTCCTGTTGGATCAGCCTAGCATTCAACCAAACCTGGGTTTGGGAGCTGCTGCATGTACACGGCTATCTCTAAAACTGATCAAAAACAAGGGCAAGCGTTTTTCCTTTCCTATCTACCTCCTTTACAGTGTTTCTTAAAGTTTGCAGCAGAAGGGATGGCGACGGCAAAAAGTTTATCAGGGTGTGAGGTCTGTATTGCATTTCAGTTGTCTTCATAACGAGTAGAGTAGGTCTTAATTTTTCTCTGCAGCATGTGATGTTCTATAAACCGTGTGTAATTGTTCCTGGCTTCTTTCCTTGTAATAGGAAAAGGCTGCCAAATGGAAGACGATAGATGGGCAGATGGATGGGTTAACGACAAATGGAGTCCTTGTTATGCATCCACGCAACGGATTCACAGAGGACTCTAAGCCAGGGGTGTGGAGAGAGATATCCGTATGTGGGAATGTGTTTAGCCTAAGAGAGACCCGCTCGGCTCAGCAGAGAGGAAAGATGGTATGTGCCACCCAGCAGCCTTTCTTCTGTCAGTTTAACCGTTTTTTTTTTTTTTTTTTTTTTTTTTTAAGATTTTCCTTCTGAGAATCTGCTTTTTTTTGAGGCTGTAAAATGCAATGTTTATTTGATTAGATGACTTTTAATTTAAAATCAGTTTTCTCATGCTTTAAATTTATTTATAGCACCTTTCAAGTGAATTTCATCTCGTCAAGCTTAGAACATACTGTTCCTCCATGGAAAAAAATTAATGTTCGATGATGATTCATCTTAACATATTTTCCTTTATATAATGGGGCTGTGCTCTGTGACAGATTGAGTCGCAAAGGGCTGGAATGTGAAGTCAGCTTCAACCACTGTGGAGCTATTCGTGTAATATTTCAGTTTTTTTATGTATTTGAGTTTAATATAATAGATTTTAGGTGGGTTAAGCGGGCTTTTCATATTGCTTCTGGTTTGGAATGCAGCGTTCTCTCACCAAATTTTGAAGAGCTTGCCTCTCATATTTTCGAGCTTGGGCAAGAAAGAAATTGACCAGAGGGTTTGACCTGAATTTTAAAGAGGTTATAAACCTCCAAAAAAAGAATGTGCAAGACAAAGGCATAAATGTATGCATCGCATACTAGCTTATTATGAAATACCTTAGAAAGATGCCCTGCAGTGGCGCCAGCACACCGCTCACAAGGCCGACATCTTTTCCAGAGTTACTTCCCGCAATTCGCGGGCTCCGGCACTGTGATTGGCCAGAGCCACGATGGCGTCACTCCCGCAGCATGAAGAAAATGCACAAGCGGGCCATTCCTTCAGTGCCATGCGCCGATGATGTCATAGTAAATATCTCCTGAACGGTGCACGTTTGGGAGATATTTACAGTACCTACAGGTAAGCCTTACTATAGGCTTACCTGTACAGTTCCATGAAAAAGTATTCATACCCCTTGAAATTTTTCACATTTTGTCATGTTACAACCAAAAAAACATATGTGATAGACAACACAAGGTGCCACATAATTATGAAGTGGAAAGAAAATAATAAATGGTTTTCAACATTTTTTACAAATAAATATGTGAAAAGTGTGGCATGCATTTGTATTTAGCCCCCTTTACTCTGATACCCCTAACAAGAATCTAGTGGAACCAATTGCCTTCAGAAGTCACCTAATAAGAAAATAGAGTCCCACCTGTGTGTAATTTAATCTCAGTATAAATACAACTGTTCTGTGAAGTCCTCAAAGGTTTGTTGAATCTTTGTGAACAAACGGCACCATGAAGGCCAAGGAACACACCAGACAGGTCAGGGATATAGTTATGGAGTAGTTTAAAGCAGGGTTTGGTTATAAAAAAATATCCCAAGCTTTGAACATCTCATGGAGCACTGTTCAATCCATCATCCTAAAATGGAAATAGTATGGCACATCTGCAAACCTACCAAGACATGGCTGTCCAACTAAACTGATAGGGCGGGCAAGGAGAGCATTAATCAGAGAAGCAGACAAGAGGCCCATGGTAACTCTGGAGGAGCTGCAGAGATGCACATCTCAGGTGGGAGAATCTGTCCACAAGACAACTATTAAAAGTGCATTCCACAAATCCTGGCCTTTATGGAAGGGTGGCAAGAAGAAAGCCATTGTTGAAAGAAAGCCATATAAAGTCCTGTTTGCAGTTTGCGAGAAGCCATGTGGGGGGACAGCAAACATGTGGAAGAAGGTGCTCTGGTCAGATGAGATCAAAATTTTACTTTTTGGCCTAAAAGCAAAACGTGTGGTGTAAAACTAACACAGCACATCACCCTGAACACAACGTCCCTATCCGTGAAACACGGTGGTGGTGGCAGCATCATGTTGTGGGGATGCTTTACTTCAGCAGGGACAGGGAAGCTGGTCCGAGTTCATGGGAAGATGGATGGAGCCAAGGTTCACCTTCTAGCTGGACAACAACCCTAAACATACAGCCAAAGCTACAATGGAATGGTTTAGATCAAAGCATAGTTATGTGTTAGAATTGCCCAGTCAAAGTCCAGACCTAAATCCAATTGAGAATCTGTGACAAGACTTGAAAATTGCTGTTCACAGATGCTCTCATCAAATAGCTTGGGGTGTCTACTTTCCAAAATGGGGTCATTTGGGGGGGGTTTGAACTGTCCTGGCATTTTATGCACAACATTTAGAAGCCTATGTCACACGTCACCCACTCTTCTAACCACTTGTAGACAAAGCCCTTTCTGACACTTTTTGTTTACATGAAAACATATTTTTTTTTTGCAAGAAAATTACGTTGAACCCCCAAACACTATATATAATGTTAAAGCAAAGGCCCTACAGATTAAAATGGTGGGTGTTGCATTTTTTTTTTCCACACAGTATTTGCGCAGCGATTTTTCAAACGCATTTTTTGTGGAAAAAATACACTTTTTTTTATTTTAATGCACTAAAACACACTATATTGCTCAAATTTTTGATGAAATAAAAAATATGATCTTAGGCCGAGTACATGGATACCAAACACGACATGCTTTAAAATTGCGCACAAACACGCAGTGGCGACAAACTACATACATTTTTAAAAGCCTTTAAAAGCCTTTACATGATACCACATTAGATTCACGGAGGAGGTCTACTGCTAAAATTACTGCCCTCGATCTGACCTTCGCGGTGATACCTCACATGCATGGTGCAATTGCTGTTTACATATGACGCCAGACCAACGCTTGTGTACGCCTTTGCGCAAGAGAAGGGGGGGCAGGGGTGCTTTTTTTTTTTTTTTTGTTTTTTTTTTTATTTATTTAGCTTTTTTATTTTATTTTTAAACTGTTCCTTCCATTTTTTTTCTTTGTTATGATTTTTATTGTTATCTCAGGGAATGTAAATATCCCCTATGATAGCAATAGGCAGTGACAGGTACTCTTTTTTTGAAAAAAATTGGGGTCTATTAGACCCTAGATCTTTCCTCTGCCCTCAAAGCATCTGACCACACCAAGATTGGTGTGATAAAATGCTTTCCCAATTTCCCAATGGCGCGGTTTATATCCGGGAGGGGGGACATTCCCTCCCACTGCTTGTAAAAGCAGTCTAGAGGCTAATTACCCGCTAGAATTGCTTTTACATGAAAGCCGATCACTGGCTGAAAAGAATGATACCAAGATGATACCTAAACCTGCAGGCATCATTCTGGTATAACCATTCAAAGTCCAGCAACATACTGGACATATATTGTAATCTTTTTTTTTTCATGCAGCCTCTTGGCTGAACGAAAAAAAGAGATTGATTGGTGGGTATGCCCACCATTAGAATACCTCCCTTCATCCACCCACTTCTAATGATGGGCATACATGCACCATTTATATATGCCGATGCATGGGGGCATCCTCCCGCAAAAGTTATGCCGTGTACACACGGTCGGAATTTCGACCGTATGTACGTGGCATTAGGAGCCAATCGCTCCTCCCCCCCCTGCTGCCCCCATGCTTCGGCATATATGCTCTTTTTTTTAACTGTGGTGGTGAAATCACCTCCTACAGCGTTGGAGTCGCGGCTTTATGTATATCGTGGGAGCAAACGCTGTTGCTGTCAAGATAAATAAAATCCGCGTTGCAACTGAATGGCGCACCTGAAAACAAAAAAATGCTCAACACTAAAACACAGTAAACAAAATTACATACCTGAAAAGCAAGCATGATAAAACATGATAAAACATAATAAAACATTGCAGAATAGAATGGAGTAAAAAAAGAGCAACAATAGAGAGAGATAGAGGGATCAGGCCTGACTCTGCGAACGCTGCAGTTATGTGTGCTTATTTTTTTTTATTTTTTTGGGATGGGCTGGGCGGAGGGGGAAAAAGCTCCTGACTGAAGCGACTGAATCAATAGATCGCTACCCAAAGAAGAATGGGCAAACATTTTTCACTCTGTAGATGTGCAAAGCTGGTAGAGACATACCCAGAAAGACTTGTAGCTGTAATTGCAGTGAAAGGTGGTTCTACAAATGATTAACTCGGGAGGGGGGGGGGGGGGTGTTGGTCTATCACATAAAATCCCAATAAAATGAATATACATTTTTGGTTGTAACATGGCAAAATGTGGAAAATTTCAAGGGGTATGAATACCTTTTCAAGGCACTGTAGGTAAATTTAAAGAGGAATACTTTACTTCCTCTTTAAAGCAACGTTAAACCTCTGTTTTCTTTTTAAATAACAAATATGTTATACTTACCTGCTCTGTGCAATAGTTTTGCACAGAGAAGCCCTGGTCCTCCTTTTCTGGGGGTCCCCACCGGCGCTTCAGGCCCCTCCTCTTCGGTGAGAACCCCCATAGAAGGTGGCTTTCCATGGGGGCACCCGTGTGGGCTCGCTCCCGTGCTGCCTGTCTGTCTATTGACCACTCCCTCATCAGCGGTGAGTGACAGCATTTGAGTGACAGTAGCGGGAGCCAATGGCTACCACCGCTATTAATCTACCCAATGAGGGGGAAGACAGTGGCGCACGTTGTAGATCGTTCTCAGATGAGAATAAGGTGGGGGCTGGGGGGCTCCGGCAGAACAAAAGGTTTTTTACCTTAATGCATTAAGGTAAAAAAAACTTTGAGGCTTTAGAACCACTAATCTGGAAAATAAGGCTACTGGCAGCTATAGGGTTTCTACTGAATATTTTGTAAACGCCACTAAGCTGATTATGTCATTGATCTCTTTCTATAGCCATTCTACATGTACCTTTTTTATTACTGTAAATGAAAAATACTTGGTATACTTCATTAAGTGATAACATTGTCACATGTGTCTTCCTGCTTAACTCAATTAAATGTGTTGGTATTGGATAACATGTACCTTTTTAATTTATTTAAGTACATTGTAAAAAAAAAAGTAAAATGGAGAAATCTTTCATGGGGCCTCATGTTAGTTTTAATTGTTAACTTTGCAAGAAGCCTGACTTTATGATGAAGTTTAGAGGTTAACATGAAAACTAGCAGCACCAAGGAAATAGTCTTTAGCTAATCTAAACTTGAACAACAAATAAGAAAAGTTTTTAAGCTGTATCTCTCGACTAAGGCTGGCCATACATGGAGAAAATGCATTTCAAACAACCATGGGTTGCAGTAAAAAAAAAAAGGTTTTGCACGATTCCGCCATCAACACAGACGGTGTTGACAGGTATCCCTCCTGCCGAGCAATTGTCTTCAATCTCTGTTGCTCAGGTGAAGACAGTGATTGCTAGCAGCTATAGCAGCCGCTTGCGATAATCGCAAGTAAATCCGGCAGGCTGGTTGTATCCAAGTTGATCAATTTGATCTACTTGGTACATTCAGTCTGCCCATTAATGATTCGAACCGTCTATGGCCGACCTAAAAATGTTTGTTTTGGGCAGAATAGGGAATAGTTCAAATCCTTTTTTTATTCTGTCTTTTTTTGGGGAGGTTTTGCTTCATATCCTGTTACAAGAAACACAAAATGTCTTGGTAATAATGGTGTGCCAGGAAATCCTTTCTGGCACATTTGTAACCAGAACAGGTGTCGCCATTAGAGGATTTTCCCACACCTTCTATGCCATAAAATTTGGGATTTTCAATTACTTTCTGGTGGTCACCAAGACACATGGGGAGGGAATTCAGTGAAGCTGCTGTGCCACTTTCCTGCCATTCATCCCTATTGTTAATGGTATTGCACCAAATTTATGAAGCATTTGCGACACTTTTTTGGTTCTGACAGCGACTCGTGTACCAAATTCATATAGTTCTAAAATGCGCCACATTTACATTATGTCGCATTAAATGTGCCACTTTACATTGTGTCTTATTGAATGCGCCAAATGTAAAAATTTTGCTAATTAAGACTACCTCCTTGCCATACAGAGAGAAAAACTGTCTCAGACAGATTTTGCGGAAATGTGTCTCATGTGCACTCTAAAAGTGGCGCAGCATGAGCCAAATTCGAATATAAGTTCTAGACAGGTATATGAATTTGGCGTATTCTTCACCACTTTTAGAATGCATGAGAGAGACTTCCGTAAAATCTGTCTTTGCCAGTGTTTATGAAGTTCAGGTATAGAGAGGTTGAATTACCCCAGCAGGTACACCCAAATAACCCTATAGGGGTTCTTATCCTTCCATCCTTCCTGTCTAAAACTTTAAATGATTTGACTAAATTAATTTGATTTATAAATGGGTTTCTTTATAGAGTAGTCAAGATGGGGTAGGATTTGAGTAGAAATATTTACCATTTTCTTGACACCTCTTTATTAATTCATCTAGAAGGTCGTGGACCGACCACTTACTCCTTCCAGTCCTCTTGTAGCTAACTTTCAGCTACCTACACATCATTACTGCAAAAATGTCCCTGCAGATGTCCGAGAAACATTTTCACTACATAGGTAGTTCATAAAATAGATGCTTAAAGGTTGTGTTTTGAACATAAATAACTGGAATCTTTGTTTTAACAGGTGGAAAATGAAAGCAATGAACTTCAAGATGGTTCCCTTATTGATCTTTGTGGAGCTACTTTGTTATGGCGTACCGCTGAAGGTCTGTCCAGAACTCCAACCGTAAAACACTTGGAAGCACTAAGACAGGAGATCAATGCAGCACGACCTCAGTGTCCTGTTGGTTTTAATACACTGGCTTTTCCTAGTATGAAGAGGAAGGATGTTGTCGATGAGAAACAGCCTTGGGTATACCTGACCTGCGGCCATGTGCATGGCTACCATAACTGGGGAAACAAAGAGGAGAGGGATGGAAAGGACCGGGAGTGTCCAATGTGTCGCTCTGTGGGGCCCTATGTTCCACTATGGCTGGGTTGTGAAGCTGGATTTTATGTGGATGCAGGCCCTCCCACTCACGCCTTTAGCCCTTGTGGACATGTTTGCTCAGAAAAAACAACTGCCTACTGGTCTCAGATCCCACTTCCCCATGGTACTCATACTTTCCATGCAGCCTGCCCATTCTGCGCACACCAGCTTGCAGGAGAACAAGGGTATATCAGACTTATTTTCCAAGGACCTCTAGACTAACACCTCTTTTTCGGTGCTTGCATTGAGCGCATAAGCTAGGAAAGGTTTGGTTTGCTTCCCGCTGGCCGGTCTTCTCAAAGTGGTCAAGACCTATTGGCAAAGTTTGCATAATACAGAACTAAAAGCTACAGGAGCTCCGAACGTTGTGAGACGCAGGACGCAGCGATAAAACCTTTTTTTTCTTTTTCTGTTTGCAAGCAGATGTTTCAAACGGGATTATGCAGATTTAAATGCCTTCGTTAATATTTCTGAATGACCCACCTCAGTATTAAATTATTTTGGATAACTGGGGAATATAGTCAGCTCAAACTACATTAGTTTACAATTCAACACGCATAGTAAAATTATAGCATACAACAGTTTTATATTTATCTTTTAGTATGGAAAACAGCAATGACTTACCAGCATTGTTGTATAAACTGACCCATGTACTTTGGATGCTTAAAGTAGCCGGGACAATATCAGAAGATACCAATATGGACAATCTTTTCTTATCCCTGTTTGTTTTCATTATTCGATCATGGGATTAGACCATTTTATCACTGAATCATGTGACAGTTAGGCGATCATAAGTGGGGTCTAAGGAGTCTGTAAATATTTGGTTTCAATCACGTTGTCCTTGGTTAGTCTTAACATGCGCTCATACCGTAATTGTTTGCATACATTTCAGGGTTTTATTTATGTTATTTTGAATTCATATTTTTATTTCTGAAGTAATATTGCTTGCGACATGATCTATTTATCCTTTTTTGAGCCATTTCTTGGGTTTCATTAAATCGCAAAAAACATGTTTGAGCAGGCAAGATTAGAATGTTTTGTACAAATGTATTTTTCTCGGGGACGTTGCATATTTTTACTGGAGCCTACATCCATTGTGATAAACTGTAAATTTCATGTTCCAGAAAGTTTGTAGTTTTTAGTTTAGTTTTTTTTTTTTTTTGTATTCTACTTTTTTTTCCTTGCATGTTTTATGATTGTAGCATTAGCTTTAACACAGCTTGTCCTTGGCTGGTTAGGTGAAATACCCATTTAATGGGTGGAGTGTTTTGTGGCTTTTTTTAACAGAGAAATACACAAGCAACCTTTTCTTTCTCAAGTTTCTTTTTGCACACACTCAGGAAAACTAACTACAAAGATAGCTGAAATACTAGTTCTAATTATTAGCTAATCGTTTTCTAAAAGCAAAACTGAATCCCTATGTGAAGAGTTCAGGTCATGTAATCACACACTGACCTGAACAAATGCATAACGTGTTTTAAAGTGTACCTGTCACAGCCTGTAGCCCGAACATGCCAAGTAAGGCTTGCATTAATGCTTTAGGAATCTGAAACAAGAATATCCATAATTTCTAAAGATTAGATTTGTTGGGTTTATATTTTGAACTGCATATTAAAAAAGGATGTTTTTTTTTTCTTTATCTCTGAAGGCAGATATTAAATTGTAAGCAAGAACACATTTAATCCTATTTCCTGGAATGGGACAGCTGCTAATATGCGGTCAATAAAGGGAAACCGAAAAATGTGTCTATGCTCTACCCCATCTCTAAAAACCCACAGCTTCGTTCTACCTTTGCTTAAGATCCTATTGTAAGCTCTTTAATGTACCCTCACATTTGATACAGCTTTCTAGCAATCCCCGAATAGAAGCTTTAAAAACTGTGTAGAAATCTACTTTACCTTCAGAAGTCTGATGTCCATGAAGTCTGCATGGATACGATGATATCATCCCTCCTTTACTGATTGGCTGGAATAATTTTTTTTAAACGGTTTGAAAGCCAGCATTTTAACGTCTTATGGAAAACCTTTTTTCAGTTATTGCAGAAATTCCAGGGCCTGTGAACTAAAAGCAGACTTGGTAACACCTCTATAGAAACTAAAAAAAGCCATATTAAAAGTAAAGAAAATATTTATGTGCATCAATGTTTATGGCAGGCAAATACAATGGGAATATAAAAATTGTGGTTTTCAAACTAAATATGTCCTATTGCTGCCAGACATTTCACTATATTCGTGCAACCTGTTTAAGGAATTAAAGTGTAACTTTAAAAATGGACCAACAGGTAGGATTTTTAATACTAAACAGATATGCTATGTCTCTTCTGTATTAAAGTTAGTTACCTGCCTGTCCACCCTGTATAGTGAACATGTGCAGCAAAGCCGGGATGACTGAACTCCCACGGGCCTGCGGGAATTGCATCATCTTTGTCCGGCCAATGAAAGTGGCAGGCGATCGATACCGAAGTCGGCTGCCCAAAGATGTCAGCCACTAGCGGGGAGCTCCAGAACCCAGCATCGCAGGATTGTCACTCTGATTTAACTCTATTGCTTAGCAAGAAGTATATGATACAATATAATGCCCTCTATTGCCTTTATTTGAATTCTTCCACAGGTTATAACCGCAAGTATTTTTCTACAAGCAATATGTGTTTGGAGGTTTATTGCTCTTTTCAAGTGGAATTACTGAAGTTTACTTGTCACAGAATGAATAGGCATGACATTGACATTCTCAATTCCCATTAGCGTTTTGAATTAAAAAGTACTTTTTGTTGGCCATGATTTAAAAAAAAAAGGTTCTGCTCCTACACTACCTCTCATTACTTTTTTTTTTTTTTTTTTCAATTCTTAATCGCAAGGCAACGGTCTCATAACGCAGTAATATCAAATTGTATATTCTGAAGGTAGAACCAAAAATAAGACTGCTGTAGCAGAGCCAATATTACAAAGTAGGTAAATTAAATTAGTATGTAATGTTACAAAAAAAATAGATAAACCCATCAACTTTAATAACTCCGCCCATTTTGATACCCAGGAATCTCCATACCGTGCATTGGTTTTAGACAATTTTAAAGGGGATGGAAAACGGGGGGGGGGGGGGGGGTGGTGAAAACGAGAAGGGACGAGAGAGAGAAAAGGTTGGGGGGGGGCAGAGACCAGCTCAACTCCTCCAATCCCTTTTGACCCATCTGGAATCAGTAACCCTTTGTCAAAAATATGGACGGGTTTAATATATTAGTGAGGCGTACCCGGCAGAGTAGATAAACTGATGCCAATAGAACTGCCTTTTCAGGAACTTCTCTCTCGAAGCCTGTCTCAGTTGCAACCAAGTACTTTTGAACTAGATGGACTTGTGTCTTTTTTCAGCCTGACTATCTATGTACTCCTCCCTCTGGTTACTTCTATTTAGGCAGCCTAGGAACATTATGAGTGTTTTACCTCACTGGAGACTGCAGAACATCCATATCAGATAAGCTTGTAGTCAGATAAGTAAATTAGAAAGGCGTGAAGCTGTGCAGAATTGCTAAGCAGGAAGCAGAGTCTAGATGTGTAATGAGAACATATGGCTGCCTTCACGAATATCTATAATTGCAAACTATTTGTTAAAGCAAGGTTTTCAATACATTAAAACAATGAATATAAGGTTGAAGGCTACAGTTCCTTCTGCTTTATTACCTTCTGTACTAAAACTTTATTTTAGTCTGAAGAGGTCAGTTTACCCACAACGCTGAATAAGTCCCCCTTCTTCCTCCTTCCAAGCGGATACGGGACTGCTTTAATTAGTCCATTCACACGGACAAGCATACAGGCACTGCTGTGCTTTCTTATTTGAAAGCATAGAATACATTGCTAACTGTCACAGGCGCACTGTATAAAAGTGTTTTTATTTATGTATTCATAAATATCATATAAAATTATCAGTTGTAGACATTGTAAATAATTTAATATAAATTTACTACACAGTAGAATTTCACTTGGATAAACTACAGGAAAACTGCTGAATACACAGATGAATGACATGTATGTTGTAAGCTGTTTTACCTGCAAGAGGATTTTTATTTTAGTTCATTCAGTTCTGTGATTTAAACAGCTCTGCCGCAAAACCCTGTCTCATATGGCAGAAGACCAGATTTTTCTCTGCTGCGGCCTATGACTGGACCGTAAAATGAGAAACCGCATATTGATGAACTTGTCTCTGTCACTCTGCTGTCTCCGGCTGTCAGTATCTTCATAAGTAGGGATGGGCCGAACACCCCCCGGTTTGGTTCGCACCAGAACCTGCGAACGGACCGAAAATTTGCGCAAACTTTAGAACCCCATTAAAGTCTATGGGACTCGAAAGTTCAAAATCAAAAGTGCTCATTTTAAAGGCTAATATGCAAGTTATTGTCCTAAAAAGGATTTGGGCACCCGGGTCCTGCCCCAGGGGACATGTATCAATGCAAAAAAAACTTTTAAAAACTGCTTTTTTTTCGGGAGCACTGATTTTAATGACGCTTAAAGTGAAAAAAAAGTGAAATATTCCTTTTAAATATCGTACCTAGGGGGTGTCTATAGTATGCCTGTAAAGTGGCACATGTTTCCCGTGCTTAGAACAGTCCCTGCACAAAATTAAATTTTTAACCGCTTCCCGACCGCCTCATGTAGATATACGTCTACAGAATGGCACGGGCAGGCAAAACCACGTACCTGTACGTCCCCTTTAAGTTGCCTGCCCGTGGGTCGCGTGTGACCGTGACCCCGGCCGCGGGACCAGCGGTGTCCCGTGATCGGGTTACGGAGCTGAAGAACGGGGAGTAAACAAACCTCTCCCCGCACTTCCTACTCTGCCTGTAATTGATTGGCTGTTCCCGGTCATCGGGAAAGCCGATCAATGACGTCAGACGTCAGCCCCGCCCCTAATGTAAAAAAAACACACACGTCAGAGCCCATAACCCCTCCCCTCCCCCTAGTGGTTAACTCTTTCACTACAACTGTCATTTATACAGGAATAATATATATATAAATGACAATGGTCCCAAAAATGTGTCAAAAATGTCCGATGTGTCCGCCATAATGTCGCAGTCACAATAAAAATCGCTGATCGCCACCATTACTAGTAAAAAAAAAAATATTAATAAAAATGCTATAAAACTATCCCCTATTTTGTAAACGCTATAACTTTTGCGCAAACCAATCAATAATCGCTAATTGCGATATTTTTTTTTTTTTTTTTTTTTTTTTTTTTTTTTTAACCAAAAATATGTAGAATACGTATTGGCCTAAACTGAGGAAAAAAAATGTTTTTTTATATATTTTTTGGGGATATTTATTATAGCAAAAAGCAAAAAATATTGCATTTTTTTCAAAATTGTCGCTCTATTTTTGTTTATAGCGCAAAAAATAAAAACCGCAGGGGCGATCAAATACCACCAAAAGAAAGCTCTATTTGTGGGAAAAAAAGGACGCCAATTTTGTTTTGGAGCCACGTCGCACGACCGCGCAATTGTCAGTTAAAGCGACGCAGTACCGAATCGCAAAAAGGGGCCTGGTCCTTTGGCTGCCAATTGGTCCGGGGCTGAAGTGGTTAAAGGAATAAAAATAATTTAAAACTGCTTGCGGCTTTAACCACTTCAGCCCCGGACCAATTTGCAGCCAAAGGACCAGGCCCCTTTTTGCGATTCGGCACTGCGTCGCTTTAACTGACAATTGCGCGGTCGTGCGCCGTGGCTCCCAAACAAAATTGGCGTCCTTTTTTTCCCACAAATAGAGCTTTCTTTCGGTGGTATTTGATCGCCCCTGCGGTTTTTATTTTTTTGCGCTATAAACAAAAATAGAGCGACAATTTTGAAAAAAATTCAATATTTTTTACTTTTTGTTATAATATCCCCAAAAAATATATAAAAAAACATTTTATTTTCCTCAGTTTAGGCCGATACGTATTCTTCTACATATTTTTGGTAAAAAAAATCGCAATTAGCGATTATTGATTAGTTTGCGCAAAAGTTATAGCGTTTACAAAATAGGGGATAGTTTTATAGCATTTTTATTAATATTTTTTTTTATTAGTAATGGCGGCGATCAGCGATTTTTTTTTTTTTTGTGACTGCGACATTATGGCGGACACATCGGACAGTTTTGACACATTTTTGACACATTTTTGGGACATTTGTCATTTATACAGAAATCAATGCTATTTAAATAGCACTGATTCCTATGTAAATGACAGTTGTAGTGAAGGGGTTAACCACTAGGGGGCGGGGAGGAGTCAGTGTGCCGTGTTGTGTTTTTTTTTTTTTTTTACAGTAGGGGGGGGGCGTGGCTGTACGTCTGACGTCATTGATCGGCGTTCCCGATGACAGGGAACCGCCGATCACTGACAGTCAGTGTAGGAAGCGCGGGGAGAGGTTTGTTTACACAAACCTCTCCCCGTTCTTCAGCTCCGTAACCCGATCGCGGGATACCAGCGGCGATCGGGTCCGCTGGTCCCGCGGACGTGGTCACGGAGCTCCCGACCGGGTCGCGCGCGCCCCCGGGCAGGCAAATTAAAGGGGACGTACAGGTACGTGCTTTTGCCTGCCCGTGCCATTCTGTTGACGTATATCTACATGAGGCGGTCGGGAAGCGGTTAATGTAATGTCTGGTCAAAGCAATATGGATGAAAATCAGTGAGACAAACGGCATGGGTACCCCCCCCCCCCATTGCCAGCCCCTTTGGGTCTTGTATGGATATTAAGGGGAACCCTGTACCCAAAATAAAGAAAAGGAAAAGCGTGGAGCCCCCAGGCCCTATATACTCTGAACAGCAGTATACAGGCGGTGCAAACAAGACAGGGGCTGTGTAGGTTTGTTGTTAAGTAGAATCTATTAGAATCTGGGTATTTTCAGGTGTACACTGTGCAGATGGCACAATACACCCACTGTATTTACAACAGCTGACTATGGATAGGATGCTCAGAAAAAACAGCAATTGGGGTAGCTTCAGGTGTACACTGTGCAGATGGCACAATACACCCACTGTATTTGCAACAGCTTCAAAATTAAATGAAATCACACTGTCTCTCTGTGTATATCTCTTAAATTAAATAACACTGTCCCTCTGTCTATTTCTCTTAAATGAAATCACACTATCTCTCTGTGTATATCTCTTAAATGAAATCACACGTTCTCTCTGTCTATCATTCTGGCTGCCGCAACACACTACACAAGGCCGCCGCCACTTATATAGTGTGGGGCGTGTACTAAACCCCCTGAGCCATAATTGGCCAAAGCCACCCTGGCTTTGGCCAATTACGTCTCTGTACGGACGGGGCTGTGATTGGCCAAGCATGCGGGTCATAGTGCATGCTTGGCCAATCATCAGCCAGCAATGCACTGCGAAGCCACAGTGAACGGACCATAACTTTCGGGATTCGCCGAACGTGCGAACAGTTGATGTTCGAGTCGAACATGGGTTTGACTCAAACACGAAGCTCATCCCTATTCATGAGCACCACAGCATAACTGATTGCCTACCTGTGCTGCTTATTCCTGTTTGAGCTCTGCTGTACACTGGCTTACAATAGGCTGATTTCCTGGTCAATTTCAAGTGCTTACTATGCTTGCATTAAAAAAAAAAAAAAAAAAATAATGATAGATGTGTATATATATTATGCATTAGCAAGGACAGAGCTATATTTATTTGTGATCTGTTTAAAACGCCTGGAGGTCAACTTTAAAGTGGTTGTAAACCTCAGACATGAAATATCAACAAAGCAGATCCCTCTAGAGTGTATACTTATCTCAATCCAGAGCACTAAGTGTCATTTCTGTCTGTTTCTTTGTTCCTCTGCTATTAGCATGAATCAATTCTGACAAGTTTTCCTGACACCAAGAGAAAAAAAGGTGATACAGGAGGGAGCTACCTCTGATTGATGGACTCTGTTCCTGTGTGCTGTGTGAAGAAGTGTTTGTCTCTTCCCTCCAATCGGCTTTCAGAGCTCTCATTGCTGAGCGCTGTAGAGTGTAACGTCCACCTCTGACCCCTTTTTTCTGAACTCTCAGACAAGCTTTAAAAGTCTGCTCTTTGAATGGATGTAGGAGAAAAACTGCTGTAGGCAGACAGGTACAACTTATTTAGAAAGATTTGTTTCAGTTTTGTGTATCACCTGAGGCCCGTTACTTCACTGGGTATATGTAAGGGTTTACAGCCACTTTAAGGTACATGTAAAAGACATGAGCTTTTTGAACCTGATGCAATAAGGAATCAAAGTATAGAAATTAACTGTAGGCAAATATTAAATTTGTCATTGCTAGAAGAGTTTCATTATTGCAGCATCGAATTTATGGAAAACTGTTGCCTTCAGAAGAGAGGATCAACCTTTTGTTTGCACATACATTGTCCAGTAATGGCAAAATAATCCATTCTAATCAGCAATGCCAGATACAGTGCTTAGGGAATGGGCAATTAGCAGATCTGTTCTTGTAGATGAAAATGCCTGCTTATGTATGTCCTGCTTTAGAAATAAGCTCAACATACAGAATGGCCACCTCTGCTGCAAATGTGACTGGTACACTTTAAAATTGCTTCATGCACCCAAGAGCTGCTTTGTGTTGACATGTAAATAACCTGCAAATGATTTTTATATATACAGTATGTAAAGAGTCCATTCTGTAAAATATTAGATTTATTTGGTTTACAACATAATTTATTCACTTTTAAAAGGAGTCCTAGCTTACAGTCGTGTTTGGGAGAAGTACTAGCAGAGGTTTTTAAAGCGTTAATTCATATATTTTTTTTGTTTTTGGGGGGGTAGGGGCTGGATAAGTGGGAAAAGTTTGGGAGGGGGGGAAACCTGATTTTACAAAAACCCTATTTGAAGGATAAAAAAAAAAAAGAAAATTGTCTACTATGCATTTAACTTACGGCATAAAAGATTGTGATTGTGTTTGTCAATTCATTTTCTCTTGCTTTTTGTGTCAGCTGTGGCAACTTCTTTGGAGATGTATGTTAAATTATGCAATTTCTGGTCCGCATTTAGTATGCCTTTTTTTTTTGTTTTCGGTTTATACCTGCAAACCTGTACATTGGTGAATGTGTATCCACATTGAGAGAGATATCAGGAATATCTTCTGTATTAGGTGGAACATTTTGATTTCAAGCATTTATAAAGCATTCCTTCGATTAAAAAAGAAAAAAAAAAAACTTCTCTGTTTTAGAGCTAAGCCATAATTGGTGCCCTTTGTGCAGACAAGCATACTGTGTATGGAGCCTACATCTAAGATATCTATAAATGGGGCCACTACTGAGAAATCTTAAGTATATTTGCATATTAAATGAATTATGTGAAACTTGACATTCTTATATAAGCGTCCACTTTTATTAGATGTTTTACATGTGCTGTTTGATAGTAATGCATATTGATAACAAGGACTTCACTGCATTGATGATTACTTGATCTCATTACTGCAAGACCAGAAATGGCCTTTGTTCCACTGCAGCTGAATGCTGGCCTTGCAGTGTATGGAAATCAATGTGACTTGGCTGTGTGAGTCACAGAGATTTGCAGTAATTGCTATCACACAGTGCTGTAGCTTTTCAGCCTTTACTGGTTACATAATTATGACCAACTACTGGTAATAAATTTACATTTATTGAAAAAACACTGATTTACTTATGAGAATTGATTCACAGTATATTGGAATTTTATTCTTGACCATTTGAATCACAGTTGGTGGTCTGTTTGTATATATGCATCATAGCTGGAGAAAAAGCCAGGAAGCCATGAGCCTCAAGTTTTTTTTCCACCTTCTGTATTGGTATCAGTGGCACAACATTAAAGTGGTAGTAAACTGTCCATTTTTAATGTCTCCTCTCACATGTTTATGCCATAATGTGCTAGTGTGCACCGAATACAACCTCAATTCCCAAATGTCAGGACACTGTGTAAAATCAACAAAAAAATGGAATGCAATGATTTATAAATCTCATGAACCCATATTTTATTCACAATAGAAAATAGAAGACATCAAATGTTAAACTGAGAAATTGTACCTTCGCCCAGTCTTCCTTGCGGGTTTGCACTCTCCAGCTGTTTTAAGAGCCAGGTTGCAATGATGTCACTCCTGAGCATGCACACAGTCACTCAGTGTGCCCTGAATGCAGAGAGTACTGCTCCTTCACAAGTGACATCATCAGCTGCAGCCAATGTGAATATCTACTAAATGGTGCAAGTTTAGTAGATATTCACAGTACTTACAGTTAGGACTTCTTATAAGCTTAGTTGTAGCTACACGTTTAAAAATATGTTTACTACCGCTTTAAAAGGTGGTACTGTGTTAGCTATTGTTGGATCAAGTGCAGCATGTTGGTAAAGATTTGGGATATCTAGTGGTTGTAAATCTAAACCAGAATTTTTGGATATGTTTAAAACCTTTTCATTGCTCATCTAAATAGTTTTCCTTGGTTCATTTGATGTTGAGGTATTTACCTAAGCAGAAGCAAGGCAATGTATATGCAGTGAGAAAAGTAATTTAAAATCTGATGTGAAGGAGTACATCTATATTAAATTAGAATAACATTCCCCGTAACAGACATGAGAAACCAGAGCACCATCAACAGATCCTTCTGACCTCCAGTTCTGTTAACACCGGCCTCAATTATAGGCTGTTCATAGATATTTACATCTTGGGTTATGTACTTCTAATACCTGCCTTGTGAGCATGACATGTTGAGTTATGGTGACTGGCTTACCCATTACATTAGAAAGGACACCTATATTATGAGAAAATATGGTGGCTACCTATAAATTAACCTCTCTTCCTAAAAAAAAAAAAAATGCCTTGCTTTGCAGTATTTTCTGCATCACTGACCCACAACACGTATGCAGTTTAGGAGTCCTGACTCCTAACGTATTGAAGCCAGAGACTTCCATGAATCTTGTATTTTTTAAATAAAGTGAGCGATGGCAACCTCCATACTACTTCTGGTACAGTAATTTCTTATTTTCAGTAAAAAAAATAAAATCCGCCTGGATGAGTGGTGCAACATTTTTATTAATTCTGTTCTTTGAGCTGTAGTTGGAGACTACCAGCAATTCTGTACAAGTTTGCAGTCAAGAACAGCCAACATACTCTCACCAGCCACTTTTATTGGGTACACCTGTTCAATAGCTTGGTAACACAAATTACATGGCAATCACATGGCAGTAACTCCATGCATTTAGGCATCTAGATTTGGTGAAGATAACTTGCTGAAGTTCAAACCAAGAAAGAAAAAACGCTATATTAAAAGAAGGTAGGTATAGAATAGTGCCAAAAGGTAGAGCCTCTGAGATATAGTGTCCGAAATAATACAATTCAGATATCAAAAATTTGAAAATTTATTGCAAAAGATAAATGTATAAAACTGCTGATCTGGGATTTTCACACAACCATCTCTATGGTTTACAGAGGATGGTGGGAAAAGGAGAATATCTAGTGAGCCACAGTTGTGTGGAGGAAATGCCTGGTTGATTTTAGAGGAGAATGGGCAGACTGGTTTGAGATAATAGAAAGGCAACAGTAACTCAAATAACCACTCGTTACAACCAAGGTATGCAGAATACCATCTCTGAACACATCGAAGCTTGAAGCAGATGGGCTATAGCAGCAGAAGACCACACCAGGTGCCACTCCTGTTAGCTAAGAACAGGAAACAAATGAGGCTACAATTTGCACAGGCTTACCAAATTTGGTTGCCTGGTCTGATGAGTCTCAATTTCAGCTGCAACATTCAGAGGGTAGGGTTAGAATTTGACGTAAACAACATGAAAGCATTGATCCATCCTGCCTGGGGGTGGTGTAATGGTGTGGGATATTTTCTTGGCACACTTTGGGCCCCTTAGTACCAATTGAGCATCGTTAAAATCCCATGGCCTACCTGAGTATTGTTGCTGACCATGTCCATCCCTTTATGACTACAGTGTACCCATTTTCTGATGGCTACTTCCAGCAGGATAATGCACCATGTCACAAGGCTCAAATCATCTCATCACTGGTTTCTTGAACATGACAATAAGGTCATGGTACTCCAATGGCCTCCACAGTCACTAGATCTCAATCCAATAGAGCAACTTTGGGAGGTGTTGAAATGGGAGATTGGCATCATGGATGTGCAGTTGACAAATCTGCAGCAACTGCGTGATGCTATCATGTCAATGTTTGCTTTGAGCAGTTTTTTTTAACTAACCAAGCTTACGGGTAGAACATGTTCCCAATGGTGAACTTATCCTTTTAACCCTTTCACTGCCGGAACCAGTTTTGCTTTTTTTGCACAACTGTTAAAAAAAATAAAAGATTTGGTCCAAAGATTACAAAAAACCCCCAAAACATATATTTTCTGAAAGCAGACACCCTAGAGAAAAAATTGTGTTCGTTCCAATGTTAATGTTGCACTATATTCCCACAACGGTCTAGGAAACTCACAATTTCAGTAAAAAAAAATTATAGGTCATCAGTTTAGTGTTAAGAAGGTCTGGTGCTAAAAATATTATTGCTCTCACTCCGGCCTGCGTGCTGACATGTAACCTGGATATCGCATTCAATGTTTTCAGGCATAAGCTCCCCGACACGTGCGTTTACATTTGTAGGTGCATATATGTGAGGGGGATTTTATGTGCTTGGATGTAACTTGCACGTTAAGTAAAAAAAAATTGTAAGTTCACCTTTACAGAAAAATCTGTAGGACCCCATCCTCACCCCCCCCCCCCCGGTTCCGCTGACCTGGACCACAGCAATCTCCCATTCTGAACCCTGGTATATCCACGTCAGAAGTCCGGGGCTTACAAATCCCCTCAGCTGAATGTCCAAAACGTACCTTATCAGGAGGGACATTTTGGAGCATTCTAATTGGTAAGTGCCGTCACATGGGCAGCGCTGACCAATCAGAAGCCGCATAGCCCATCCTGTCAGCTGGGAAGAAGACGCATGGATGCTAAGGGGATTTCTAAACCCCAGACTCCTGATGTGGATATACCGGGGCTCAGAACAGGAGATTGCTGTGGTCCAGGTCAGCGGGACTGGGGGGGGGGGGGTGGGGTGAGGAGGGGGTCCTGTGTAAGTTCACCTTACAGATTTTTCTGTAAAGGTGAACATACCCTTTTAACTTTTTTTTTCATCAAATAGGGGACAAAAAAATGTCATATGTGATGATTTTTTTGGATGCCAGATTTTCTTTATTGAGATATCTAGGGTCTAAAAGACCCTGGATATTGGTTCCACTAGATTTTAGTTAGGGGTATCAGAGTAAAGGGGGTTGAATACAAATGCACACCACACTTTTCAGATATTTACTTGTAAAAATGTTGAAAACCATTTATCATTTTCCTTCCCCTTCACAATTATGTGCCACTTTGTTTTGGTCTATCGCATAAAATCCCAATAAAATACATTTACTATTTTGGTTGTACCATGACAAAATGTGGAAAATGTCAAGGGGTGTGAATACTTTTTCAAGGCACTGTACATCTTGGGAGGGCGGAGTGTAAGGGGTGCAATAGAAGTTGCTGCTGTGACCATTGTTTTTTCTTATACAGAATGGGTAATATGAGGCAAAAATCTTCCCATTTAGCCCAATATGAGGGATTTTGGAAATTTCTTTTACTTATTTTAGGAACATAATTTCTAGAGTAGCCTGCAAGGTCAGTCATTTAGACTCCTTAGCATAGTTGGGAGATTGGCAAGCTAAGCAAGAATACTTCTAAAAAATTTTAAGTATCTTAATATTCCCTGTGTAGAAGTGGAGCCATTTATTTGAATAAGTGCTTAAACTGGGACTGGATAAGGGGGTGAGATATAATCAAGGACCGACAAAACGGATTACATTTTCAGCACCCCTGGCTCTTTTCCCATGCAGTTTGAAGAGTCACCCCTGTTGGGCAATGTTCATGAGATGCCTCTAACCTCTATGGTCACAGGGTGTACATAGGGAATAAGCTATTATGTGCTCAGAGCTAAGTTAGTTCTTGACGAAATTATGCATTTTAGAGGGACATGTATGTTCTCTATAAGTAGGATGGAGCATACGCCAGAGGTCTATTATTTAGTTCTTTACTCAATTTCTACAGTGAGGTTGGTGTGTCTAACACAGTGGCTGGAAGCAGCGTATTTATCAAATGTAGAATGGAAAATTATTGAAATTACCTACTGCCAAAACAGGCAGAGACAATTGGTTAGCTCGGAATTGTGCCAGGAGTTTAAGGACTTTGCTGGGAAAAGGAGGAATAATGCAAATGTTGGCTAGAACATATTCAACAGCATGTACAGGACATAAAAAGGTATCTGCCCTGTTGTTGACGTGAACCTGAAAGGGAACACAACACCATGGTCTATGAGAATAAGAACACACTTTTGTGTAAGAGTAATGGGAATGAACAGTGGGGTTGATTTACTAAAACTGGAGAGTGCAAAATCTGGCTTGGCTTTCTTTTTTCTTTTTTTTTTGTCAAAGCTCAATTGAACAGGCTGAAGTTAGAAGCTAATTGGCTACCATGCACATCTGCACCAGAGTTTGTACTCTCCAGTTTTAGTAAATCAACTCCAGTGCATTAAAAAGTCTGCCTAATAAAAAAAAAAAAGTCTCAGCAGACAGGTGGGTCCCCTGCAGACAGCTCATGGACAGTTTATATTATGCTGGATCTTCCAGCATAGTCCTCCTCTTGACAAAGTAATTTAGACTTCTAACATTACATCGTAGTAAGTCAGAAAATTAATTAGCATTAAAGTGAAACTATAGGTTTTGTGGGGTCCCTCTGTCCCTTCACTTCCGTTCCCATAGCCAAAACAGGACGTGAGTGGAAATCTTTACAAAGTGGGGGAATCTTTGTCACCATTGGAAGATTCCCCCTCGATTCCTGTTCTGGGGACAACCTAAAAATTTGGAATTTACATTTACTTTCACTTTCAATGAAAATGGTAAACATAGCAAATAGAAAGGGGGAAACTCCCCAATGGGGACCAGACAGCAATAAAACCTGCCAGCTGTTTTATTCCCTCTCCACTCTTCAAAAGTTTACCTTTTAGTTATACTTTAAGCATATTGCATAGATCCCTGAAAACAGAGGCGATGCATCAGCTAGTAGAAAGTTTGTTTCGAAAGGTCACGCAGACAGACAAACTCGGGGATCTAACTGCTGTTTGTCGAATCTGTCCATTCATCCAAAGGCTGCCGGGGGTGATTTAAAGCCCATCTTCGAGGTGAATAAAATGCTCCCTTGCAGTGGCGCAGTGCTGCAAAAGTTAAATGTTAATTTCGGTGGACACGAAAAACGGAAAATTGTTTCATACTTACCGTAATTTTCCTTTCCTGGTGCCTATCCATGGCAGTATACCTGTGATAACTCCGCCCCGGAGTCCTCCCCTCAGGATAGTTAATAGCTTATAAAAATGACACCTGTGTCCCTCCTTAGCATTCTCCAATTATATCGAATACCAAAGAAGGGAGGGCATGTATACCGCCATGGATAGGCACCAGGAAAGGAAAATTACGGTAAGTATGAAACTATTTTCCGTTTTCCTGGTGCCTCCATGGCAGTATACCTGTGATACAATAAATAGCTGATACAAGGGTGGGTAATGCTTTAAAGAAACTTTATTTCAAGGGACCGCGAGAGCTGCCTCAATCGTCTTTCTACCGAACTCCACTGAGGTGAGTGCTCCTAGGTCGATTCTGTAATGACGTATAAACGTATTTTGTGACGTCCATGTAGCTGCCCTGCAGATAGTTTCCAAAGATACGCTTGCTCTTGCCGCCCAGGATGAAGAAACTGCCCATGTAGAGTGGGCTTTCACCACTGGCGGGACCAGCCCTCTCGCCCTATTCACCTTTTGGATTAACTTCTGGATCCATGAAGCGATAGTTCTAGCTGAGGCTTCTTTCCCTTTGTTTCTACCCCAAGGTATGATAAACAGCCTATCAGTTGTTCCGAAGGGGCTTGTGATTTGTAAATAACGTGTCAAAACCCTAGAAATGTCCAGTTCCTGCAACGCCCCTGAGTGAGGATCCGAAAAGGTAGGCAGCGCCCAGGTTTCAGAGAGGGCGAGATGTGATGCTACCTTTGGGACAAATCCTTGTATTGTCCGCAACTCCACTCTGTCTGGAAAGAAGACTACATGTTCTTCTCCTGCCCCTAGGGCCTGTAATTCCGAGGCTCTTCTTCCCGAAGTTATCGCCACCAGGAAGACTGCTTTGAGGGTCAAATTCCAGAGTGAGGTGGATTCTAGAGGTATAAACGACTAGTGGAAGATCCCAGGCTGGATCGTCTTCTGCCCACTTTTTCTGGGTACTCGCCGAAATTGCTGCTACTTGGACTTTCAGCGAACTTAGGCTGAGGCCCAGGTCCAGGCCTGACTGTAGGAATTCTAGAACTACAGTGGTAGATGGTATTGTTGGATCAGACCGCCTGTACTCCGCAAATTGTTTGAACTTGTTCCAGACTTTAGAATATACGTAGTTTGTAGAGGGCTTCCTGGCCTTTAAGAGGGTCGCGATCAGCCCTGCCAAGCAGCCTAGGGATTGGAACTTTCCCCGCTCAGAATCCAGACATGTAAATTCAGCTTGTGCGGAGCTGGGTGAACGAATCTCCCTTGCGAGAGCAGCTGTGGAAAAACTGGGATTTTGCGTGGTGGGCACAAGCTGAGGTTCACTGCCCACGGGAACCATGGCCTCCTGGGCCAATAGGGGAGAATCGCCAGTACCTTGACTTGTTCCCTCATCAGCCGGAGCAGGAACCTTGAGATTAGAGGTCCTGAAGGGAAGGCATATGCCGTCTTGTAGCACCAGGGGCTCGAGAGAGCATCCACCGCTTCCGCCATGGGATGAGGTAGACGAGATATGAACCTCGGTAGTTTTGTGTTGATCGGAGAGGCAAATAAGTCTACCTCCGGTGGATCCTGCTGTTCCATGACCCACTGGAACACTGTCGGGTGTAGAGACCATTCGTTGTTGTTCGGGAAGTGACGGGATAGATGGTCCGCTTGCTGATTCAGATGGCCCGGAAAAAGGACCGCCTTCAAGTCTTTAAGATTTTTTTCTGCCCATAGCATAATGGGTTCCACTTCCCTCAATAATGGCAGGCTGAGGGTTCCCCCTTGCTGCTGTATGTAAGGTACTGCTGCCTTGTTGTCCAGCCGGACCAGCACCTGTTTCTGGCGCAGGTGTTCCTCTAGATTCAGGAGTGCCAAATAGATTGCCCGGAGTTCCAGGATATTGGATACCACTCCCTTTGTGGGGACTTCCCATTTCCCTTGTATCTCCTGGTGGCCACAGTGTGCTCCCCACCCCTTTGCACTTGCGTCTGTGGTAAGAATGGTCCAAGAGGGGCCCTGCAGGAGACGAGGCCTCGAGATGCACTCCTCTTTCGCCCACCAGAGTAGACCTCTCCTCATGGAGGCTGAGACCGATATCTTCTGCCATAGGGACCTCCTCTTCCACTGTGTCAAGAAGCCCCATTGAAAGGTCCTCAAGTGCCAATGAGCCCAGGGTACCATCGGTATACATGCTGCCATCGTTCCAATCAGGCTCAAGCATTCCTCTACTTGTAAAGTTGGGAAAGTCATCACGTGTCGCATTTTCTGAGATATTGCTGCCACCTTCTGGGGGGGGGGAGACGCACTGTTCCTCTTCTGTTGTCGAAGAGGGCCCCTAGATAAATCATCGCCTGGGTTGGGGTCAAAACGCTTTTCTTGGTATTTATCAGCCAGCCAAATTCTGTGAGGGTGGTCAGAAGGATCTGCCTGTGCTTTGTCAACAGGTCAGGACTGGCCGCCAAGAGAAGGATGTCGTCCAAAAAATGGAAGACACGCAGCCCTTTCTCCCTGAGAGGTGCCAGGATTGCAATCAGTACTTTTGAGAATACTCTTGGTGAAGTACATAGGCCAAAGGGAAGGCACTGGAACTGCAGGTGCGTTGAGCCTATCGCCACTCTCAGAAACTTTTGAAAGGCTGGTAGAACGGGCACATGAATGTAGGCGTCCCGTAAATCCACCGAGACCATCCAGTCCCCTGGTAGAGTAGTGTGGATGATCGTATGCAGAGATTCCATCTTGAAGGAATCGAGTAGTATCCACCGGTTTAGTCTCTTGAGGTCTACCACCGGTCTCCACTCTCCCCCCCTTTTGGGGGTAAGAAAGAGAGGAGAGTAGAAACCTGTGAACCTTTCGGAGGGAGGCACCAGAATCACCGCCTTTTGCGCCAGTAGTAGCCTGAGGTACTCCAGCAGGGCTTTCGCTTTTTGAGGGGAAGACGGGATCTTGGTCGCACTGAAAGAGTCTCTCGGAGGTCGATCCTGGAAGGTCCAGAAATTACCGAACTTGACCGTGGAGACCACCCACGGGTCTCCGCATTTGTGACTCCATACCTCTGCGAACTCCCTCAGTCTGGCCCCTACTGGCGGGGATGGGCTGCTGTCAAAAGGGTTTCGCCCCCTCTTGGGCGTTGGGAAAGCTTCTTTGTTCACTAGCCTTCAAAAAGGTCGCCTGCGTGCTCCTCCAATTCCTTTTGGGGTCTCTGTTTTGACGGGAATTGTTGTAGTTCCTGTTCCTGGGCCACTGACCCTTGGAGGACACCACCCTAGAGCGTCTTATCCTCCTGTCCTGGGGAGTAACCCTGACTTTCCCCCGGTCACTCTTGATATCGCCTTTTACAGTTTCTCTCCAAAGAGGGCCTTCCCATCGAATGGGATTTTGCACCAGTTTTGCTTGGATACCCCGTCTGCCGCCCACGGCTTTAGCCATACCATGACCGTGTGCAGCATAGCCCTGGCTGAGTATCTTAGGGAGTCGATAGGGGCTTCCCCCATAAAGTCCACCGACAGTTTCAGCTCTTCTAAGGCCTTTATGATATCTTCCTTCGGAACCTCCTCCCGAATGGCCACCTCGATATTCCCCGTCCACACCTTGACTGCGCTAGAGACTGAGGCTAAGGCGATGGCCGGCCTGCAGACCCCCCCGGCCAGCTGGTAGGCCTTTCTTAGGTCTGCGTCTATCCGCTTGTCCAGCGGATCTTTGAAGGACGTAGAGTCTTCCATGGGTAAGGTGACATTCTTAGCTAGGCGGACTATTGTGGCATCCACTATAGGAGGGGTATCCAGTAGGGCCGCATCTGTCTCTGCCAGGGGATAGAGTTTCTGGCGTTTATTTAAGGAGAAACGCTTATCCGTTCGCTTCCACTCCCCTTCTATTAGGTCTTTCAATTTATCCAGAAAGGGGAAAAGTTTTGCTTCTTTTTCAGAAAGGGGGAGAAAGACTTTGTCTTCTTAGGGGGTTCTTCTACTTCCTCCCACAAATGGCTGCACTAGGCTGAAGTTGAAGCCAGAGGGGTCCGTCTCATCCAAGGAATCCTCTGAATCTACTCCATCACCTGCGGGGGAGTCGGCCCAGGTACCGGATCAATCCGGTCTGTAGCAGAGGGGCCTGGAATGGCTAGATCTGCGGGCAGCAGTTGGTCACTGGGAGGGTCCTGCCTGGGCGGGTTCATTTGCATCAGTTCTACCAGGGAATCTTTGACCACCCTTTTGATCATGTCAGTGACCTTTTCTGTATCCGCCCTCTCCTGGTATGCATACCCCTGCAGACAGTCCCTGCAGATTAGTTTATCCGGCAATGCGGTCGCCCCGCATGCTCTGCATTCCCCTCTTCTGGGTGGACTGGAGGACCTATGCCTCTTTGGAATGGCGGGAGCCAGCTGAGCGGCTGTGGCCTGAGCTGGGGTGGGAGCGTCCACTCTGATGGCCCGACGTCTGATTAGACGCGTTCTGGTGTATAGGGCTGAAACGACAGTAACAGCCCAAGGCACTCTTTTAGCACGAACTTTGTTAACTTAGATAGATATATATATATATATATATCTATCTATCTATCTATCTATCTCCATGTACGGAAATCGCATACATATGCATCCATATATATATATATATATATAAAATGAGCCAGCCGCCATTTGACCAAGACCCTCGCTTCCTTAGGTAAGAGCACGTACAGCCATGTATGGGTAGGTATATATATATATATATATATATATATATATATATATATATATATATATATATATATATATATATATATATATACATATGTATGCGATTTCCGTACATGGAGATAGATAGATAGAGAGAGATATATATATATATATATATATATATATATATATATATATATATATATATATATATATATATATATATATATATATATATATATATATATATATATATATATACCTACCCACCCATACATGGCTGTACGTGCTCTTACCTAAGGAAGCGAGGGTCTTGGTCAAATGGCGGCTGGCTCATTTTGTGGAGGCAAGCAAGGGCATAAGGTAGTTGAAATACAGACTAGAAACAGATAGAAAACGATCGATGAGAATAAAAAAGGACAACCTACTGCACCATCCAGTCCAAAAATAAAAGCCTTTAATATGTATAGGATTCGGATCTAATCCTCCCTTCCACTCTTTCTTTCTCTTTTTTTGACATTTTTTTTTTTTTTTTTTACAAGAGGTTACCTTCCCCCCCCCCGCATGCACGCATCCTCATGTAACTCTAATTACATTAACAGTTGAAACAAATAGGTTTTTACTCACTCTTTTTACAGACAGCAGAGTAGCGCAGGCGCACTCCTAGGACCAGACTTCCCTCCTGGAGGGCCTACCATCTACTGATTTCTTCCCACTTTTAAATGTTATAGGGGGGAGGAGACTCCTGCCTCCTCCCGCCCTAACCAATTAAGGGCAAAATCGTCATTTTGCCCTGAAGCAAGATGGCGCCGCCCGCCTCATCCGACACCAGACCAGCCTATAAACCTAGCAGAGCAGCGGCGCCCCGCGCTATAGCGCTCGCCTATTACCCCTTAGCATGTCAGGGCATGTATCAGATCCCAATGTGGCTTGTAAGGTGGACAAGGACAGGGAGAAAGAAAGAAAGAAAAAGAAAGGCTTTATAGTAAGCCCCTACCTGCCTCCATGGCGACCAGCATTGCCTGTCTGCAGACCGTTGCTCCTCCTTAGGAAGCTGCTGCTGCCCCAAAAGACCCTCAGAAGGGGCTCCCCTCTTATCAGTGCTATTAGCAACCCAAGACAGGGGACTGCATCTGGGAGAGGCTTGAACCCAGATGGAAACTGCATTTAAGCAGAGGTAGGACACGCACACCACTATCCTTCAGGTATGAGGAAAAAAAGGAGAATTCTAAGGAGGGACACAGGTGTCATTTTTATAAGCTATTAACTATCCTGAGGGGAGGACTCCGGGGCGGAGTTATCACAGGTATACTGCCATGGAGGCACCAGGAAAGCAGTTTTACTTGTATGATCCTTTGCACCCTTGGAAGCTGGTGCTCTCCTGTACTCCATATGCTCCAGCAGCAGACTGTTCCTCGCCGTCCTTGCATCCAATGCAGAACTTTGGGCTCTGAATTGGTCTTGACATGAGCGGAGCATTTGATTAGCTCATATGACAGATCCCTCAGCTTCTATTAATGCCCATGGCACCCAAAGATTACAGCTGAAATGGTAAGAGGGGATCAGAAGACTGAAAACTAATTGTGCAGCCAGCAGCACAAAGGACGTTTTGAGGTGATTCTAAGCACGGTCCCTTTGCTAATTTAAAATCAGTTTTGACTAAACTTGTGCTGCTCCAAGATGCTTGCAACTACCAGTGTCTCTGGTGGTAACTGATTTCCCACACAGCTCTCCCCTCTACGCTGTGTCTCTAAATTCTGATCAGTACATACTATGCCACCTACTTCTAACATCATGTTTTTTCACTGATGGCTTTCTCAAAGAGTATATGACAGTTTTTATAAAGACTGATATTACAGGTCTGTTTATATATATATATATATATATATATATATATATATATATACAGTTGTGCTCATAAGTTTACATACCCGGGCAGAATTTATGATTTATTGGCCATTTTTCTGAGAATATGAATGATACAACAAAAACATTTCTTTCACTCATGGTTAGTGTTTGGCTGAAGCCATTTGTTATCATTCAACTGTGTTTACTCTTTTTAAGGCCGGTTTCACACTGGGGCGGTGGGGGCGGCGGCGGTAAAGCAGCGCTATATTTAGCGCTGCTTTACCGTCGTTTTATCCACGGTATTCGGCCGCTAGCGGGGTGGTTTTAACCCCCGCTAGCGGCCGAAAAAGGGTTAAAACCCCCCGCTGCAGCTGCGCTTTGCCGGCGGTATTACCGCAGTGTCCCATTGATTTCAATGGGTAGGAGCGGTGAATACACCGCTCCTTCACCCCTCAAAATATGCTGCTAGCAGGACTTTTTTTTTACCGTCCTGCTAGCGCACTGCTCCAGTGTGAAAGCCCTCCGGCTTTCACACTGGAGTTAAAGGACCCGCTTTTTTCAGGCGCTATTTTTAGCGCGGTAGCACCTGAAAAACGCTTAGGTGTGAAAGGGGCCTAAATCATTTTCACAACAGAAACTACCCAAATTACCCTGATCAAAAGTTTACATACCCTGGTGATTTCGGCCTAATAACATGCACACAAGTTGACACAAAGGGGTTTGAATGGCTATTAAAGGTAACCATCTTCACCTGTGATCTGTTTGCTTGTAATTTGTGTGTGTGTGTGTGTGTGTGTGTGTGTGTGTGTGTGTGTATATAAAAGGTCAATGAGTTTCTGGACTCCTGACAGACCCTTGCATCTTTCATCCAGTGCTGCACTGACCTTTCTGGATTCTGAGTCATGGGCAAAGCAAAAGAATTGTCAAAGGATTTGCGGGAATAGGTAGTGGAACTGTATAAAACAGGAAAGAAAGGAATTGAGAATGTCAATCAGCAGTGTTCAAACTCTAATCAAGAAGTGGAAAATGAGGGGTTCTGTTGAAACCAAACCACAGTCAGGTAGACAAACTAAAATTTCAGCCACAACTGCCAGGAAAATTGTTCGGGATGCAAAGAAAAACCCACAAATAACTTCAGGTGAAATACAGGACTCTCTGAAAACATGTGGTGTGGCTGTTTAAAGATGCACAATAAGGAGGCACTTGAAGAAAGATGGGCTGCATGGTCGAGTCACCAGAAGAAAGCCATTACTATGCAAATGCCACAAAGTATCCCGCTTACAATACGCCAAACGGCACAGAGACAAGCCTCAAACCTTCTGGCACAAAGTCATTTGGAGTGATGAGACCAAAATTTAGCTTTTTGGCCACAACCATAAACACTACATTTGGAGAGGAGTCAACAAGGCCTATGATGAAAGGTACACCATTCCTACTGTGAAACACGGAGGTGAATCACTGATGTTTTGGGGATGTGTGAGCTACAAAGGCACAGGAAATTTGGTCAAAATTGTTGGCAAGATGAATGCAGTATGTTATCAAAAAATACTGGAGGAACATTTGCATTCATCAGCCAGGAAGCTGTGCATGGGACGTACTTGGACATTCCAACATGACAATGATCCAAAACACAAAGTCAAGTCGACCCAACATTGGCTACAGCAGAATAAAGTGAAGGTTCTGGAGTGGCCATCTCAGTCTCCTGACCTCAATATCATTGAGCCACTCTGAGGAGATCTCAGACGTGCAGTTCATGCAAGACAGCCCAAGAATTTCCAGGAACTGGAGGCTTTTTGCCAAGAGGAATGGGCAGCTTTACCATCTGAGAAGATAAAGAGCCTCATCCACAAATACCACAAAAGACTTCAAGCTGTCATTGATGTTAAAGGGGGCAAGACACGGTATTAAGAACTGGGGTATGTAATCTTTTGATCAGGGTCATTTGGGTAGTTTCTGTTGCCAATATGATTTAAAAAGAGTAAACACAGTAGATTGATAATAAATGGCTTCAGCCAAACACTAACCATGAGTGAAAGAAAAGTTTTTGTGTTATCATTCATATTCTCTGAAAAATGGCCAAGAAATCATAAATTCTGCTAGGGTATGTAAACTTATGAGCACAACTGTATATATAATTGTGATGGTAAAATTCAGTTTCCTGGCTCTGATAATATGCAAATTAGCAGTTCTCTGTTGGACAGAGTCATTGCAGTGACTAGAAAAAATGGGTGAAACTCTGCGCCAATGACTATAAATTCTGAATAATTTTAAATATTTATATAAAAATATGCTGCTGCTCCCCTTTAAAGAGTGGAGTGCTCCTAATGACATGTGAAAGTGGATTAGGGGGCGCTATAGTGTAGTACTAGCTTATATACTCATATAGCTAATTAGTGATACCTTTACAAAATGTTAAACAAAAATAAACACCAATGGTACTCTATGTACAAGATTAGATTGTCCGCCTGAACAAAATGGTGAAATAAATAAATGAATAAAGTCCCAACATGATTGCAATTAATAATCAAAAGTTCATGAAAATCCACCAGCAGAATTCTTCCAATACTAAGTGATCCTTCACCAAACTTAGGAAATCGACACCCAAAAGTGAATGGATATGTAATCTGCTTACCAGACCAATTTGACTTCTTTATTTAACCACTTCCCGCCCGGTCAATAGCAGATTGACGTCCGGGAAGTGGTTTCGTTATCCTGACTGGGCGTCATATGACGACCTTCAGGATAACAGCCGCCGCGCGGCTTGTTTATCAGCGCTGCCCCCCCTCAGATGCCCACATTAGACCACCAGGGAAGCCCCCAGCATGTGGATGGCCAGGTACATCCCCCATGGCCATCCACATGTTAAAAATGCCCAAAATATGCCAATCAGTGCCCACAAATGGGCACTGATTGGCACATCATATTTATGTTATAAAACAGGGAGGCCCAGCAATGCCACCCATCAGTGTCATCAGTGCCACCTATCAGTGCCCATCCATGCCACCTATCAGTGCCACCTATATGTATGCATCAGTGCCACCCATAAGTGCCCATCAGTGCCGCCTATGAGTGCCCATCAGTGCCATCTGAGTGCCCATCAGTGCCGCATACCAGTGCCACTTATCAGTGCCCATCAGTGCCACCTCATTGGTGCCACCTCATCAGTGCCCATCAGTGCAGCCATATCAGTGCCCGTCATTGAAGAAGAAAACGCACTTATTTACAAAAATTAACAGTGACAAAGAAAAACTTGTTTTTTTGCAAAATTTTCGGTCTTTTTTTGTTTGTTGCGCAAAAAATAAAAATCGCAGAGGTGATCAAATACCACCAAAAGAAAGCTCTATTTGTTGGAACAAAATGATAAAAAATTTGTTTGGGTGCAGTGTAGCATGACCGCGCAATCGTCATTCAAATTGCAACAGCGCTGAAAGCTGAAATACACACGGTCGGAAAATCCGACCACAAAATCCATCAGATTTTTTCCGACGGATTTAGTCCGACACTGGTGTTGCATACACACGGTCAGACAAAGTTGTCGGAAAATCCGATCATTCTGAACGTGGTGACGTTTGTTGCCTACGACGGGACTACGTAGAGGCTAGTAGCCAATAGCTTTGGTCTTGTAATGTGATATGAGCATGCGTAGCACTTTGTCCGTCGGAATTCGCTACACACGATCGGAATTGGTGTGATCTGACTTTTTTGTCGGAAAATTGTTAGAGCAGGAGATAAAACTTTGTCCGTCGGACAATCCGATGGAAAATGTCCGATGGTGCCTACACACGATCGGAATTTCCGGCAACATTGTCCGATAGGACAGAATCCATCGGAAAATCCGACCGTGTGTACGGGGCATAAGTGCCTGGTATTGAAGTGGTTAAAAAGATAGTCATACAGCGTTTATGCAGAATAGTGCCTGCTCACATGTATTTGAAATGGAGATGTGTGAGAACCTTCCTCCTCATGGGTGTATGCAGGATATACAAAGAGAGTAAAGAACATCCATAAGGTAATAACGTTTTAATTGTATAAAAAAGTGTAGCCAAATGGCTCCTTACATTTAAAAGTGCCTATCCCGGCACTGGGGCTGCTGGCTTGTCATAACGTATGGTGTGTATTGTCGACCTTGCGTAAACCTCCGTGCAGTGACTAGAACTGTGATCATTTGAGGAGGCATGAGTTACCTGGAAGATGGTACCACTTAAGCAGGCCATATACACTTGTGGAATTGTCTGTCTTCAATAAATGTAGGGTCTGTGCTACACCACAGTGTACCTATATGCTAACATTTTGACCAGTAGACCATCCCTACCCTGCAGTAGCATGTGGAATGTAATGTGTTTGTGGCTAGGGACCATGCTGTCGGAGTACACATGGACAGGGATGCTACATATCCTTCACGATATACTGGGTCAATCTGTCTTTGGGGCAGAATATGAGAAGGAGGTTTGGGGTGCTGACAGTGAAGGGGAGGAAATGAGCTAAGTTTCAAGGCAGACTTTTCACCCCTCCCAAACCCTGGGAGTTTTACATGGGTGGGGTGATCTTGTGGAGGACAGTGTTCTCCTCAGCAACACCAAGGATTTGGGGTTCTTTGCTCCAGGCAATTTGTGATGAATGGGGACTTTTATGCTGAAATACTTGCTTAATAACCCTAGGATTTGGAGCATCAAGAGAAGGACTACAATTGGATGGCCAGTTTATTGGATCCCCAATACAATAGTGAAATGGCCAATCTACTCCCACTAACCCTAAAGAAAACCCAAAATGTGGCACTTTAAAGGGGCTGCATAAGAACCTTATTGCTGCATTTCCTGATATGGGGAAGTATCCTCGCTGATAACTAACATGCCTTTAATACTCTTGATGCCTGCAAGGGGGAGCAGTGGTGATGGTGGAGTTTTTTAAACTACAACTGATCAGTGCAGCCCCAACAGTGCCCATCAGTTATGCCAATCTGTACCTATCAGTGATGTCAATCTATGCCCATCAGTGCTGCCTTTTAGTGCCTACTCATCAGTGCCACCCACCAGTAGTACCTATCCGTGCCACCTATCATTACCCATAAGTGACATTTATCAGTGCCCATCAGTGCTGCATATTAGTGCCTCCTCATCAGTGCACATTAGTGAAGGAGAAAAATTACTTATTTGCAAAATTTAAGGAAAAACATTTTTTTTCCCACATTTTTCTGTCTTTTTTTTTTTTGTTTTGCAAAAAATAAAAAACCCAGTGATGATTAAATTCCACCAAAAGAAAGCTCTATTTGCGTGAAAAAAAATTGTTCGGGTACAGTGTTGCATGACCGCGCAATTGTCATTCAAAGTGTGACAGCGCTGATAGCTGAAAATTGGCCTGGGCAGGAAGGGGGTAAAAGTGCCCAGTATTGAAGAGTTTAACAGTTTAACAAATGTTCTCATTATGCATGAGGACTTAAATGGGTATACTGCAGTGGAAATTAATTAAATATTAACTACTACTGAAAATAAGTGGGTGTGGAGTTTAGTTTACTAACTGAAGTCAACAATTACTTCTTGCAGAAAGATGTAAACCATATAAAACGTTGCCCTCAATGACAGCCCTTTCACAGCTTCCCCGGTCTTTTCCTTCATAGGTTGGTCATGACAATTAAAGGGAGGGCAGACATTCAGGCATGAACCAACCGTGGTTTGAATTGCAAACAAACACAGGATTACTGGTATGGTATGAGTGTAAGTGGTTATGCTTATACAGCATCGACAGACAGCTTTGGTGCCACCACCTTGTAAAAAAAAAAAAATAGTGACTGGCCAAGAATATTAACCACCTGATTACTGGGCACTTAAACCCCCCTCGTGACCAGACCAATTTTCAGCTTTCGGCGCTGACGCACTTGGAATGACAATTGCGCGGTCATACAACACTGTACCCAAATGAAATTTTTACAATTTTTTTCCCCACAAATAGAGCTTTCTTTTGGTGGTATTTAATCACAGCTGGGGTTTTTATTTTTTGCTAAACAAATAAAAAAAGATGGAAAATTTAAAATAAAATCATGTTTAATAGTTTGTTATAAAATTTTGCAAACCGGTAATTTGTCTGCTTCATTGATATGCACTGATGAGGCGGCACTGGTGGGCACTGATAGGCTGCACTGGTGGGCACTGATAGGCTGCACTGGTGGGGACAGATAAGTCGGTACTGATGGGCACAGCAAAGATGGCACTGATGGGCACGGATGGGTGGCACGGATGGGCACTGATGGGCACTGATAGGTGGCACTGATGGGCACTGGTAGGGGACACTGATGAGCACTGGTAGGTGACACTGATGTGCAGCACTGGCACTGTGGGCACTGACAGATGGCACTGTGGGCACTGACGGATGGCACTGTGGGCACTGACAGGTGGAGCTAGTGGGCACTTTTATTAGCAAAGGTGGGCACCATGGACCCTGGGCATATTGCAGTGAGAGGGACTAATGTCCCTCTCACTGCCGCCGGTGATCGGCTTTTTTTCTTCTCCTCGCGCTGTCAGCGCGAGCAGGAAAAAAAGCCGATTACCGGCTCGGTTATTATCACATGATCAGCTGTCATTGGCTGACAGCTGATCACGTGGTAAGGGGTCGGGATCGACCCCTTTCTCGGATCTGTGATCCAGCGAGTCTCGCAGACTCGCGGATCACAGAGCGCGCCGCGCACGCCCTTCAGGTGGCGCGCAGGCAGCTCATTGCCGGGACTACATCAATAGACGTAGTCCCGGCATATCAGATCCGCTCTGTAGCCGTCATTCGGCTATAGCGCGGATCTCAGGTGGTTAAACATGATATGGAAAGTGAAGGGGAATTTCCCCAGTGGTACGCAGCAAAAAAAAATAACCTGGTGTTTAACCTTCCCCTACTCTATTCAAAATAAACAAAAATATTTTAGCTATACATACAGTACATACACTTTAAAGTTTTATTAAAGGTTTTAAGTTTTTTTTTGGGTTAAAATAGAAAAAGATATTATATCTCTTTGGTGGTCCCATGACGACACTGTCTGCTCCTCCTTCCTCCAGGTGCTTTCTAAGCAAACACGGTGCAAAGGGGGCACCCATGTAAGCACACTCCTGAACCGAGCTGTGTGCGTCAACAGACACGCCCCTGCTCCCTCTTCATAGGAGTTTGATTGACAGCAGCAGGAACGTCTCCTGTTGCCCTCCAGTCTCCCTTGAGACCTGGAAAAGAGAGGAGCAGTGCTACAGCTGGAACAGCGGGAGGAGTCAGGTGAGTATTTAGGGTTTGGGGTGGGGGGAGAGAACAAGTAATGGGGAGCTTTTTAACTTAATGCAGAGAATGCGTAAAAGGTAAAAAATCATTTAGGTTTTAGATCCACATTACACTCACAGCAGACCACAACACATACTGTAAAGGTTAGGTCATGCTCAATGACACATTTCAAATCTCATGACCAAAAAGTCAATATAGGTTTAAAGAAAAGGGTGTGCTAGTAATTGTTTGACTTTCATTAATTGTATCTCAGGAATCCAAGCCACAAGTTCTAATCAGTTTGTACTGCTATTTTCTAATGGACAGGTGATGGCGGGAGGTGGTGTATGCTCATGCTTTTATTGTATATGCAATGTATCACTTTAAAATCAGTGCTGTATTATACATATAAATAAGTATTACAGTTAAAAAATGTGGCCCAATTCGGGATGTTTGACAGCACACAGGTATTTAGTATTATTGAAAGATCCTTATGACTTAAGCGGTAGTAAACCACACACAAAAAAATACATGATGTGTCATTATGCATCGCATGCTAGCAAATTATGAAAGACTTGTCTTAGAATGAAGCCCTCAATCGGTGTGCTGTCACCTCTGACATGGCTTGCATTCTTACCAGGCGCCTGTTTGAATGTCTAAGCAGCAATGATGTCATTCCCGCACATGCACGTGGGAGTCACACCAGCGGCACAGCTCTCTCAATAGATGGCATGCCGTCCACTGAGAGCACAGTGTGCAAGCGGTGGTGACATCACCGGCTGCTACTATAGTAAATATCTCCTACACGGTGCACGTTTAGGAGATATTTACTTACCTACATGTAAGCCTTATTATAAGCTTACCTGTAGGTACAAGTAAACAAGGGGGGCTTCAGTACCACTTTATTAGTTTTGTTATTCTGGAACTGGATAACAGCCCCTAATCAAATGGAAGTCAATCAGCAAATCTTTAAACAATATTCATCTTTATTCCTCATTTGCATTGCAAAATATAAACTAATTTATTATGGCTCTTAAAGAATGATTCCTTTATCAACATTTGCTGCTTAATTAACATCCATAATTTTTTTGCTTATTTTAGATTATTATGCATGCAGCATAAATTAAGTCTTGATGTTTTCAGTGATCAGTGGTTCCAAAGTCAAAACTTTTTTTACTTTAATGCATTCCCTGCATTAAGGTAAAAAGTCCCACTGTGTGTTTGCCCACTTCCCTTGCAGTTAAATCCTGTAAGAAAGATGCCGGGGGCATGGCTGAACCATGCTATTTGTTTCTATGGATGCACACAACCTAATTCACAGGTGCCCCCTTAGCACTTGACTTGCTGAGAGGGCACTTGCAAGGGTAAAGATTGCATTCATATTTTTGCCACCCAAATGCATTATTTTACATTTCTCTTTCATTCATCGACAGACACAGTGCCTCCTTAATCTTGACCATTGGCTTATATTGCCTCTAGGCAGAACAAAAAACACCTGGGTACACCCATGGGCTGTCCTCCGTCAGTATATAACCCCCTCCTTGCTCTAGGTATTCAGTTTATTTCTGTCTAGTCAGGAGTAAGGACCTAGCTCCTTGCTGGGATCTTTTGGTCCTAGCAAATTTTACTTTTTGTCTCTTTTTTTTCCATGCATTTTCTCCTGGGAGATCTGCAATCAACTGCCAGGCTGGGCGACGGGCTGGATAATCTAGATCCAGTGGTCTCCCCAGTCCAGCCAGCGAGACTGCAGCTACGTACTAGGTCGGCTGCGAGGTCAATGGACAGACACTGGCCCGCGAGTTAAACGTCTCGCAGGGTCGCATACAAACGGGCTCTGGTCCGAGTCGCAGTGGTCCCTTGGCCGAAAGCCCCCCACTTCAGTGACGAGGAGTTCTGTCTGGAGGGTCACCTGCACCATGGATCGGTAACACAGTTCCCCCTTCCCCCCTTTGTGCAGTTTGGGGTGGAGGTGGGTACCCTCCAGGGATGGTCGGACCTGCCTGCAGGATCCCTCCTCCCATCCTAAAGTCCCCTGGTTAAACTGGGCTTCCCCCCCCCCCACGGATTGGTGGGAGTCCCAGGTGCATGCCCTGCTGTGTGTGGTTGTGTGCAGTTTGGGGGGACTCAGTGCAGAGGGCACAGCGTTATCCCCTTAAATGTTCACCCTGCCTGGTGATACAATACCTTTTTGGAAGGGGGTCCCCTTGCAGAGGGTGCAACAATGTGGAAGGCACAGAGAGGATCCTGGCAGCATGCTTCAGCGTGTCAAACGGCCGGCGGACATATTTGGGTGGTCTGATGACATCACGTCTTGGTCTGGCTGGTCTCCATCTGGCGGCCATGTTTGTGTAGCCAATGATGTCACGGCAGCCATTTTTCGTTAGTCTAGTGAGACACTAGAGACAGCCAGAACCTCATGGAGATGCCAGAGCTCCTCCTCTTCCTCCCCCCATGCTTCTCTTCCTGTCCCGCGATATATGAAATGGATGCCAACATTGGTGTTGCTGGGTCCAAATTGCGGCGCTCCTCTGGTAGGTGGTCTTTGGGGGTCCTTGTGCATCTCCCTCTCTGCTGATAGGTACCCTGGTTATTGGGGTGTCCCTTAGTGGTGCTACAGGGTCTTCTTCCTTATGGAGCCTCAGGGTCACATCTCACCCACTGATCCCCTCATAGAGGTGGCAGGTCCCTTGAAACCCCAGCTTCCCATGATTGCGCTGATGGTGGTCCTTGAGTCATTAGTATCCCGTGTGGAAGTAGCGTGGGGCAAAGACCTGGGAGGAAGTGTCCCCCGCCTTCCCCTGCTCAGTCTGTCTCATCTGATTCTGTGCCTGATGCCTCCGGGGATGTGGCCCATCCAGGGGGGGTTTAATATCTCGCCCCCTGACCCGTTTGATAGCGAGGATGAATCCTCTGCGGTCTCAGCAGTGAGAAAAAAAGAGCTGGTGGATGCACTTGTTACTGCGGTGCGGTAGACTCTAAAGATGGGGGAATGCGGCTGACAGGGCCGCAGACGTGGCTGTGTCCTTTGATATGCATAATTCACCTCGCACACCAAGGGTGTTTCCTTATCTGCCTTATTTTGATAGGTTTACCTATAAGGAATGGAAACAACCAAAATCACCCTTTGTGGTCCCCAAACGTTTCTCAGTATGCTACCCCTTTTAAAAAATCACGTTTTAAAAAGTGCACTACCCCCAGCAGTGGTGGACCCTCCTGTTTCCAGGTTGAATAGAGCAACCATGATCCCAGTAGAGGAATCATTGTCTTTTAAGGACCCGGCTGACAGGAAAGCTGAGGCTGTGGCACACAGCATGTTTACTATGGCTGGGTCGGCATTGCGTCCAGCCTTGGCCTTGGCCCTGCTGTCGCAGACCCTAACATAATGGGCCAAGCTTTTGCGCCAGGGTCTAGGTAGTGAGCAGGTTCCCGCTTCTTATGTTGGTTTAGCGGACCAGTTGGTCCATGGGCTACAGTATATTTGTGATGCAGCCTTGAATGCTCCTGTGCTGTCCAAGCTTTCTATCTCAGCGGTGGTGATTAGACGTGTGTTGTGGCTTAAGAATTGGTCTGCAGACCAAGCCTCTAAAAAAGCTCTCATTGATCTTCCCTTTCAAGACGACCGCCTGTTTGGGGCTACCCTGGATGACATCATTAAAGGTGTCACAGGGGGAAAGAGTACCTTCCTGTCTCAATCTAGGAAAGGGAAAGAGCCTCGTCGCTGACTGGGGGGGCCTTCTCAGCCCATAAGAAATTCTTCCGGGCTCCCGGGACTGCAGATAAAGGAAACGGATCTCTCAAGTCTTCCCCGGGAAGTTCCAAGCAATCTTGGTCTGGTAAGCCTAGAGCAGGCTTTTCCGGATCCACTGACAAGACTTCTTCAGCATGAAGGTCTGCCCTCACCCATTGCTGGGGTGGGGGGACATCTTCGCTGGTTTCCAGATTCATGGACCTCCTTCGTGAGCGTCAAATGGGGTCTACGAATTGAACCTTTTGGGGGTACCAAAGAAGGAGGACAGAATTTGTCCACTTCGGGGGGCCCTGTGTCTCCTTGTATGGGTATAATTCCTGTAAAGGTTCGGGTGACATCTGAACTACCCAAGGTCCCCTCTAGCCCTGTCCAGGAAATTGGGCTACCTGGGTCTGAGTGGAGTAATTGCTGACCAGGTTAGTAGTTTTTCTTCTCAAACATCGGCCCCTTCAGCAGGTTCAGTTTAACGGGAAGCAACTGAGGCTCGTGGCAATCTCGCAAGTTCCTCTGGTAGACGCTGCAGTCGTCCTAGTGTCACTGTGGGGCCAACGCCTTCCTCTTCAGCAGTGCCTGCGAAGGACCGAGGGCGAAAGCCTTTCGGTGGCTGTAAACGTCCCTTGAAAGCTACATCTAAAGGAGGACCAGTTGTACTGAGGGCTGAGCTTCCATCCTGTTTTACAATAACTGTTTTTAATGGCCTAGCCATTGAAAGCCAGGTACTGAGAGATAGAGGTCTGTCGGGATCAGTGATCCCTACTATGGTGAAGACCAGGAAGTCGACTTCTATCAAGATTTACCATCGTACGTGGAAAGTGTACATTTCTTAGTGTGAGTCGATTGGCGTTCATCCTCGATCCTTTTCTGTGGCTCGGATCTTAGCTTTTCTTCAACAGGGCGTTGAGCAGAAGTTGGCTTTGAGTACCATCAAGGGCCAGGTGTCTGCCGTAGCAGTCTTCTTTCAGCGACCCCTAGCCACTCACTCTTTAGTTCGTACCTTTATTCAAGGAGTTCGGCATGTGGCTCCACCTGTACGGACTCCAGAAACCTCCATTCGAGAATATTTGGGAGATTCCTTTACCTACGTTGTCCCAGAAGGTGGCATTCCTGATGGCTATTACCTCAGCAGGGTTTCGGAGTTGGCGGCATTATCCTGTCGTAGTCCCTATTTAGTTCTCCATAGGGATAAAGTGGTTCTTCGTCCCTGTCCCTCATTTTTGCACAAGGTTGTCACTGACTTCCATTTGAATGAGGACATTGTGTTGCCGTCCTTGTGTCCCAAGCCGGCTTATCCCAATGAATTTGCTTTGCATACCTTGAATGTACCGGAGGTCAGACTCAATTTTTGGTTACACAAGGACCAAGGAAAGGGCTGGCTGCTTCTTCGGCTACCATATCCAAAGAGAAAATGGGATTTTTGTACTTACAGTAAAATCCATTTCTCTAAATTCATCAACGGACACAGCGCCTCCTTGATCTTGACCACAGCGCCTCCTTAACTCAGAGAAATGGATTTTACGGTGAGTACAAAAATCCAATTTGCCGTGCTTAGCTTAGTATCATCCACAAATACAGAGATTGAACTGTTTATCCCATCCTCCAGGTTGTTTATGAATAAATTAAATAGGATAGGTCCCAGGACAGAACCCTGGGGGACCCCACTTTCCACCCCTGCCCATTCCAAGTACTCCCCATTTATAACTACCCTCTGAACTTGCCCCTGTAGCCAGTTTTCAATCCATGTACTCACCCTATGGTCCATGCCAACTTACCTTACTTTGTACAGTAAACGTTTATGGGAAACTGTATCAAATGCTTTTGCAAAATCCAGATACACCACATCTACGGGCCTTCCTTCATCTAGATGGCAGCTCACCTCCTCATAGAAGGTTAATAGATTGGTTTGGCAAGAACGATTGTTCATGAATCCATGCTGATTACTGCTAATGATATGGTTGTCATTTACTAAAATCTTGTATATAGTCCCTTATCATCCCCTCCAAGAGCTTGCATGCAATTGATGTTAGGCTAACTGGTCTGTAATTCCCAGGTATGTATCTTGGCCTTTTTTATATATTGGTGCTACACTGGCTTTTCTCCAATTAGCTGGTATCATTCCAGTCAGCAGACTGTTCATAAAAATTAGGAACAATGGTCTGGCAATTACTTGACTGAGTTCCTTAAAGAGGAAGTAAACCCTCTTAAGTAAAACGGAAAAAAAATAAAACCTGCAAGACAAAGGCATAATTAGCTAGTATGCATAGCATACTAGCTAATTATATATCACTTACCTGAGATCGAAGCCCCGGCATCGGTCCTCTTCTCCCCCATCTTCTCCCGGAGTGACTTCCGGGTATCACGGCTCCGGCGCTGTGATTTGCCGGAGCCGCGATGACATCACCAGCATGCGCACGAGAGCGGCATAGTAACAACTGAAGCATCGGCATATAGCGCCGTTGCCTCAGTTGTCGCATGTGCGCATGTGCCGCATGACGTCAGCACATGCAAATACAGGTATATCTCCTAAACCGTGCAGGTTTAGGAGATATCCTTGTTAGCTACAGGTAAGCCTTAATATAGGCTTACCTGTAAGCTACAGTTGTAAAAGAGGGTTTACTTCCTCTTTAAGGACCCTCGGGTGCAAGCCACCTGGTCCCAGTGACTTATTAATGTTAAGATTTTCAAGTCTATTTCTAATTCTGTCCTCTGTTAGCCATGAGGGTATTTCCTGTGATGTGTCATGAGGATAAATATTGCAGTTTTGGTTACTGAAGCCCCCCGATTCCCTTGTGAAAACTGAGGAGAAGAATAAATTCAATACCTTCGCCATCTCTCTATCCTTAGTAACCAGATTACCTTCATCATTCTTTATGGGACCAATATGATCTGACCTCCCTTTCTTACTATTTATATACTTAAAGAATTTCTTGGGATTTTTCTTACTCTCCTCCGCTATGTGCCTTTCGCGTTCAATCTTAGCCTCCCTGATTGCACCCTTACATTTATTGTTGCATTCTTTTTAATGTTGGAATGCTGATGATGATCCCTCAGCCTTGTATTTTTTGAACGCCTTCTCCTTTGCTTTTATATGCATTTTTACATTGGAGTTAAGCCACCCAGGACTTTTATTAGCTCTTTTAAATTTATTTCCCATTGGGATGCACTGGCTAATGTCCTTATTTAATATGCTCTTAAAGCATACTCATTTCTCCTCCGTGTTCTTTGTTCCTAAGATTTTATCCCAATTTGTATCTTCTAGCAGGGCTCGTAGTTTAGGAAAGTTGGTTCTTTTCTACAAAATAAAAACGAACTAAATATTTTGAACAAATTTCTACTAGTGTATTCTCAGCTTAAGGCTCCTGGGAGATCCTACACAGGTATCCCAGAAATAGTAGAAAATGTTCAGTGTACATTGGGAGGCTTGGTAGCCAACTAAAAATTCAAATGTCTGAGCTAAATATTCTAGCATAAGTTTATAATTTTTGGTATTTCTACCAATCTTAAATAAGGTTTTCAGTCTCAAAATCATCCAACCAGCAGGAGACTAAGTAACAAAAAATCTGGGGTGATAAATTAAAAAGATGAATGAAGTGCAGGCATATGGTAGAAATGGATGCAGGGTTAAGTGTAATATTAACTGTTTTGGCGAGCTGATCCAGCAAACTCTGTTGCTTAGGAAAAGAAAGAGATGAAGTACCATGACAACTCCAATTGCTTAATTTTATTTTACAAAGCCGCCTAGGGATCACCCACTAACATGTTTTGCCCATAAGTTCTCAGAAAGGAAAACTAAGGCCAGGCTGTAGACCTAGACACAACATGAGTACAAGCAATGTGCAGATGGGAATGGTGTGACGTCCTATTGGCAGAGTCAAACCAGCATCCCAAGAGTACAATGTAGGCCGCTGCAGCCCTTTTTATATCCTCATCCAGCAGTCTGTTCTTCTATTCCAAGCAATCTGGATGTTGTAGTTCAAGCCAGTCCCGCTGGAATGGAAACTTCAGCGTTCTGAACTATACATCCCACAATGCTTTGCTCTGAGTTTTGTCACAAGAAAAAAGGAAATGATACCTAGAGTCCAGCCAATGCTAGAGGGAGCCAACCCCACATTAATAACACTGCACAATGTCTCTGAATTGCAGGCATAATAGCCAGCTCCTGGCTAAATTATTATGATTGTGTTTTTTGGGTTTTTTTTTTTACTCCCTTATGGAAATGGCGGGAACTATTGTAATGTGTATGGTCTGTCCTTCAGATACCGATTGCTCTGTTGGCACATATAAGATGTATTGTGTCTGACCTTGATCCTATTCATTTATTTGTTTTTATTGTGGGCTTGGAAACATAGATATTTTGATCTTTAGAACTATTTTTCTATGCACAGGTTGTATGTACTGTTTATTGATTGTGTTTACAATGTTTATGTATAGGTGATCAGTACATTTTCTGCCCTCCCTTAATCTGGCTCTCACACTTTGTTTACACACATTTTTTCCTGCTTGATCTCCACTCTGGAGCCTTCCCTCCAGCCCTGGGTCCAGCCTCCTCTTTCTCCAGTGATCTCCTTTCTGATATTACCTGTCACAAGTCCGTGGAGTTTCTCCTTATCATCCCTATATATTTTTCTGCAACCACTGGGACTACTCTGCTATGGGTGTTGGCACCTTCTGTGCTCTCCCTGTTCTGAGCTCAAACTCTTTACTAGTTTTAATGGATAATTTTTCTGTTTATTTCCACCAGCACATATATTTGGTTTGTGTCTGTTTGTGGACTTTTCTCTCAATCTGTATTCCTGTGCTCCAGGCTGCAGCGCCCCCCCCCCCGTACTTTTTCCTATACACATAACATGTTCATTGTGGCCTCCTATTCCAGCCATGACTCAGCTTGGATGGCCATTTAGTTGTAGCACCCTCTAGTTTGCTACTAGTGTCAGAGTAGATAAACCATAATTTGACTCAGGGCTAAATCTGAGTCTAAATCTGGGTCAGAGTTTACTGGAGTTCAGGGCTGGATGACTCATGCAAGCAGTTCTCTGGTGCCTCCCACTTGTTCTGGAAAGTCAGAGAACATTCTGGAGGGTGGAGGATAGGAGAGTTGTTTTGCATATTTAGGGAGCTTAGCCAGTCCCCGGGCGGTGGGCCTGGCAGGGGACTAAGTGAGCCCTTAAATATGAATGAGTCATGCTAACAGGAGAGTCAGGTAGAAGATGGAGTGCTGAGGGGACTGTTTATGGCTCTTGAGGTGAACACCCTAGTCTGGGGGGGGGGGGTGCTCTGGCTCAGGCCGGAGCTCAGGTGCTGGCCTGAGAGGATACTGACAACAGGAGAAGTTTGGAAGGAGTCTTCCAGAAGAGGCAGTGGGAGCAAGGAGGACAGTGTGAGTACTACATCACGAACAGGGACTTACAAGGGGAGAGATTGCCACATGTAGCAGGTCTCTCTGGGAGATAACAGTGTGCTTAAATCTTCCCTAACCTTGCCCTGGGAGATCTCCAGAGCAGTCAGTCAGGTAGACTGGTGAAGAGAGTCAGCCGGGTAGACTGGTGAAGAGGCAGCCTTGTGGGCTGGTGAAGAAGCAGACAGGTGGGCTAGCATTTCCTGCAGTGGTATAACTAGGATCAGTGTCTACAAGGGAGTTGGAGGTGCTCCAGGCTGCAGTTAAAAACACCTTGTGCTAGTTTTTAAAGGAACTAAGAGTTCACTATTCTTAAGGGGTTGTTGCTTTTCTAACAGATTCTGTTAGATACCAGAAGATGAATCAATCAGAACTCTACAGATTGAGGAAATGGAATCAGAGTTGCACAGAGTAAATGAGAAGAATCAATTGGCGTTGTCCCTGGTTTTGTTACTGTCGAGTGGGGCATCCCATAATTTATATTCCCCCCTAATAAAATATAAAAACAAAGCTCAGACTGTTCCTTGCGCCTGGAGAAAGTGTGGGATTACTTGTGGCCTGGCTGTGCAGCAGTGGGGAACCCTATCATATGCAACACCTATGGGTCTTCTCTTTTTTGTTGTCCTGTGGAATATAAGCTTGTTGAAACTTTGAAATAAAATTTTCACTGTGCGTTCACTTCCCAAGACCCGTGAGTGCCACTCTCTCTTTTGGACTATATGTACTACAGGCTTTGCTGAGCATCTGGGCCCATTTTCTCTCGGATATGTGTGCAGTGGCAACCACTGCATTATATATTATACTATATATATATATACTGCATGTATTGGAAAATCTTTAGGTGATGTTGCTTGACTATATAGACTTGAAATCCATATAAACCAAATTCACAGATAAGATGAGAATATGAGGATGAGGAAACCTTCACAATTGTTTACACAAAACTTATGAAGTAATGCTCATTATTAGACTTCAAATCACTATAAAATAAAATCCATTATGGCAGCCCTATGTACAAAAAATGAGATCATCCTCGTGGATTGTGAAGACACTCCAGATGCTCTGAATGGAGCATTCATAGCTCTGCCCCAGCTGCTCAGCTTTCTCAACAGCATTCCCTGCTTCATTTTTTTAACTGGTGCTGCGTATTTACAGAACACAACTGTTCTGAATGGGTATTTGAAATGCAATGCACAAGGCATACCAATGATATCTTCTTTTAAAGAAAAACAGCTTAATGGAAAACAGGATATTGATTTAAGATAAAGAGATTAACTGGCTAAATAGAATCACTGAACAGTGATAACTCATTTATTTTAATAATATGAAATCCAGTGTTGTATTAATGACTATATAAATATACTGTGCCTTGCAAAAGTATTCACCCCCCCCCCCCCCCCCCCCCCTTGGCATTTTTCGTGTTTTGTTGCCTCACAACCTGGAATTAACAGGGATTGTTTGAGGATTTGCATCATTTTATTTACAGAACATGCCCACAACTTTGAAGATGTTTTTTTTTTTTTTTTGTGAAGCAAACAACAAATAGGACAAAATAACAGAAAATGTGCATAACTATTCACCCCCCTAAAGTCAATACTTTGCAAATCACTATTAGTATAATATTGCTTGTTTGATCTGTTCAGGCACCTTTCTACTGTCAAGACACTTCATACAATTAAAAGCTGCTTTCCCTCTCGGTCTGCCTATTTGCTGCTTAATAAGCAGCTTCAGTTGCCTGTTTGAAACTTCCCTTTGACCATAGTGTTTTTTGTTTATAGATTTTGGCCAGTCCACATCATAAAAATCTACTACACCTCAAGTTAATTCAGCTTCGTATGTAGCTGTCTATGCTACAACCTGAACTGCTTTCTTTTCAGCTTTATATTGGTTTGATTTTCGAACCTAGCTGTTTATTCTGATTCCTATTTCCATCACCATTCTTTATCAGGTAAAAATTGGTGTTTAATTAATCTTCTAATTATCTAACTTTATCTGTGGGCCCTAGGGGTTTGCTTTTAACTCCTGGTAGCCCAACATTGAAATATATATACTTTATAATGTGCGATTAATTTTCCTCATGCTTTAGGGATATCAAAAATGATGGATACATTTTTCTCATGTTTTTTATAAATTGTAATGACTTATGAAATTTTATTGATGCTGATGTGTCTTTACCCTTTTCATTGAACACTGTAAAGCCCCATACACACGGTCGGACAATCCGCGGACCAGGTCCGTCGGACCATGTCCGTCATACTTTGTCTGATGTTGGTTTTGCGTACACACGGTCGGACAAAGTTGTCGGAAAATCCGATCATTTTGAACGTGGTGACGTTTGTTGCCTACGACGGGACTACGTAGAGGCTAGTAGCCAATAGCTTTGGTCTTGTAATGTGATCTGAGCATGCGTGGCACTTTGTCCGGTCGGACAACCGTACACACGATCGGGTTTGGTGTGATCGGACCGGGTTGAGGGCAAATCTTTCCAGCAGGAGATAAGACTTTGTCCGTCGGACAAACCGACGAACACTGTCCGATGGTGCATACACACGGTCTGATTTTTCAACAACCTTGTCCGATCGGACAGAATCCATGAAAAAGTCCGACCGTGTGTATGGGGCTTTAAAGTCCTGGGATTTGTTACCCCTCTTTCCCTTCCCTTTATTGACAAACGTCTTATGTTTAGTGCTGTAGATCAGTAGTTTTTACATCCGTTGTTAGCAGGGAGATGGGCCTATAGGAGTCTGGGGGAAGGGGATCCTTGCCTGGCTTAAGTATCAGGATTATAGTGGCCTCTGTCATGGATGGGGGCAATTGACCTAGTTCTAGGGCTTCTGTTAAGGTCTGCTTTACTTGTGGTAGCATAATGTCAGCATACTTTTTGTAACCCCCTGCCGGCAGCCCGTATGCTCCCAGGGACATGCCCGGAGGTAAAAGGGTCAGGGCCTCTGAGAGTTTGTCGGTTGTTGGGGGGGGGGGCATTCAACATGTCCCTATCGGACCACTCAAGACGTGACAAATTGCACCCCAAGAGGAAGTACTGGATATAAGTGGGAGCAGAGGAGACCTTAGAGGAATATACGTCTCTTTAGAATGTTTGAAATGTAGTGATAACCTCCGGATGAGCATTCACTACCTGGCCAGTGGCATCTTGGACTGCAGCTATGAATGAGGGGTCTCTACCGGACTTAGCCATCATGGCCAACATATGTTCGGTGTTCTCCCCTAGTATTTCTGTTGCAAAAAAAAACGCATGTTTTCTGCCTTCGATGTCATATTATTAGCCAACTTTTGTGCCTCCAACTATCTCCTTTCGGTATGGTCAGTCGTGTTTGCAATGAGCCCTGATTTCACCTACCTTATTTCCTACAGGACAGAAAGCTCCCAGGTCTTGGTCCTGGTCTTTATGGTGGAGATTGCTTTAATAAACTGGCCTCTGAGAAAGGCCTTAAGAGCATCCCAGCACATACCCGAGGGCGCTGTATTTTTATTAATGACGATAAAATCTGCAAAAGCAGTAGTTACTGGGTCCGGCGTGGGGAACAAAGTTAGCCAAAATGGATCTATTTTCCAGTGATTCCGTTTGCTGGGGCCAGCGGTATTTATCTTAGCCCAGTATGGAGAGTGCTCAGAGACTGTCCTCGGTTCATACTGAGTATTAGTAATGTATGGTAGCATCTCCTCATTACACAGACCAAGGTCAATTCTGGAGAGGCCCCTGTGTGATGCAGAGTGGCAAGAATATGTCTCAGTTTGTTTTTTTTTTTAGGCGCCAGACATCATGTAGTCCCATCTCCGTCAGTAGATGGGCAAATAGTGTCGGGCCACCCATCTTAATTCTATCAGGGCGGGCTATCGAGAATTTATCTAGCTGGAAGTTGAAATAATTATTAAAGTTGCCCACGATAAGAGCTGGAACATTAGGGTGATGGCCCAGAAAGCTTGCCAACATGTTAAGAACTTCTGCAGAGAAGGGAGAGGGTATATACACATTTGCTAATATACATTCTAAGCCCTCAAGGTTGCACCTGAGGAAAATATACCTCCCCTTGTCATCTATCACTGAGAGTGCACATGTAAAGGGGATCCCCTGGGGGATCAGTATACTTTTTCCCTGAGAAAACGAGGAATATGCAGAGTGAAACTGCAGGCTGAACATACGAGCCGAGAATTGGATTGGTCTCTATGCATATGCGTTTCTTGTAAGCAAAGTATTGAGGACCGTAAGCGCTTAGCCACATGTGTCACAGCCAGCCTTTTCACTCCGCTACTCAGTCCCCACACATTCCAACTAAGCACTATATGAGATCTAGCCATGTCATATTATTATAAAATGTTCGACTGACAAATAAAAGTCGGAAGAGGGTATAGACTTCATTCACACAACTTACGTGTGAGTCATACCATTGTATGCAAATAGGAAAAATATTTATTTTTATTTTTTGAGCATGCTGAAGTTCAGATTTTGTTGCAGGATCAGCAATAAGCAGAAGGGTCATCCCTCTGGAGTTCTGTATGGGGTCCTGGTCCGTGAAGAGAAGCACCAAACAGGCCAATAGGGCCTCTACAAGAAAAATCTTCGTCCCCATGGAACTGTCAAGGCATCCTGAGTGGGGGGAGACGTGGCTCTTGGCCTGTCTTTGATGCGGTTCGTGAGCCTAAATGACGCACCAGGCAAAGTGGGGTTGATAGCGTCATTTTCTGTCATCTTTTAGGGCATCCGCCTTGCCAAGAATGTAGTAGCGGTAGGGAAGGATATACAGTGTCAGGGTTTGTGTTCAACATACCGTGAGCTTATCTGCATCATACAGCCACTCTGCGATTTGTTGCCTCCTCTCGGATGGAGCGTTCCTCTCTGTCCAGCCATTGTCACACCAATTGTGGTCTGTCAAAGAAATGAACCTGGTCTCTGGCCACTACACGGAGACAGGAGGGGTATAGCATAGAGTACTGTACATTGAGCGCCCTCAATCATTTCTTTACATTGTTGAATTGCCCTCTCTGCTTCTGCACTTCCGCAGAGAAGTCGGGTAAGAGTGAGATTTTGGAGTTAGCCATTTTTAGGGAGTCTCCCAGATTCCTGGCTTTTGAGAGTATAACATGTCTATCTTTGTAATTGAGTAGTTTGAACAAGAACGTGTGGGGCGGGTTGCCTGGGGGTAATGGTCTCATGGGAACTCTATGGGCTCTTTCGACGCAAAACATGGTGGAAAAGGCTTCTTTCCCATATATCCAGAGAAGGCACTGTTCAATAAATTGTACGGGGTTCTTTCCTTCTGTCTTTTCAGGAATGACACTCGGACATTATTTCTCCTCATCCTATTTTCCATGTCATCTATGCGGGCAGCCTGCTTGTCTACCACCATTGTATTGTAGTGCACCTCCCGTTGTATAGAGGCCCATTCATCTTCAAATGTGCTCAGTCTGCCCTCCAGTGCTGTGGTGTGGTCCCGCAATTTTTGCATGTCTTGTCTTACAAAAGATAGTTCAGTCTTAACCCCCTTAGTTTCTGAGGTTAGGGCTGCTATAGAGGTGTTGCATGAAAGCACTGCAGCAATAATGTCTCTGACAGTGGGCTCTGGACTGTCCTTGTCAGGGGCCTGGGCTGATGGTTCGTCTGACACATATACTGGGGTACTCACACTGTCCCAGTGGAAGACGAGGTGTAGCAAGGTCCTCAAGCGGTATGGTGTCATCAGCCTTGTTGCGGTTGTAATCTGGGTCGGGGTGGATGAGTGCAGGCTGAGAGGAGTCCCTAGGTGCTGTTTTGCTGAAAAGCTTCATAGCTGTAGCCTTGTATATCTCCTTTGCAGCACGAGGCGGACCGCCGCCATCTTGGTCAGCTTGGTCCGAAGCGGAACGCTGATCCCCGCTTTGACATGGTGCCCAGTGGAGCCAAGGATACCGCTGTGTAGCCGGAGACTATGCCGGTAACTGGGATGTGGAACGAGCGGTATTTCAAGGTGTTTTAAGAATTTTTGTGCGGATGTATGGCGGAGCAGCGCAACCTTGCTGCCTGTTACATCTGCCGCTAAGCCACGCCCCAACAACATTACAAGTCCCTTACTTGTTTGTAGAGTTCCTTGGTCTTCATGGCAGTGTTTGGTTAGTGGTGCCTCTTGCTTAGGTGTTGCAGCCTCCCGGGCCTTTCAAAAAGGTGTGTATATGTAAAGACAGATCATGTGACACTTAGATTGCACACAGGTGGACATCATTTCACTAATTATGTGACTTCTGAAGGTAATTGGTTGCACCAGAGCTTTTTATGGGCTACGTAACAAACATAACAAAGGGGGTGAGTACATATGCACATGCCAATTATCATTTTTTTATTTCTGAAAAATAGTTTTATGTATATATTTTTCTCATTTCACTTCACCAACTTAGACTATTGTGCTCTGATCCATCACATATAATTCAGATTAAAAAAACATTGAACTAAAGGCTGTAATGTAACAAAATAGGTAAAAAGCCAAGGGGGGTGAATACATTTGCAAGGCACTGTATACTAATTGTGAGCTTAGGTAGCATAGCATTAGAGAGTACACTTTGAAAAGGTGCCTTGACATTTCCTTGTGGCTTCATGTGTATTTACAAATGTACGCAGCAAACACCTCTGTTTTCGACACAAAATAATGAAACCGTTTTATAGGACTTTTTGTGCTAATTCGCTGGAGAGTGTCACCTGATTTATTTTTCATTGTTTCAATTGAATGGCCACAGGAGATATCCGATGGTCTAAGACACCATTAAAGTGTATCTGTGGTCAAAATTTTAAATGATTTAATAATTTCCACATTGTATTTCAATTATGTCTAAGGCCCCTTTCACACGGGGGCGTTCGGTATGTTCGTTTTTCATCCATCCATTGACGGATGAAAAACAGACATGCACGTATCTCTATGGGAAAGTGGACGATAGCGAATGTTCATCCATCTCCGCTAAGCTCTGTTTTTTATGACAGAAGAAAAACGGATGTTAGCGGACGATCCGCTTACATCCGAACCACTGACATCTGTTTTTAAATCCTTTTTCTCATTAGACACACTGTATCTAGCTGGTTGCTAAGGAGGGGGCCTGTAAATGCCGACTGCCATGTCCTTAACAACCGATGAGTCATCAGCTGTCAGCAGGGTTTCCCGCTGACAGCTGAATTGAAATAAAAAACATTTGTTTTTCAAAATCAGACCCTTATCCGAGCATGCAGCCTGGCAGGTCAGAAAAGGGAGGGGATGAGCGAGCGCCCCCCGCCCTACTGAACCATACCAGGCTGTATGCCCTCAACATGGGGGGGTGGGTGCTTTGGGGTAGTGGGGCTCTGTGCTCTCTACCCCAAAGCACCTTGCCCCTATGTTGATGGGGACAAGGGCCTCTTATCGACAACCCTGGCCAGTTGTTGTCTGGGTCTGCAGGGGGTTTATCGGAATCTGCATCCCCCCTATGTGAATGGGTATTGTGTACATACTACCCCTACCCATTCACCAAAAAGGCAGCGAAATGTAAAAAAAAGAGACGGTTTTTGACTATTCCTTTATTAATAGCTCTGTATTCTCCCGATGCCATCCTCTCCGCAGCCGTCTCTTCCCACCCCCTCTCCGCTGCCACTGTCTTCTCCTCCTGCTGCTGTCTTCTCCTCTCGCCACCATCTTCCTCGATGCCTTCTCTCCAGCCGCTGTCTTCTCCTCCTGCTGCCTTCTTCTTCTCCCGCCGCCATCTTCCCCGATGCCTTCTATCCCACCCCCGTTTTCTTCCTTGCCGCCAGTTACCCGCTAAAAAAATTAAAAAGCTGCTGTTCTTTTGTTGCCATCTTTCTATATTGTGTTGTTGTCTGCTGTCTGAGCTCTGTTATATAGCCATGGGGCGTGGTCATCAGATGATTTCACCTGGAGACCTCTCTAGCTGACATCATCGGATAGCCACGCCCCATGGCTATATAACAAATGGCAGACAGCAGATGACAACACAAAGGAGGAAGACAGCAACAGAACGGCAGTGAGGAAGAAGGTGGTATCAGGCGTGAAGGCATCGGAGAAGATGGCAGCAGGAGGAGCAGATGGTGGCAGGAGGAGAAGGCATTGTGGAAGACGGCGGTGGGAGGAGAAGGCGGCAGGAAGAGAAGACAACGGGAGAGACGGCAGGAGAAGATGGCGACGGGAAGAGACAGCAGCAGAGAGGATGGCACCAGGAGAAGACAGAGCTATTAATATAGGAATTGTCAAAAACTGGCTCTTGATTTTTTTTTCTTTACATTTCACTGCCTTTTTGGTGAATGGGTAGGGGTAGTATGTACCCGATACCCAATTACATAGGGAGGGCCCCCAGATTCCGATAAGCCCCCCGCCCGCAGACCCCGACAACCACCGGCCAGATTTGTCATAAGAGGCCCTTGGTGCCAGATTTCACAGCACACCTTCAGAGGTCTAGCGGTGCCCATGCCTCGATGGATCAAGGTGCTTTGGGGTGGGGGGCGAACACACTTTCTATTTTAAATGGATGTTAGAGAATATGAAAGCGGATGTCAAAATTGACATCCGTATGCGTTTTTTGACAAAAAAATAAAAAAAACGTGACTGAACTCCTATTAATCTGGACAATCTTGAAGTTTGAAAACTTACTTTGCGAAGAATCATACATTTATTTCCTTGAATCCTGTGACTCATATTCAATATGTCCTGTGAGTTGGCACTGCTGTTCACAGAGCCTGTTCACAGAGCCTGCCTTCTGAACTACAGAGGTGCTGAGAGGAGGAGTTTCAGGAGGCGGGGTCAGTACAGGAATCACTGCTTGCAGGAAGCAAGGTACCATGAGATATGTAGTCCTTAGAAATGAAAAGTTAACAGCAGAGGAGGGGATACAGGAAGTTGTGGAAAGAGATAACCAGCAGACAGGCAGAACACACAAGTAAGCTTATACTGGATTGTCAAAAAACTTGTTTGTATTGCTTTTACAATGCTGATGTTATAAAATAAAAGTGTATGTGGTGACTGTTCTGCCTATGCCCTCCAGCTTCTCGACAGAATACAACCTCAGAAGTGATATAATGTGTTGTATTGTATTGTAATGTATTATTTCATTTTTCGAGCATGAGTGGTCTTGCTCTTCCAATTTTTTTCAGACTAATACTGTACTAATTAAATGAAAATTGTACGATCTGGTATTGCAAGAGAACACTTTTCAGATAATTTTTGGATGAACTGTCTTGATTGGCTCTCAAAAGCTGTGTACTAATGATGAGATTATTCTATGATTGCTTTGAAAGCAGACGTAAATGTGCTTTATTTTAAGCGATAGACCAACAAAAAGTGGCACATAATTGTGAAGTGGAAGGACAATGATAAATTGTTTTCAAAATGTTTACAAATATGTGAAAAATGTGGCGTGCATTTGTATTCAGCCCGCTTTACTCTGATACCCCTAACTAAAATCTAGTGGAACAATTTGCCTTCAGAAGTCACCTAGTTAGTAAATAGAGTCCACTTGTGTGTAATTTAATCTCAGTATAAATACAGCTGTTCTGTGAAGTCCTCAGAGGTTTGTTAGTGAACGAACAGCATAATGAAGGCCAAGGAAAACACAAAACAGGTCAGGGATAAAGTTGTGGACAAGTTTAAAGCAGGGTTAGATTATAAAAAAAATATCCCAAGCTTTGAACATCTCACAGAGCACTGTTCAATCCATGGTAACTCTGGAGGAGCTGCAGAGATCCACAGCTCAGGTTGGATAATCTGTCCCCAGGGCAACTATTATTCATGCACTCCACAAATCTGGCCTTTATGGAAGAGTAGAGGGAGGAAAGCCATTGTTGAAGGAAAGCCATAAGTCCGTATGCTGGTTAGAGTTGATGGGAAGATGGATGAAGGCAAATACAGGGCAATCTTAGTTATGCCCTGTACACACGATAGGATTTTTTCGACAACAAAATCCATGTTTCTTTTCCGCCGGATGTTGGCTCAAACTTGTCTTGCATACACACAGTCACACAAAGTTGGTCGGAAATTCCGAACGCCAAGAACGCGGTGACGTCCAACACATACAACGAGCCGAGAAAAATGAAGTTCAATAGCCAGTGCTGCTTTTCTGCTTGATTCTGAGCATGCGTGGCACTTTGTGCGAATGGAATTTCCGACAACGGATTTTGTTGTCGGAAAATTTAAGAACCAGATCTAAAATTTGGTGTGACGGAAATTCCGATGGAAAATGTCCGATGGAGCCTACACACGGTCTGTGACAAAGTACGTCTGTGAACAGCAATTTTCAAGTCTTGCTAGAGAATCTCAATTGGATTTAGAAAAACATATATGGGAAGCACACCCTAATGCGCTTAGATTCAAGATGGTGCTGCTATAAGACCAACAAACAATAGCGAACATATTACAGCGCACACATTCAAGAATGACATTTCCTGCAGGGCTAGTTAAAAACACCTGAACATATTCAAAAAATACGGGGGTTTGGTCACACTATATGGTTATATAGTGCTAAGCCCACTTACTGCGACAAAGTACCCCGAATTAGTGGGTCCTACCCTAGTAATAGAATGAAAGATCCTGCGTCTCAACAATGGAAGCCAAACTCCTCTATGTGGGAGAACTTTGTTGCAGTAAGTGGGCTTAGCACTATATAACCATATAGTGTGACCAAACCCCCGTATTCCATAAAGCTCCATCACTGGGGCCTGCAAGCCGACTGGGTACCCCACTGCAAAGATCTGAAGACTGGCTGAGAACCCCGGGGGCTCAGAACTATCTGGTTTTCCTGCTGGTCAGATCCTTAAGGATGCGCAACGCCGAAGACTTACCATTCTTAACAGCAGCCTGTGTCCCAATGTTGGGACACTGAAAGATACATGAATGCCTAATGCTAGAGTCCCTGGTCCATGCAGGTACCCTGACACCAGGGTGTCCCATCACAACTGGACCTTCTCTCTCTCTGTTGCTAGAGACTGCTCTCTATTTTACCTGCCACTTAGGTCTACCCAGGGCATAGGTTACCCCACTAGGGTCCTCAAATACACCAGGGATCGCAGAGATGACCCCTGGGTCAGGACAAAGTTCATATGAAACACTGTCCTTTCCCGTAGGACTTCTACTACCGGGGCTGTAACAGCAGATGCAGTTCTCATGTTCAGAGTGGAGATCTGGACCTCCTGGCCTTGGCATACTAGGATCAGCTGGCTGCAAAAAGAACTTAGGATGAGCAAAAGTAGGGATCTTAACCCACACAGACAACCCATTTAGGCCACCTAACACTGGAACTACAGAAGCCTCAGACACATCAGCAGACGGGAGTTTATCCCAGTCAACAGAGTCCAGCTTGACAGCAAGTAGTGAATCAACATAGTCCAGCTGGGCGGCATCCCGGGAATCAGAATAGTCCAGCTGGGCAGCAGCCTGGGAATCAGCATAGTATAGCTGGGCGGCAGGCTGCAGGTCACACCTGCTCCCCATTCACACCTGAGACCTTGTAGCACTAATGGGTCACATGACATAATAAAATATTTACAAAAATGTGAGGGGTGTACTCACTTTTGTGAAATACTCTGTATACCATTGTAAATGATAAAAGTATGGACTTCTGCGCTACTAAATACCAAAACTCAATATGTGTAAGAATGCTGCCAAATCTAATAGTGATCACTAATCACAAAAGTAAGATAAAAGAAGTGCATATAAATATATGTGACTTAGCGCATACCCGAGTGATCAATCAAGTGCATAAAATTAATTAAAAAAGATATAGGTTCAATAAAGTGCTTCAATATAATACCTAGCAGAGTGACCACTAAAGTGCATATAATAAAGTGCATAAATTAGTATGATACAGTGCATGAATTGCTTAAAGTGCTTGAATTTCTTAAAGTGTGTCCAATGCATCCAATAAAGTGCACTCAATAAAGTGCACACAATCCTCTGCGTAAACAATATATAGGACAATAATATAGTACGTGATCCAATAATAGTAAAAATAAAAGTCAATATATAAAGTGCATGGTGCAACACTAATTCCAATGGAGAGAATTAAATGTTGTATAGGGGGTCCAAGGTCTGTGTTCTCTCATAACATCACTCTCTAGTTGGTAATAGGTTATGTATCCATCAACAATCTCTCAGTGATAGGGAGAGAAGGGACTTATGGACTTTTTAGGCACTGTAGACTGTTTTTTTAAAATATCAAAAATTTATTTAATGAAGAAAAACAATATACATAAAAGACTGCGTGCATCTAAAAGCATATACATTTGAGTCAAACAAAGAAACGAGACATTAACAAGATATAGAGTCGCATGAACAGCCTATAGGTAATAAGCCTGAGGGATACCACAGAACAAAGATCGGTGTAGAAGACGGATTTTGGCCAGAATTGATGAGGTATCCAATAAGAAGGCAAAGGTGCAGTGCGATAGTAGTAGGTTTTGACGAAAGCTCTACATGTTTCGCGTTTTTCATTCAACGCTTCGTCTGGAGCCTGAAGTTGCAGTGACTAACAAACAGATATGAAATTTAAAAGACACAGTGAGTATATGCATATCACTAATACTTCTTGGATAACATGTTCTATTTGTACAAAAAGGATAAATATAGATCTAAAGTAGTTGTCGAGTGTGGCCATCAAACCTCCATCATCACTACCAAACAGTGCGCAGCAGGGGTATAGGCCGATAATCCAAACACCCAGTGGGGACGTGTAAAATATCATATTAAACTGTCAGTTGATTGTAAAGAAAAAATGTACTTACTACAATTCTTAGTTTGTTCGTTATAAAAAACGTATAACGAATGAGAATAAAGTCCCTGTTGTCTCCCCACCAACCAAGAGGGGGTGATGGGCATGGAAAGGGGTAGAGTTGAATCACACCTACCCCAGGTATGGTCCTAGATGGTGACCAGACGTAAAGTTAGTCAACTGTTAATACAGACAGGACAAAAAGGCATAATGGATAAATTGACCCCAACAACGATTGAAAGGTTGGCTCACCTAAATGCAGAGGAGGGGAGAAGTATTTGAGGACTCCCTCGGTTAAGTATGTGCACCAGCGCTGTAGTTATTATATAGTGGGTGCCCGGGTAAAATCAGCCAGGATGAAGAGTCAGTCCGGTTAAAGGTCAAAAAGGGGAAGCCTTAATGTTGGAGAGCGGTGCCAAGATTGACCTGTATAGTAGGGGCCATAAATTTAGGAAAATGCCTCGATTGGAAAAAAGTAGACCTAAAAAAATATTGTAGCATGGCCGAACGGCATGTATATAACTCACCATCCTGGGGTACAAAGAAGTTAAGCCTGCCAGCAACACAGCGGTGGTGGAGAGCGGGGGACGGGGAAATGTGAATGAATTCAGCTGAAAGCTGAAAATTGGCCTGGGCAAAAAGGGGGTGAAAGTGTGCGGTATCAAAGTGGTTAAATACATGTGGTATGCAGTGCTTAGTGCTTCACTGAATTCTTCAATAAATCACATAATCTTCTGTGGAATCAAACCTCCCTTGTGCCACCACCAATAACATAAGCTTTAGAGACTCTGGTAGAATGGGAGTATCTATGGATAGTATTGACTGCCTTCAGTATAGGCCCAGGCTTTTTAGCCTGGTTAAAAATATTATATAAAGAGCCAAAAGCGAGGTTGAAAACTAATGACACTATATCGCCGGTTCTCTCATTGTCACGGGGGACTAGACAGGGTTGCCCTCTATCCCCTCTCCTGTTTGCACTGGCAGTGGAACCATTGGCCCCTGCGATCAGACAGTCTGCGGGGATAGAGGGATTTCGGCATGCAGGAAGAGAAGATAAAATAGCGCTCTACGCAGATGATGCTCTTATCTTCCTGAGCGGCCCTGCAAAATCTCTAAAGGAACTTGTGACCCTTATATCTACTTTTGGTCAGATCTCAGGATTTTGATAAATTGGGAGCCCATGCACAATGAGAACGTCTCCTTACCAGATTGTGCAAAACAAATTAAAATAAATCATGAAGTTAAGTATTTAGGAATTGAGGTAACTCGAAATGTGGGGGACTATGTAGACCTGAATCTAAGACCATTACTACTCAGGTTTAAAGACAAAGGTCGGAGCTGGTGCAAACTCCCGTTAACGGTGATCGGAAGAACTAACCTTATAAAAATTATTTGGGCCCCACAATTATTACATATTTTTCATAACTGTCTGATGTGGATAGCAATGTTTTGGTTTCGTAGGATAGTCTCTCTTCCGAGAACTCATTTGGAGGAAAAAACACTTTCGGATAAAATTAACAACATTAATGCTGGCTAAAGATGAGGTGGGACTTGCTATATCACAACCAAAGAACTACTTTTTAGCATCTCAAATTCAGCAGTTTTCTGGTTGGTCTGTGGTGGAGGAAGTAGATACCATACAGAGACTACTCTTGCCGTTGGGTAGGGGACATACATTGCTGTCCATATTAGAGGCAAAAACTATACAAAAGGATAAAAAATTCCTGTCAGGTGAATTATTTAATAAAGTATGGCAGGAAATTAAAGATATTACAAACATTACAGGATATACTTCTCAAACTCCAATTTCGAACAATGTAAACTATCCAAAAATTAAAGGGGTTTGAGTTTTGGCAAACTCGAGGACTCAGATATGTGGAGCAATTGTTTTGCAATGATAACATAAAATCATTTGCCCAATTATTATCTGATGAATTTGAGATACCAAGACAAAGGTTTTTTCAGTATCTGAAACTTAGACATGCCATACAGATCCAGGCACGTACAACGGAATTTAAGTTTAATAACTCTAAAATAATATTATTGCTCAAAAAGGAAGGAAATAAGCAGGGTCTTATATCTAAACTTTACGAGACACTGAATAATAAGTTTAAAGAAAAGGTAGCGGTCACGGATAGGATATAGTGGGAACGAGATATTGGCCCACTGTCAGATGTTCAGTGGTCAGAGGCTCTCTCTGTGATCCCTCAGGTTTCACTCTCCACGACCCAAAAATTAACTCAATTGTTTATTTTACACAGGTCATATTATATGAGTTTTAGGGATGGAGGAGAAAATATTTGGTTTGGTTTGTTTTGCTTTTGGGGGGGGGGGGACGCTTTTTTTTTTTTTTTTGAGGGTGAGACTAATGTAAGATGAAGTATGTGTTTATAACTGTATCTGGAAAATGATGTATGTGTAAAGTTTGATTTGTGCTGTTGATAAGAAAATCAATAAAAAAATACGGAATAAAAAATAAATAGTCAATGTTGACTGAGAGAGTGAAGTTCCGCTTTAAGAAGAAACAAGGAGCAATAACAAAATGATTGCACAGAACAAAAACAGAAATTGTGAGAAACAAAAATTGTACTTTCTGCAAAGTAATGTTTTCAACACTATTATCATAAATGGCCACCAGATGGCACTGTTGCCCATAAAAAGATATACATTTGTAGCTTGACCCATTGCTTACATCAGCCTTTCCTAATCTTTTTACCCCACTGAAATCCTTGGAATTTATTTCAGGTCTCCGGAAATCAATTTATTGGGGATCAGTGGGAGGAATGCATTTTTGGCTAGTGATGTAAGAATGGTCTTCTTACATTTTTGGTCAAAATGCCACCTACAGACAATTAAAAAATCATTGTTGAAATGCAGATGGCTCTGCCAAATGGCATTATGGATCTATGCAGGTGCCATGAGACGGGGAGTCAGTTAGCCACAGCTCAATGAACCCCTAGTAACCTATGGGGGAATCCTAGGGTTCCACAAAACTCTAGTTGACAATGGAGGCCCTGAGGCCCGGGTTCACATATGTATGAATTAGAGGTTTTAACCGCCTCCAATTCACATGACGTGAATGTGACCGCCTCTCAATGGAGCCGGTTCACACATGCCCGGGGCGGCCTGTGTGTTTCTGGGTAAAGTTCATGTGCGAATTCAGGCAAAAAATATGCACCTGAATTGCACCTGAACCGATGAACAGAAACGCACCGGACCCCGGGCTGAAAACCGCAGCCGCAGAGATGTGAACCCGGCCTAAAGGAACTCTTTCTGAAACCAATTCATCAGGCATTGGTGGGAAGAATGTCTCCTTTACAGGTTTCCAAAAATAAAGACATTAGTGTTATGCCGCTGACTCTGCCAAGCAGCGTTCACTCCGACACTGTGAGGAACTATTAAATGGGAGTTTAATCAGCCACAGCTCAAAGAACTTTTAGCAATCTCTGGAACCCTAGGGTTTTACAGAACCCTGGTTGAGGATGACTGGCTTATATACTGTAATAACCTTAAAGTGGTATTAAACCCAAAAACAGATATTTATTATATTGCAGCTTACCAATTCTTAGATGTGGTGACTGCATTAGTTTTCTTTTTTAGGCTATCCTTCCTTTATTTTTACCTGGTGATAAGGCCAGTAAGTCTTTTGTTTTTCAACAGAACAAGCTGTCCATCAGGCTTGGCAGTTACAGGGTTGAGACAATCCATTTACCAGTGACGGGTGCTTACAATGGTCAGCATTTATATATGTAAAACCTTTATCCCAAAATAAAAAAAATCTGCTGCGGTAACAGCATAAAACTGTTAGCTGGAGTTTGACTTCAATTTGTTAGTGTATGTAAATCTGCTAGTGCATTTAATGCTCCCTTCCAACCAGATTAGCAATGCTGCTGTCCAAAGGTGTCTCTGTTGCACCTTCATCCAGAGTGTAGGCACTTTAATACAGGTGGTATGTTGCTGGCCAGATCACCAGGTGAAAAGAGTCGGGAAGATGCAGCTGCCTCATCGAATGACTGGTAAGCTGTAATGTGTTAATTTTTTTGCTTTAGGTTTAAAGTATAAAGCAGGGGTAGGCACCCCCCAGCACGCAAATCCTCTTTTTCCGGCATTCAATTCCATCCCCATCAGCAGAGCAGCACAGGGAAGTGCCGATGAGACAGTAATGCATTCCAATTTCAGAGTTCCCCACACCGCACCTGCACTGAGGGGGAGGCACTATGCCCCCACACATTGTAAAAGATGGGAAACATTGTTTGGTTCTCTACTTTTGCTGTAGCTGCGATCGTCAGCTTTTGTGATGGGAAGAGATTGGGTGCAGTTCTGCTGGGGGGTCCCTATTTCCAGGAGGAGGACTGTCTTGGCCACTGCTAAAGCCAATCACAGTCCTTCTAGCCCTGTCCACCATCTGGGAGGAAGATGACTCCCTTGGTTGCCACTACCAATCTCAGGAAGAAGGGATTTCACTGTGATTGAAAAAAACACAATCAGGTGACAGTTTGTGGAATTACTGCTGAGCTTCTGGGAACTTTGTTGAAATTATTCCTGACCCTTTGCGTCACTTACTTCTGAACCCCTCTGCACTGTGTGTCCCTTTAAGCCACAGCCAGTATTCAGCGCAATAAAAGTCACATCCAACCACTTTTTCTCAGCTGCGGGGCAACAACTTATGATCCTGCACACAGACCCACTGCTTTCAGAAAATGCCCCTGACCTGAGCTCATCATTGTGCATCCATTCCATATGTTTGTATGTGACATCACTTACATCACATACATCACAAGCACGTAGGCTGGATGCGAGAGGTGGATCAGCAGGATGAGTGTGCCAGGACCTGTAGATGTGTCTCATCTCTTCATCCTTTCACCACTCTGCATATAACACATAGCATAGATCAGGGGTCTCCAAACCCCGGCCCGCGGGCCACACCCGGCCCGCTTGTATGTTTTATCCGGCCCGCGGCTCTTTCAGATACTGCCGAGCCTGCAGGCACAGAACTGGCGGTCTGCTTGCTCCCGCTCCGCCCGCTGTTCTCAGCAGGAAGTCCGGACAAACATCTGACACAGCCTCACCCCCGCACGCTATGCCACTCGTGCGAGTGAAGAATGCAGGCAGGGCAATGTGTGTACCGCTGTCAGAGCGGATACAACGAGGCAGTGGATGAAGAAGCGGTGGGCAGATTCCCATGTGTGCAAGGAGGAGGCGGGGCCCCGCTGTTAGGCAGCTCAGAGGTGTGGGCTGGCTGAGCATGCTGGAATAGTTTAGCTGGAGGTCTTGTCATGTCTGCCCCAGATTCCCACTCATCTGAAGGAGGAGCTGCCGCATTACTGGAAGGAATTTTGTGCAGGACTGGTGATTTGAGCAACTGGTAAACCCAAGGTGTGTGCGATAGTGGAAGGGGGGGGGGTTTCTGGGGTGTGTGTTAGGGGAGAGGTATGGGGGGGGGGGTGTGTGATCAGAGTGGAAAGGTATGGGTGTGTGATAAGACTGTGGGTATCTGGAGGTGTAATCAAGGTGGGGGAATCTGGGGGTGAGGGTTGGGGAGAAGTATGTTTGTGGGGGGGGTGTGATCAGAGTGGAGCAATATGAGGGGGAGTGATCAGAGTGGGGAGATTTGGGGGGTGTAATCAGGGTGGGGGAATATGGGGGGGTGTGTTAGGGGAGAGGTATGTTTGTGTGTGTATGTATGGGAGGGGTGCGATCAGAGTGGAGCAATATGGGGGGGGGGGGGGTTGATCAGAGTGGAGAGATATGGGAGGGGGGATCAGAGGGGAGAGATATGGGAGGGGGGGTCAGAGTGGAGAGATATGGGAGGGGGGATCAGAGTGGAGAGATATGGGAGGGGGGATCAGAGTGGAGAGATATGGGAGGGGGGATCAGAGTGGAGAGATATGGGAGGGGGGATCAGAGTGGAGAGATATGGGAGGGGGATCAGAGTGGAGAGATATGGGAGGGGGATCAGAGTGGAGAGATATGGGAGGGGAGGTGATCAGAGTGGAGAGATATGGGAGGGGAGGTGATCAGAGTGGAGAGATATTGGAGGGGGGGTGATCAGAGTGGAGAGATATGGGAGGGGGGATCAGAGTGGAGAGATATGGGAGGGGGGATCAGAGTGGAGAGATATGGGAGGGGGATCAGAGTGGAGAGATATGGGAGGGGGGATCAGAGTGGAGAGATATGGGAGGGGGGATCAGAGTGGAGAGATATGGGAGGGGGGAATCAGAGTGGAGAGATATGGGAGGGGGATCAGAGTGGAGAGATATGGGAGGGGAGGTGATCAGAGTGGAGAGATATGGGAGGGGGGGTGATCAGAGTGGAGAGATATGGGAGGGGAGGTGATCAGAGTGGAGAGATATGGGAGGGGAGGTGATCAGAGTGGAGAGATATGGGAGGGGGTTGATCAGATTGGAGAGATATGGGAGGGGGTTGATCAGATTGGAGAGATATGGGAGGGGGTTGATCAGAGTGGAGAGATATGGGAGGGGGTTGATCAGAGTGGAGAGATATGGGAGGGGGTTGATCAGAGTGGAGAGATATGGGAGGGGGGTGATCAGAGTGGAGAGATATGGGAGGGGAGGTGATCAGAGTGGAGAGATATGGGAGGGGGGGTGATCAGAGTGGAGATATATGGGAGGGGAGGTGATCAGAGTGGAGAGATATGGGAGGGGGTGTGATCAGAGTGGAGAGATATGGGAGGGGAGGTGATCAGAGTGGAGAGATATGGGAGAGGGGGTGATCAGAGTGGAGAGATATGGGAGGGGAGGTGATCAGAGTGGAGAGATATGGGAGGGGGGGGTGATCAGAGTGGAGATATATGGGAGGGGAGGTGATCAGAGTGGAGAGATATGGGAGGGGAGTTGATCAGATTGGAGAGATATGGGGGGGGGGGGTGATCAGAGTGGAGAGATATGGGAGGGGAGGTGATCAGAGTGGAGAGATCTGGAAAGGTGATCAGAGTGGAGAGATATGGGAGGGGAGGTGATCAGATTGGAGAGATATGGGAGGGGGATCAGAGTGGAGAGATATGGAAGGGGGGGGGGGTGAATCTAGGAGTGTAATCAGGGTAGGGTTATTTGGAGGGTGTGATCTGGGAGTTTGCTTATGGGGGAACCCAGCCATTGGAAGTTTTTGTTGGCCTCGCCTCCCAGCTGCGTGTGGCCAGTGAGGGGATTGCATAACCCCACCCCCTCCTTACACACTGCCATTTAGTGTAAGTTCAGCTCAGCTCAATTTTCAATGGTGTGTGATGTCTGATGGGGGACACAGACATGTAGGACACACTTATGGGGACACAGATGTGCGTAAGGGCTCTGATGGGGACACAGATGTGATTATTTAAATTGTATTAATTGTATTTATAAGTAACATATTTTTCGGCCCGCGAATGTTTGTAAAATCTACAATGTGGCCCTCGGGCTAAAAAGTTTGGAGACCCCTGGCATAGATGAGAAGAGGGTACAGTGGTGGAGCAGATAAGCAGGAGGGTACAGCGGTGGGAAAAATGAGCAGGAGGGGTTCAGAGGTGGGACAGAAGAGAAGGGGGGTACAGTGATCTGGGGTGTGAAGGTGCATGAATTGGGGCTCATCTGAGGCGTGGGAGTGCAGGATGTTAATTTCCCACTACTAAAGTAGTTTACAGCATTTGCTTTATAAAAAATCCTTTTCGTGATTAAGAGTGTGAAGTTTTTTGTTATAAAATCGGCACGCTCAATTTCTTTGAAAATCTTTTTCAGGACACTGTGCTCAAAAGGTTGCCTAGCCCTGGTATAAGGTATATTTCCAGTCAAATTTGCGAAACCCCCCACTATTTGTTTTTGTTTTCCTTTTCACACAAAATACCTAAAAAATATATGTTACCTTTCTAGTTGTTTCTTTGAAGCAGATTTATACATGAAACTCTTTATGTTGCTTTTATTGTTCGGAATAGCTTTCAATGTGGAATTAAGGGACAGACTGCAGAGCAGTTTTTATTTAAAGTGCACTTATGTATGATGTACCACCCAAGCTATGAGATATTTACCCTTTATTAGGACAGACCATGTGCACATCTATTGTATAACTGATAATGAGATCTGCTAGCACAGTACAGATAGGGTTTCTGGCAGACATAACTACTCAGCACACTCTGTAACATTACATAGAAGGTGAAAGCTAGGTAGGATTTTTAGGCCAGTGTAAAGGTAAGCAGCAACTTCCCTACCAGGCCTTTGTCAAATGACGTCTACAAAAACACCCTGCTATCCTGGGTGGACATAATATGATGGGCTCAGGTTCTCGCCGCTACTGAGGACCCCCGGGGGACCGCAGCGCGACGATCGGAGATCAGGCCTGTCCCTCGGGACACTGCCCCTCCCTGATCAGGGTAAAAAGCCAATGAAATTGGCTCTTTACCACATGACTGGCTGTGTCAAATCACAGCCGGTCACGTGTATTCTGCTCGTGATCGCCGCTCGTGCGTGTCCCTCGGACACATCCCATCACCGATCAGGGTAAAGAGCCGATTAAATTGGCTCTTTACCACGTGACCGTCTGTGTTAAATTACAGACTGTGACAAATGTAAACAAACGGCTGTAGTGCCGTTTCCGGGTTCTCCTCCACAATGTGTGAGGAGGAAACCTAGCAGAAAAGGGCAGGGATGTGCCCGATTGCCCCCCCCCCCCCAACCCCCCCCCCCCCCAAATAAAGAGGACCTGTCATAGCCCATCAGAGTACCTGTCACCAGCATTAGAGTACCCATCACCAGCCCCTGGGTACCCGTCACCAGCCCCAGAGTACCTATCACCAGCCCATCAAAGTACCTGAGTGCCTGTCACCAGCCCATCAGAGTACCCGAGTACCTATCACCAGCCCATCAGAGTACCCATCACCAGCCCATCAGAGTACCTGAGTACCTGTCACCAGCCCATCAGAGTATCCAAGTGCCTGTCACCAGCCCATCAGAGTACCCGAGTACCTATCACCATCCCATCAGAGTACCCATCACCAGCCCATCAGAGTACCTGAGTACCTGTCACCAGCCCATCAGAGTATCCAAGTACCTGTCACCAGCCCATCAGAGTACCCGCGTACCTATCACCAGCCCATCCGGCGTACTTATCTCCAGCTCATCAAAGTTAAAAAATGGCATAGAATTCCCCCCCAAAATTAATACCAGACCCTTATTCGAGCACGCAACCAGGCAGGCCACAGGAAAAGGGGGAGAACAAGTGCGCTCCCCCTCCTGAACCATACCAGGCCACATTCCCTCAACATGAGGAGGGTGCTTTGTGTCAAAGTGTCAAAATGGTAAAAATGACAGGAGATAGTTTGGGACAAGACCTTTATTAAAAGAAAATTATTAAAAGTGTCCTGCAATGTCCATTCATCTTCGATCTCAGCGTCCAACGACCAGAGAAAAAAAAACGGGAAAACTCTCACTCCGTGTGAGGCTCCCACTGACTGCAGGCTTTTTGCAATAACAGCTGTTATATAGCTAAGGGCAGGGCCACCTGGTGACGTAATCGGGTGACCCCGCCCCCTCTGATGTTAGAAGGGGCGGGGTCACCTGTTTAAGTCACTTTACAGGCATACTTTAAGCATTATTGAAATCACTGCTCCTAAAAAAACTGCCAGTTTTAAAACTTTTTTTTTGCATTGTTACATGTCCCCTGGGGCAGGACCGGGTCCCCAAACACTTTTTATGACAATAACTTGCATATAAGCCTTTACAATTAGTACTTTTGATTTTTCATGTTTGTGTCCCATAGACTTTAACGGTGTTTGCGTGTTCGCACAAATTTTTGCCCGTTCGCAAGTTCTGGTGCGAACAGAACCGGGGGGGGGGGGGGGGTGTGTTCAGCTCATCCCTACTTTCCTGACATTTCAGGGCCTCAAGAAATGAGATAGGCAGTCAGTACACCAGGTGTGATCAATTTTCAATGATTTGCATCATAGCTTGTAGACTCTATAACTTTCACACCGACCAAATAATATACACTTATTTGGGTTATTTTTACCAAAGATATGTAGCAGTGTAAATTTTGGGCCAATTTTAGGAACAAAAATTACTTATTTGCAAAAAAAATCATAGAAACAAATTTTTTTCTCTTTTTTCACTTATGTCACAAAAAATAAAAAACACAGTGGTGATTAAATACCACCAAAAGAAAGCTCTATTTGTGTGAAAAAAATATATAAACATTTTGTTTGGGTACAGTGTTGCATGACTGAGTAATTGACATTCAAAGTGTGAGAGCGCTGAAAGCTGAAAATTGGTCTGGGCAGGAAGGGTGTATAAGTGAAGTGGTTAAATATTTTTCTTTTTTTATTTTTTTTTTATTTTTATTTTTTTCCACCTCAGCAAGAATCCTTAGGGGACTGAATCAGTAGCGCCCTCAACAGTGTCCCTATTTGTCTTAACATCATTGTGGAGATTGCTTCTTTTTATTTCCTTTTTTTTTTTTTCCATATTCACAGCCTTAACAAGACCTGTGGGAGCTTTTCCATTAATTCTTGCTTGAGCACGCTCAGTTATCAATAGAATTCAAAATCATTAGGTACCCCAAGAAGGGGATCATTTGGAACTTGTAGGTTATCAGCGGGAGTATCATCATTTTAATCGCATTGATGCGGCCGAGCCAGGAGATAGGTCTATTCTTAAACTCTTGGCATTTCTTTTTTACTGCGTCTAGGAGAGGGATATAGTTAGCCCTGTATATTTTCCCTATGGTGTTGGTCAGTATGATTCCTAGGTAATTGATCTGTTTTTTCCATGAAAAGTTATATAATTTCATGAGGTCCTGTTTCTCTGCCTTGTTTATGTTGATACTAAGTATAAAGGTTTTAGCTTGGTTCATCTTAAAATTTGAGATTTCACCGAACGCGCTGATCGTTTTCAAAATATTTGGCAAGGATTTCTGCGGAGAGCTTACATAAAAAAAGGACGTCATCTGCAAATGCCGCCAGTTTATGTTCTTCACCTCCCGCCACGCAGCCTTCAATACCCGGGTTTAATCTTATTGATGCCAAAAGGGGTTCCAGGGAGAGTGTAAACAGGAGAGGGGACAGGGGGCAGCCCTGCCTTGTCCCATTGTGCATTTCGAAAAGGGAGGAGGTGGTTCCATTCACTTTAATATTAGCTTTCGGGTGGCAATACAGGACTCTTATTTTCTGGATTATTTTGGGTCCAAATCCCATGACCTCCATGGTCCTGAACAGGAACCCCCAGTCTACCCGGTCAAACGCTTTTTCTGCGTCGATGGACATTAGTAGACTGGGGGTTCGTGCGACCCTCATTGCCTGCATCACTAGTAGAGTTCGGACGCTATTGTCTCTGCCCTCTCTTCCCTGCGTGAAGCCTACTTGATCCGGGTGAATCAACCCATCTAAGCAGCCCTTTATACGTTCCGCTAAAATCTTAGCGTAGAGCTTTGTCTCGAAATTTAGCAGAGATATCGGCCTGAACCCCGCACACGTCGAGTCATCTTTCCCTTCCTTACGCAGAACCGTAATTGTAGCTGACAACGAAGCTTCACTCATGCAGAACTCAGAGCCAAGGCCGTTCATGTAGCTAAGAAGTCTGGGTACTAGAATCTCTCTGAAGGTTTTGTAATAAAGAGCCGTGAACCCGTCGGGGCCTGGGCTCTTGCCCATTGGCGAGTTGTTCAAGGCTCTTGAGATTTCCTCCTCGGTGATTGGACTTTCCAGCGCTTCCCTATCCTCTGACCCTAGAGACTGCAGCTTAGCCCCTCTCAGGAACTTATCGGTTTTATCTCTATTCCCTCCCTTTTTTCCATCCCCCTTTTGCCCCACGGCATAGAGATCCTCGTAGAAATCCCTGAACGTCAACGCGATATCTTTTGAAAGAAACTTTACCTCTCCTTTTTTATTTTTTATTTTTTCTATAAAATTTTTGGTCTTATTTTTTTGGAGCATCCTTGCGAGTACTTTGCCTGACTTGTTGCCCCATAGATAGCGATCTTTGGTAGCTTTGTTGAAAACTTGTTTGGCTTCCTGTTCTGTCCATTCTTTTAGCTCTTCCCTCTTATGGATTATCTCCTGGAGAATTGCCTGGTGCTGGTTGGGGTCCCCCTTATGTTTTTGTTCTAGAGTTTTTATGTCATTCGTCAGGTTGTATATTTTTCTCGTTCTATCTCTTTTTTTCCATGACGCCTTTGATATCAAGACCCCCCTGATGAAGGCCTTATGGGAATCCCATAGACTTGACCCCGTTACCTCCCCGTTGTCGTTCGTTTTAAAGAACCATTCAAGCTCTTTTCCCACGCTTTCCCTAATCTCTTTGTCCTTTAATAGCTCTTCATTCAGCTTCCACCCACAACTTGGCAGTTTATGTTCTGGGATATTTAAATTCATGCTGACCGGTGCATGGTCAGAAAGTGTTACTATCCCGACCTTAGTGTCAGTCACCCTCTCTAATAATCCATGGTCCACCCAGATGTAGTCTAGTCTCGAGTACGTCCCGTGCACAGGGGAAAAAAAGGTATAGTCTCTGATCTGAGGATGCTGTACTCTCCACACATCCACCAGTTGTTCGGAGCTCATCCTTTTCTTTAATAATTTCAGTTGAACACTTCCCGTCCCCTGTGCACCGGACGAACTATCCACCTCCGGGTCCAGGGCAAGGTTTAAATCCCCCATCAATATCAAGTAACCCTTTCTAAAAGATCTTAGCTTAGCTAGGATCGCGACCATATATTCCGGGGATCTCGTATTTGGGGCGTATATGTTTGCGAGAGTGTAGGATGTCCCGTAGAGGGTGCCCCTTAAAAAGAGGAACCTTCCCTCCGGGTCCGCCTTCCTGTCTTCTATATTAAATTGCAAATCTCCTGCCAACCCTATAGCCACCCCTCTCGTCCTGCTTGAGACTGTGTCACTGTAATACCAGGTGGGTGGTTTTTGGAAAACAATTTGATGTTGGATGAGAGAGAGAGGTGAGTCTCCTGCAAAAAGACCAGGCCCGCGCCATATCTCTTCAGTTCATCCAGGACCCTATGCCTTTTGCTTGGGGCATTCAGCCCTCTCACATTATAGGTCAGACATTTAATTTCAGGCATCCTATTTTTGTTATCATAACCACAGCCACTCTGAAGCGACCCCCGGCGGCAGGGTCCCCCTCCCGTATTCCTTTCTCCCTCCCAACTGTCCCCTTACCCACTCCTACCCCCTCCCTCCCCCCCTCTTTCCATCCCAGCTCCCTCCCCCTCTCCCCCCTCCCTCTCCCCACTCACCCATCCCCACACCCCCCTCTAATCCGCCCCCCTCTATCCCCACTTGCCCAACTCTGGGTCTCTGAACCAAAGGGTGCCAACTCCTCTTGGCCTCCCTTAAGCTCATGATCTCTGGAGAGGGAAGATTTTGTGCCCGCCCCTACAGATCCGCCCCCAGCCCTGATGCCAATGGGCTTGAGATGCGGGGTACCAGGCTAGACCGAGCGAACCCAAGCGGGTTGGCTCCCCGTTGTTAACCCGGCCACCTCCCGACCCCCCCCCCAGAACCCCCCCGCCCCCCCCCACCCCCCCACACACCGACCCCCAGCCCAAATTTAACTCATTTCTGCCCAGCCCGGGAGGTCAGGGACCGAGATCTCTAATTTCCTGCAAAACTCTGTCAGCTCCTCGGGGTGCCTCAGTATAGCCAATCGGCCCTCTTTTGAGCCTACCAAGCATGCCGGGAACCCCCAGTTATATTTAATGTTATTGTTGCGGAGGAACTCTAAGAGGGGTCTCTGCAACCTTCTCCTCTCGAGGGTCCTGGCTGACAGATCAGCATAGATCTGGATTTCAGTTTCTTCAAACTTGAGAGGTGTCTTTCCTCTGATCTTTTGCCAGATTTCCTCCCTGTCCTTAAAAAAACTGAATCGAATTATGACGTCCCGGGTTCTGCCAGCCTCTACTCTGTCTGCTCTGCCGATCCGGTGTATTCTTTCGATTTTGGGGAACTGGTCTTCCCCAGTTCCAATTATAGGGGCAAGAATCTTCCTCATGATTAACTCCAGGTCCTCCCCCCTTCGTTCGGGGATAGCTCTGACCCTCAGATTTTGCCTTCTATCTCGGTTCTCCCGATCTTCCATTTTATAGAAGATATCTCTCTGGTGGGTCTGAATTTTCTTGAGTTGTGTCTTTAATTCTAGGATTTCTTGGTCAGTGTTATCCGCCCTCCTCTCCGTCCCCTCCACCCTGGTTAACAGCAGCCCCATATCATCTCTTAGTTTGCTGACTTCACTTTTGAACACGTTTTCCAGCCTTAGCATCATCTCCTCCATTTCCCTTTTGGACGGGGGTTGCGAGCTCAATGACAGCTCCTCCATCCTGCTTGCGTCCCCCTCACTTTCTATTGGAGATTCCGCCCTCGAGTGATCTTGGGCTATGTCTGATTTACGGGATTTGTCTTTTTCCTTTCCCTTGTCCTTAGGGGCCTTTGGGGAGTGATCAAGTCCAGGAGTTGTCGGGCTGGCCCCCTGTCTGAGATAATGCTTTATGGAGCTTGAGTCGTTTTTTTGTGCTTTAGAGGCCCCTTTCTTAGGCAATTTGTTGGACTCTTTGCTCATGATGTTTCTTTTTGTTCCTCTTATTCTTTTCCCCAGCTTAGCTATGTGTCGTTCCAGTCGCCTCTAGTTATTCCCCTCTCCTTCTTTCTCTCCTTCCTTCTCCTTCCCCCTCCTCCTCCCTTCCCTTTCTAATCGGGTATATCTGCGCTGCTCTAAGGGAGCCCTCCTGCACTAAGCTTCAAAAATTACCCGCCAGAGGGTTTTGGCAGGGAGACACTTAGCTGGATTTGGCCTTGTGCGTTAAGGGGGGGTTCGCAGGAACAGGAGTAAGCTATTCCAAAAAAAAAAAAAAAACAGGAACCGCGACCGACCTTCTTCTACGTTCCTATTCTGGCTGGGATATTGCAATCCCCTCTATGGAAAAACCACCCTCCAGGGACCCTGTCTCCAGCTGCAGTGTAGACCAATGTGAACCAATGCCCGTTCCGTGGTAACAGGCTTCCTGCTCTGGTAGGTTGGGAGCTCTTATTATGGCCGACCAAATCGCCGCCAATCCGGCCCAAGTCGCGTGCAAGGGTCGTTTAAGTTGTTTTGCTCTATTTGGACCAGCCCATGTGGCTCAGGCCAAAGAAATGTCTCACTGCTTGTTTGGTATATCAGTTTCACCTACTGCAGTCACAATTTAAGGTGACGTCAATCCCCTTCGTTCGCCTGGGGGGGGGGGTGTACCGCTCAAGGGGCGTTCAGGAGTTCATCAATCGAGTCTCTGGGTGTTTATAATGTCCGTAATAAGGGTTTAGTGCCTCAAGGGGGGGTATACCACTCAAGGGGCGTTTAGAGGTTCGTCAGTCGGGTCTCTGGATGTTTAAAATGTCCGTACTAGGGGTTTAGTGCTAGGGGGGTCATAGGGGGGCTCAGCCTCACATATTCCGTCCCGCCGACTAATACTCCTTGTTTCCCCCAAAAAGCATTTATTTCAGTTTGAAAGGCACTTATCTGGTTTACAAGCAAGCAAAGAGAAACAATCAACAGTGCAAGGGGGATCATATGGGGGGTACAGCCTCACAGATTCCGTCCCACCGACTAATACTCCTTGTTCCACTCCTAGGTATTTACTTCAGTTTGAAAGGCACTTATCTGGTTTACAAGCCAGCAAAGAGAAACGTTCAGAAGTTCATCAATCGGGTCTCTGGATGTTTGTAATGTCTGTAATAAGGGTTAGTGCGAGGGGGGTCGTGGGGAGGCACTGCCTCACGTATTCCGTGCAATCGACTAATACTCCTTATTCCACCCATAAAGCATTATTCAATTTACAAGGCACTAGTTTGGTTTACAAAACAGGAGAAGGAGAGAAAAGACCAAAAAAAAAAAAAAAAAAAAAAAAGCGTTCAAAAGTTCATCGATCAACTCTCTGGATGTTAATAATACAGTAGTAGGGAACGGCGTAAGGGGGGTCATGGTGGGGCACAGCCGACTAATACTCCTTGTTCCACCCGTAAAACATTGTTCAGCTCAGTTTTAAAAAAAAAGCATTATTCTGATTTTCAAACAAGACCTCTATGCATAGGCTCTCCCCCTCTGCCCGGAAAGATAATCAGACACTCTACGTAATCGCCAGGGATCTTCAGAAGGGTTTTTAAATCATTTAGTTGCTTCTGCTGTCTTACCTTCACTTTAGGCATACCCTTAACCTTGGTCCTGTTTAGAGACAATATACTCACGGACCGAGATGGACGTTCCCACGGGTGGAGGTTCTATCCGTTGTTTCCTCTTCCTTGACTACAACAAGCTGAGGCTGGTCGGCGCGCATGGATGAACGACGGGGCGGGGGGAGGCAGGGGAGAGGGTGGTCAGGCCGCGCTCGCCGAAGAATGAAGCCGCATCGAAAGCCACTTCGTGCGCTCCTCACGTCCTCCAGGCGGGGCCGCGATGTTCTCTGCTTCTCGGGAGGTGAACGCGTCATCCACAAGCTCGCGCTCGCTCTACGAGGTGCCGGCGTTCTCCTCCGCCTCGCTCCTGTCCCGCCTGGCTGACGGGCTCAAGCCCCTCCCTCCATGCTGATCGCTACGTCAGCACGTCCATTCCCTCACGGATTGTGACTTGTCTGTTGGCGCACCTTTTCTTTTTGAGTTATGCTATGTGAATGAGAAAATATAACAAATATAAAGTAGGTGTAAGCCCAATTTAGCTGTAAAAGTCCAAATACACTTTAACCAAACGCCACAGGGATCTTGATGCTGAAAGCCACCAATTTGCAGATTTATTTTCAAAGTGATGCTAATGGAAAATCAAGCAAAGTAAGTAAGCTAAACATATTACATACGTGCTGCATAACTGCACACATTCCTATGTCTTTTTTCATATGACTTACAAATTATTAGAGCTTGTGTAATAAAAACATATATTTATGTATGGTTTCCTAATGAATTCAATACACCTGCAAAGGCGGATGTACAAAGCGGACACAAATCAGCTGAAAATCAGGCAATGTGAATGGCTGCAGGTTTTTTTCAGCACACTTTTTTTTGCCTGGGCTGCATTGGTTATCACCATATACTCTTTACAGTGAATTCCATTCAAATAAAATAATGGATTACTGGAACCATGTCCTGTGGTCTGATGAGACCAAAATAAACTTATTTGGTTTAGATGGTGTCAAGCATGTGTGGCAGCAACCAGGTGAGGAGTACAAAGACACGTGTGTTTTGCCTACAGTCAAGCATGGTGGTGGGAGTGTCATGGTCTGGGGCTGCATGAGTGCTGCCGACACTGGGGAGCTACAGTTCATTGAGGGAACCATGAATATCAACATTTACTGTGACATATTGAAGCAGAGCATGATCCTTACCCTTCAGAGACTGGGCCACAGGGCAGTATTCCAACATGAAAACGACCCCAAACACACCTCCAAAATGACCACTGCCTTGCTAAAGAAGCTGGGGGTAAAGGTGATGGACTGGCCAAGCATGTCTCCAGACCTAAACCCTATTGAGAATCTGTGGGGCATCCTCAAATGCAAGGTGAAGGAGCATAAGTTCTCTAACATCCGCCAGCTCCGTGATGTCATCATGGAGGAGTGGAAGAGGACCTTGAGTGGCAACCTGTGAAGCTCTGGTGAACTCCATGCCCAAGAGGGTTAAGGCAGTGCTGGAAAATAATGGTGGCCACACAAAATATTGACACTTTGGGCCCAATTTGGAAATTTTCACTTAGGGGTGTACTCACTTTTGTTGCCAGCGGTTTAGACATTAATGGCTGTGTGTTGAGTTATTTTGAGGGAACAGCAAATTTACACTGTTATTCAAGCTGTACACTCACTACTTTACATTGTAGCAAAGTGTAATTTCTTCAGTGTTGTCACATGAAAAGATATAATAAAATATTTACAAAAATGTGAGTGGTGTACTCACTTTTGTGAGATACTGTATATGTTGTAAACAAGCTCTGTGGTTTGGTACCAGTAAAGTATTTTGTATTGTTTTTGTGTATAATATACAAATAGAGTTAGAAACAAAAATATGCTGGACAGCCGCACTCCAAAAATTCACCTTTTATTTCATAAAAAAGACAGAGGTCCAAGATATCCAAGTAAACATTTACCAACACGTATAGCTGTGTGTACATGTGTACTTGGATGTCTTGGACCTCTATCTTTTTTATGAAATAAAAGGTGAATTTTTGGAGTGCAGCTGTCACACATCTCAACTCAGAGACAGCTGATCCGAGGAGAGGCAATTCTCTTAGAGCAGTGATCTTTTGTTTCATACAAAAAGAGTTTTTAAAACCTTGTGACCATTCAAATTGCCATATCTTCAGAGGTAACTTTGTATCTTTTTGAGATTAAAAATAGGAATGTGAATCATTTGTATCTCAATTTTTGATGTTCGATTTTTGACCAAAAAAGGAGATATGGTAGACATTTCAAGTTGGGAGTAGGTTTCTAATATCATGGTACTGTACAATGGAAAGAAGTTTTTGAAAAGAGCGCTGTAGGTAGGGGTCAGTTTCACTCAAAGATATTTAAGAGAGTTAGATTTCCAGGTGTATAACATTTTGGTTTAATAAGTTTTTATTGAATATTCCAACAGGGAATATTAAACATACAAAGTTGCAAATAAAACCATATATATAGTTTCATATCAATTAAATCCCCAGAAATACATATTATTTTTATATTATGGAAACCTAAAAGAAAAGGAAAAAAAAAACACAAAAGGGGGGGTGCTTATCTGGCTATTAATTCCAACACAACTTTTACATTACACAACATAGAATATTCCTTTCCCTTTTTCAACTAATGTACTCCAATACATAAGTGTTTGCAATAAGACTTATATATCATAGGACAATATTACTATATAAGGCTGTAGTTTTAAACTCATGCCAACCTGCACATATTTTTAAATATTGCTCAGTAGCATCTCTAGCCATGTATGTTAGCTCTTCTATGAAACATAAATCGCCCACCTTTTCGTAGCCATTGGTCTACCGTGGGTACAGTGCGTTGTCTCCAATACAAAGGAATCCGAGATTTGGTAGCATTCATTAAATGTGGAGTAATTGAACTCTTGTATCTACCTACTGCTAAGCAGTGAAATAACATAGACCAGGGTTAAAGTTTTATTTCATCTTTTTGTATTATAGAGATTGTGTCAGCAACTGCCTTATAATACCTCTGGATAAGTGGACATGTACACCAGATGTGTCCATGCGTCACTGTGCCTCCACAATCCCTCCAACACAAAGGTGATGTCGAAGAGGACATTGCTTATAGTTTATTTGGAGTGTAATATCAGCGAATTAGAAATTTATAGTTTACTTCTTCCATTTTAGATGAAATGGAGAACACATGAGCTAACTGCATAATCTTATATTTTTGTTCATCAGAGATATTTGATTGTGAATCTTTTTCCCAACTAGCTATATAACCAGGGAAAGGTGGACCATTGAGGTATAATAAAGCTCTATAAAATAAAGATATGCCATGCGGAAGATGGATCTTAGACCACATAATCGCTTCAACATGGTTCAATTCAGACAGTGATCAAAGCAGCTGCGGTAAATTATGGGATAGTTGTGTATATCACCATAGATCCATGGAATTGGGCTCAAAATTTCCACAGATAGACTGTAACAATTTTAGCTTATTATTCTCAAGAATTTGATGTAGCTGAGGCTGATATTCTCTGAACGAATGTCTAAACCCTCTATCCATAGAACCTGGCAAAAAAAAAGTATGTCCAAGAAGAGGCATTAATGGAGAATTATACTTCCAAGAATAACAGGAATGTTATGAATCCCATATGGACAGAGTGGAAGGGGTTGTTGAAGATGCCAGCCCTCTAAATGAGCGTGGGAGCCACATAACCATTGACAAATCTTTTTATGCTAAAGCGGATTACACTTGCACCCAAAGTTTAGAGTCACTAGATTGTTTCCATTCTGCAATATGCTTTAAAACTATCGCGTAGTAATATAATTTAAAATTGGGCAATGCAAACCCTCCCATTCGCTTAGTTCTATATAGGACATCTCGAGAAATTCTCGCGCGTCTTTTCTTCCATATGTAATGTGAGACAAGGGCCTGTAGATTAGAGAAAAAACCTATAGGAATGCCCATGGGAATCACTTGAAAGAGCAACAGAATGTGAGGTAGTATATTCATCTTGATTACATTTATTTTGCCCAACCATGAATGGCAGATTGAAGACCATCTCCTTAAATCCATTTTAATTCCATTTAACAAAGAAAAGTAGTTGTGTCTAAATAAATGTGATAAATGGGCAGTCAAGTTGATTCCTAAGTATTTTAGGGTGACTGGTTGCCAACAGAACGAAAATAGGGAGTTAAGCTTTAACGCCTCAATTGATGGGATAGTTATATTTAAAATTTCGGACTTAAACATATTCATTTTATAGTTGAATATAGCTTGAAAAATGGGTAGGGAACTCATAAGATTTGGTAAAGAAATTCTGGGTTGCTGAACATAGAATAAAATATCATCTGCATAAGCAGCTAGTTTATGTTCCTTCTCTTGCACCCTTACTCCATGTATATCAGGATTAAGCCTGATCATTTGGAGAAAGGGCTCCAAAGACCAAACAAAATATAACTGGGACAAGGGGCATCCCTGACGAGTTCCATTATATAATGTAAATAAATCTCTTAGGACTCCATTAATCCTTATTCTTGCGGTGGGTGATACGTAATTTCAAGGTTGTCATTAAATACTCCCAATGCACCCTGTCAAATGCCTTTTCAGCATCTAAAGATAATAACAGGTTGAGCTGGGAGTAGTGTCTAACATGAAATGAGTGACAGGGTTCAAGGCGAATTATCTCGGACTTCGCGGCCTGGGACAAACCCTGTTTGGTCTGTGTTTATTCATCTCGGAAGCAATAGGCGGAGTCTAGAAGCTAATACTTTTGCATAAAGTTTAATATCTAAGTTTAATAACAAAATTATTATACAGGATTTATATAGCGCCAACAGTTTGTGCATGGCTTAACAAAATGAAGGCAGACATTAGTTACATTACAATTTGGTACAAAAGGAATCAGAGGGCCCTGCTCAATAGAGTTTACAATCTAGGAGGGAGAGTCAATTGATACAAAAGGTAATAGCTGTGGGGGATGAGTTGATGGAGAAAGTAAAACAGTGTATTAGTTAGAAGCAGGATAAGCTTCTTTAAAGAGAAGGGTTATCAGGGATCGTCTAAAGATGGATAGATTAGTGGACAGTCAGACAGATTGGGGTAGGGAGTTCCAAAGGATGGGAAAAGCTCTAGAGAAATCTTGTAGGCGAGCATGGGAGGAGGTGGCATGGGAGTTAGAGAGCAGGAGGTCATGGGAGGACCGAAAAGAGCGGCTTGGTTGGTATTTTGAGACTAGGTTAGTGATGTAGCTGGGGGGCAGAGTTGTGGACAGCTTTGTAAATTATTGTTAGTACTGAATTTTATTTGTTGGGTGAGTGGAAGCCAGTGCAGGGATTGGCAGAGAGGGGTGGAGGACACTGAACGTTTGGTAAGGTGGATAAGTCTTGCAGCAGCATTCATCATGGACTGAAGGGGGTATAGTGTATGTAAAAGGTAGTCCAATGAGGAGTGAGTTGCAGTAGTCGAGGCAAGAGATGACCAGGGAGTGAATTAGAAGCTAGGTGGTGTCATTGATTAAAAAGGGGCATATTCTAGAGATGTTGCGGAATGTTTGGACAGGGATTGGATGTGGGCCTGAAAGGACAGTTCAGAGTCTAGGGTTACCCCTAGCACCCTGGCATGTGGGGAGGGACTGATAGTGACATTGATCTTGACAGAAAAGTCGGGGAAAAGGGGCAAGTGGGGGAGGAAATATTATGAGCTCGGTTTTAGATAGATTCAGTTTGAGGAAGTGGTGTGACATCCAGGCTGATATGTCTGTTAGTAAATCAGTGATGTGTGAGGAGACTGATGGGGTATACTATTCTATACTATAAAAAAATTTGAAATAGGGCGGTAGTTTCCGCAAGCCGGGTCCTTTCCAGGCTTTGGTAAAACAGTTATATGAGCATTTAAAAACTCGGGGCGCAAGCCCTCCACGTCCGATATTGAGTTGGCATAGGAAGTTAAATATGGAATTAGAATATCTTTACATTTTTTATAGTATAGAATAGTATACCCATCAGGTCCAGGTGCTTTCCCTGGTGGCGTTGAAGATAATGCTTTATAAAATTCATCCTCTGTGAACTCCGTCTCTAAGGCAGTCAAGGCTTCCTCAGGCAAATTAGATTGCCTTAAGTATTGCATTATTTTGGCCTATTTTTCCTCTGACGATAGATCGGCCAACTCCCTCCCTCACATTGTAGAGGTGCGCGTAAAAATGGAGAAAAACTTGTGCAACGTGAGGGGAGGTATGTGCCACTCCCCCAGATGGTGTCTTAATATTAGCAATAAAAGTAGCTGACTTTTTCTCCTTAACAGAATGAGCCAACAACTTTCCAGGCTTTTCCCCCCACTCATAAATTTTTGGGGAATAAAATTGTAGGCGATTAAGGGCTGATTTAAGTTCTTCTCTTCTTTGCATAAGTTCTATGTTAACAATCTTACAGATGGATAGTTTATGGACTCTCAATCTCTCAAGATCAGTCACCTGCCTCAGCAGATCGGTTAACCTCTGCCGCTGTATTTTCTTTTTTCTGGCTCCTAGCTCAATCAATCTCCCTGCACAAAAGCCTTATGAGCCTCCCACAGAACAGCCTCAGAAAGCTCAGGTGAAGCATTATCCCAAAAGTATTGAGTCAAGGAGGCAGAAAGATGAACCAGGTCTTCTGGATCAGACAGCAATGTTTCATTAAGTTTCCAGTTATATTGCCACAGTGAACGACTGATATAGCCAGACGTGCCGAGACAGGGGCATGGTCAGAGAGAGACATCGTCCCTGTTGAAGCAGAAAGTAACAACGGTAAATGATAATGATGAATAAATATAGTATCTATCCTTGTGAAGGAGTTGTGGATATTAGAAGAGTATGAAAAATCTTGGAAAAAAAAGAAGAAAAATCACGCTTCTTAGGGTTTGCAAACCTCCAAGTATCAATCATCTGAGCAGAGTGTAAACTTGTTCTGGCTTGAGCAATACGTTTACATGGGATGCCAATACATCCCTGAGAGGTGTCAAGCAGAGGGTCCAAAGGCAAATTGATGTCTCCTGCTAAAATTGTTACACCTATAGCAAAATCCTTCAGTCTGGATAGGACATGTATAAAGAAAGACATCTGCTTAACATTTGGACAGTAGATATTTGCTAAAGTACATTGGATATCGCCAAGCTTACCTTGTAAAAACAAAAATCTGCCGTGATCATCTTTCAGTTTCTTATCCAGAGTGAAGGAGATATTTTTATGTATACCAATAGCTACTCCCTTAGCCCTTTTAGTGTCGGAAAAAAAATTGATACCATGTGGGGAAATAAGTAGAATGCAATCTAATAGATGTATCCTAGATAAGATGTGTCTCTTGTAAAAAAAAGCTATAGAACAATTCGAACGTTTCAATTCCCAGGGAATCTGATGACGTTTTCCCGGAATGTTTAACCCTCTAATGTTATATGTCATTAAGTGTACATTTGCCATAGTAAGAAAGGGATATCTCTAACAGTTGTATAACCAGGTGGACCTGATAATAAATAATAAATAAATATAGGCAGAGCCTATAATCGTAGATAAGCTACACCAAGCAAAAAAAAATAAAAAATTGCTGTGGACCCAACGGAGGTCTGGCATCAATAACATCCGTTCCCTACTCTATACAAAACTAAAGCGAAAGGTTTTGGTCAAACTCTCCCTTTTGGTCCGATACAGCGCTAGTCAGCTTTTGGTTAATGGCAGGCTTATATGATTTAATTTGTACTTGTTTGCTTAATTGTGGTAGTTTTAGTTAATTGGGATGGGCCTGTAAGGAAGTGTTAACATAGAACAGTGGTTTATAGGGCCATATGTGTAACATTAAATGCTGCTTATGATTGATTGTACTTTAACAGAAGTGGATTAAATGGGTGTGGTTTGGGATGTGTGAATTAATCATAATGGTTATAGTTGCCAGGCTTTAAAAATCATTTGGTTTCTTTGTGTGCCATCGGAAATGGCATCTTCTGGGTGTAGCTAACCTGTCCATTCAACAGGCATGATTTGTTACGAGAAACATTTCCTTTATAAATTATATGAGCTAAAAGAGAATTGCAATGGATGAGCCCATTATGGGAACCAAGCCAAACGACTACTGATCTGTGACTGGTTATATGCCTGCATCCCTACATAGCGAATAGGAATGGATCCTGAGAAATACAGAGCAAATGGAAGAAGAGAAGTTCTACTGTGTAGCATCCATATATATAGTACAGATAAGAAATTATACTGGGAATGAGGCTAGCCTTATAATAGTAAACTTTTGTTTCAATTTTCTAATTATTAGTGGGGTCAAATTGACATTCGGGTTGACCGCAGTGAGCATTTGTAGGAGCATGATGAAAACATTTTCTCGACCAAACACATTTCTAACTGTGTATGTGGATTTAGTTCAGTAAAGTTCATTCTTTCTGAAACTAAATTTTAAAACCAAACTAAATTTTGAAGTACTTTCGAACAACCTTTGTCAATTCATGAAATGCACTTTTTTTCATACAAATGTTCATATCAACGTTCATTCAACAATCCACTTCTGTATGGCCAGCCTTACACCCAAAATACAAAAGTACTGTACAGTGTCCAAACATACAGATATGAAATGATAATAGGATTTTTTTACCCAGAATACAGATTTAAGCAGGCTATAGATGATATGAAAATCTGTTAATTCCCTAATCAACACAGTCAAAGTTGATAGAGCTATTGTGTTCTCCCTGCAGAAGTGCATGGGGAGCCATCCCTGCCGGGAAAACACAGTGATTATTGCTAGCAGCTATAGCCGCTGGCAATAATCACATCGGACATGCTGGTTGTACCCAAGCCCATTGATGGATCAACTTGGGTACAATCAGCTTGCCCATACATGGTTCGAATCTCAGCTGGTCCCTGCTAAACCGGGCGAGATTTAAACCATCTATGGCTGGCTTAAAGTGGATGTAAACCCCCAAAGAAAGTTTTTTAATTAAGACTCATATCTGTTACAGCAGAGGATGTAATTTCACCTGTATCCAGTCTTACCACGAAGAGTTAATCCAGCTGTGAGCAATCCTCTTATCTTTCTTCAGTAAGATAAAAACAGACACACAGAGAAATAGGCATCTGTTTCTTCCCCCTTGCTGTGACAGAGAGGTCATTTTTATCTAATGCACGAGTGTGAGAGAGGCATTCTGTGTACTTCACATTCCCCCTCCTTTCTTCTCCAGCTCTCCCAGGATTGGCTGCTCCACACCTCAGCATGATTGGGCATAATGAAGTCAGGTGGGGACTTTCCTGGGATTTGACTGGATGTTAGTGACCATGGGGCATAATCCACGAGACCAACAGAAGTTCAGTGTAAGAAATATTGATAAAAAGAAATTACTGCGCTAAGTAAACATACAAAAAATAATAAAAAATAAAAAAGAGGCACACTGCAGCAGCTTGATATGGGATACACATATAAGCAAATTAAATTAAAAGATGGAGCTGCGCTACAAATATTAAACAAAAAAATGCAACTAATGCACACGTGTATTGAAATTGCTCCCAACACCAAAAAAATTCTATATATTCTTAAATCCGTCCATAGATATAAACATATGTGCTCTTCTTATGACAAACTCATGTTCCTCCACCACATAGATTGCGTTCTTACCAAAGGCAAGCTTAGTATGAGCTTGCAGCTAATAACCCCATCAGGGCCTTTTCCATAGAGATGAGGATGACAGCTCTCAGGTACTAAGTAGTAGTGCACGGGTGTTCGTTTTGCCAGCCAGTTTTTTACCTTTGCAAATTTACTTCATACCTGTGTAAGTGTAACCTTTAATGTTAATAAATGTTTTCCTAATACGATTTACACTATGGTGAGTTCCTCTTCATTATGGGTTACCTTCTGGCTTTCGATTGAGACCATTGAATGACCGAATCCCTGTGATCGCTTGTTGTGTGTTCCTGCCGTACATAGTAGCTGAGAGCTGTCATTCTCATCTCTGTGGAAAAGGCCCTGGTGGGGTTATTAGCCACAAGCTCATACTAAGCTTGCCTCTGGTAAGCATGCAATCTATGTGGAGGAGGAACACAAGTTTGTGGTATTGTCACAAGTCATAAGATGTTTGTCATATGTTTATATCTATGGACTGATTTAAGAATATGTTTTCTTTTTTTGGTGTTGGGAGCAATTTCAATACACGTGTGCATTAGTTGCATTTTTTGTGTGATATTTGTAGTGCAGCTCCATCTTTTAATTTAAGAAATATTGATGCCTGGCCAAGGGGTGTGTAGAGCTGGGTGGGGAGTCTACTGGCATCACGACTCCAACCACCGAGCCCTGGACAACAGACCTGCCCACAGAATCTGGAGTATTGCAGGGCTCCAAAACAGCTAAAGGGGAGATATTTGACAGGTAAGGATACATGCAGGAGGCATGTATATCCTTAGAGATCAGCACTATGGAAGTAATTTAGAAATGATGAGAGTGGGTTTACAGCCACTGTAAGAGAATTGATACTGTGCAGTCCATATACTGTTAACAGAAAATAAATGATGGTGGTGTGGTTTGAATGGCCCAAGGGAAGGACATGGCTAACCTAAGCCAACCATATATGGTTTAAAATTTGACCTATTCAGCAGGGACTGTGATATCACAAGGGGGCGGGGTCACCATGTGACATGAGCATGTGACCCTGTCCCCATGTCCCTATATAAGTCCCAGCACAGCGCGGCTCTGGCATTCTGGGCAGAGACAGCGATGGGTCAACATCGGAAGAAGAAGAAGAAGAAGAAGGCGCCGGCGGTGCGGAAGACGACGACCGTCGCAAGAACAGAAGAGACCCCGGAAGACCCCGGAAGACCCCTGAAGGCGGATCGAGACCCCCAGACGACCGGACTTCTCCGCTCGGTAAAAGAGCTTGGTAAATGGTGGAGGAGTCCGGCGAGAAGACCCCCAAGACGGAAGAAGACCCCCGGAGCAGTGCAATAAAATATTTTTTCAAAAGTGTGTGTGTTTTTGTACTTTACATTTTATACCTTAGGTGAATGGGTAGGGGTACATCGTACCCCATACTCATTCACATAGGGTGGGGGGCCGGTATCTGGGGGCCCCCTTATTAAAGGGGGCTCCCAGATTCCGATAAGCCCCCCGCCCGCAGACCCCGACAACCAACGGCCAGGGTTGTCGGGAAGAGGCCCTTGTCCTCATCAACATGGGGACAAGGTGCTTTGGGGTGGGGGGGCGCACGGCCCCCCTTTCCCCAGGGCACCCCCCATGTTGAGGGCACGCGGCCTGGTACGGCTCAGGAGGGGGGCGCTCGTTCGTCCCCACCCCTTTCCTGGCCTGCCAGGCTGCGTGCTCGGATAAGGGTCTGACATGGATTTGGGGGGAACCCCCACGCCGTTTTTCGGCGTGGGGAGTCCCTTTAAATCCATGCCAGCTTACGGAGCTAGCGCGGCGGCATTTACTGCCTACGCTAGCTACGTAACCTGAAGTTACGTTCTAAATGAACGGACTGCTCCGTGTGTGGGCAAGTCCGTTCATTTTCAAAAGTCCCGCGGACTTTGGCCAGCGGATAGTCCGCCGGAGAAGTCCGCGCGTGTGTGGTCAAGTCACACGCTCGGAAAGTCCGGCGAAGCCCCGCTGGAAAGTCCGGCGGATTGTCCGCTGGACTAGATCCGCCGGCAAAAGTCTGCACGTCTGTACGCCGCATAAGTCTCCTCTTAGGACTGCTCACACCTATTCTAACCTATTGTTACACCTACAATGGAAATTATATCTCTCTCTCTCTCAGTGATGCTTCATCGGCCGCTGACCGAATACCAACTAAAACTCAAACCCTCCAAGCTCCACATTCCAAAACTAGGTTGATAAAATGTACCTCTCCAGATGTCTCCCATTCCACACTGTGAAGTGGGAGACATCCTCAAATCTGTATTTCAGCAGCAGTGCAGTTCTGGGGCAGCACATAGCTTTATCTAATGCCCTTAAAAAACTGAGATGTCCTGCAAAATCTAATTGGGGATAAATGGAAATGCCTAGAACTACAACTCCAGACTTCTCCTTTGGTAATGCTACTCAAGGTAATTGTGAAAGCTAGAGCTAACCTTAAGGAGCTCACTCATGGAAAAACTCATAAAACATTTTTCTCTTTCAATGGTTTTTATTGAAATCAAGTTTTGACAGACAACAAGGGTTCACAATGATACAAGTTTTGTGTCAACAGTAGTGTTACAATAGTGGGTCTCAGATTAGTACGAATGGATCATTATATAATTGTACTAAAACAAAAGGTACTAACCCTGTCCATTCCTGTCCATAAACAAACTGATGGGTCATGACATGCCTAAAACACACTAATCGATAAAACTGTTCACTGTACCCCTAACGATAGTATTAATAAAATGTATAACAAGTCAAGGCCATTCTGGTATAACCCTGGAAGGCCTTGCAGAAAAGTAATAGTGGGGGGGGGGATAGAACAGTGAAATTCCCTGTAGAGGGACTATCGTCTGGTGGAACCAGATTTCCCAGCTTGAAGTTATAATAGAAACCTAGGTATTAAGTATACGCTGGGCTTAATGTACTGTAGAGCCCACTATCAAACATGTTCATAAAACATTTTTAAGACTTAAACAGACATTTGCAATAAAGCACTTACTTCTGGCAAGAAAAAAGAGAAAAAACATGTATCACCACCCCACAAGCAATTGAGGATAAAACTGGGATTCCTCATTCCCACCCCTCTGAAATAGCAGAAATTTTCAGCAATTTGAATACCGCTGTCTACAACAGCCCAGAAATTCCCTCATCATCATCGATTAAAGCTCCAATACCAGATGATCTACCACCAGGGGCGGACTGACAGCTCATGGGGCCCCCGGGCAAAAGGAGATCATGGGGCCCCCTGTGTCTCCGCCCATGTGTCCCTGCCCATGTGTCCCTGCCCATGTGTCCCTGCCCATGTAATGAACATTCTTCTCACTGACCACCAATGTAAGGAGCATTCTTCCCACTGACCACCAATGTAAAGAGCATTCTTCCCACTGACCACCAATGTAAGGAGCATTCTTCCCACTGACCACCAATGTAAGGAGCATTCTTCTCACTGACATATATATATATATATATATATATATATATATATATATATATATATATATGGAATAAACTCACTTAGCCCAGGTTCACACTGACAGAGGAAATGAAATCGTGCAAGTTCAGCTAATCTCGCACGATTTCATACCAGCATGTCAGTGCGAGTTTGGCAGCGATTTCAGATGTGCACAGATGTCAATAGAAATCGCACCCAGAAGTCGCCAAAAGTTGTACAGAAACTACTTTTGGGAATCTGTGCGGCACCAATTCCGGTAGTGCAGTTGCTGATCATTTGTCATGCGATTTGACATGTCAAATCACATGCCAAATTGCTCCAATGTGAACCAGGGCTAAGTGCTATTCCCTATATATAAACCAGCCCTGGAAATAATTTCATACCAGCCCCATAGCATTATTTAAACCAGCCCAACAGTGCACAGTGGCTGGGTTTGATGGGCACAGTGGTGGCAATTTATGGGCACAGTGGCTGCATTTGATGGCACACTGGCTGCGTTTGATGGGCACAGTGGTGGCAATTTATGGGTACAGTGGCTGTGTTTGATGGGCACAGTGGTGGCAATTTATGGGTACAGTGACTGTGTTTGATGGTACAGTGGCTGTGTTTGATGGGCACAGTGGTGGCAATTTATGGGTACAGTGGCTGCGTTTGATGGGCACAATGGCTGCGTTTGATGGGCACAATGGCTGCGTTTGATGGCACAGTGGTTGCGTTTGATGGGCACAGTGGTGACAATTTATGGGTACAGTGGCTGGGCACAATGGCTGCGTTTGGCACAGTGGCAGCGTTAAATTGCCACCACTGTGCCCATTAAATGCTGCCACTGTGCCCTCAAACGCAGCCGCTGTGCCATAAAACGCAGCCACTGTGCCCATAAATTGCAGCCATTTGTGCCCATCAAATGCAGCCACTGTGCCCATAAATTGCCCATTAATGGGTACAGTGGCTGCATTTGATGGGCACAATGGCTGCATTTTATGGGCACAATGGTGGCAATTTATGGGCACAGTGGCTGCGTTTGAGGGCACAGTGGCTGCGTTTGGGGGGAACAGTGGCTGCGTTTGAGGGCACAGTGGTGGCAATTTATGGCACAGTGGCTTGATTTTTTTTCAGTTTGCAAAACATTTTTTTTTAAATGCATTCTTTTTGAGAGAGAGAGAGACACACAGAGAGAGAGAGAGAGAGAGAGACAGAGAGAGAGAGAGAGAGAGAGAGAGACATAGAGACAGAGAGAAAAAGAGAAAGGGAAACAGAGAGACCGAGAGACAGACACACCGACCTCAAATCTTCTTATCCACGGGCGGCCGTCCACTTCTATTATCCTTGTGCAGACTAGTGGGCGGGCCGAACGGAAGGAGAAATCAGCTGGCGCCGCACGGGCCGAATGCAACCAGAAATCTGCGTTCTCATGCTCCTCCCCTCACTCAGTGGGCGGCGCCAGGCATATCAGTGGGCGGTGACGGATCATGAAAGGGGAGGCACACACAGCACACACAGGATGCATTGCGAAGTGCGGCGGCCGCTGCATGCTGACACTGCCAACCAAGCTCAGCCGAGACAAAAGCGCCCCCAGGACTGGCACCTCCAGGGGCGGACTGAGCCGGCCCGGCCCCCCCTGCACGGGGCCCTCGGGGGCCACCGAGTCACCTAATGGTCAGTCCGTCCCTGTCTACCACTAGTGGCCAATACTAGAAAAAGGCTGGATATTTATTGCCAGACTAGTGTGGCTGCTCAGGTTAAGGGGGAAGGTGTTTTGAATCATCTGCTCACTTTCTTAGGCTTTTGGGTTCCAGCCTCATGTCCTGTAATATATAAAAAGCAGAGGTTCAGGGCTCAAAAGCAGCAGGTCAGCGGGCTAAAGAACAGGAACCTTACAGGACATGATGAGACTTACAGTTTGTCTATGAATCACTGGCCTTTGGAACACACCCAAGCCATGAACTTCTTAAATTGAGTCGTGCCAGCTATGGACATCGCCAACAAGGACTTTACCTGTGCAGGTACCCTGGGACAGCCACTGTTAGCATTACATAGGAAAGGATGTTTTGCCATGTTCTGTTTATTGTGCTGAGCTTTTAGGAAAAGTTGTTTACCGCGAAACGCGTGGTCTGCAATGAATTCTGATGCGATTTGTTATTATGCTCTGCTGGCATCAAAGAGTAGTGAATATCTATGCCAGACACTGAAGGAGTGGACCAGTGATCAGCTGCTAGAGATCATTTGTTTTGCTCACTCCTGGGTTGATCAGGGCTGTATGCTGTTTGGGGATGTTTAGCCTTTAATCCAAATCTGCACAGAGCTAGCTTTGCCCTGCATCCCAGAGAGCCATGCTGATTTTTCTCCCCCTTTCAGTGTTAATCAGGTCACATAACTGGTATGCAGTGGCGGAACTACCGCCATAACGACACATGCGGTCGCTATGGGGCCCGCAGCCAATCAAGGGCCCGGTGAGCGGCGTTGCTAGGCGGGTGCGGGCCGCGCCAGGTGACACCCGCTAGCGGGGGTGACACCCGTGGGAAGCGGCAGCCGCACCACTAACGCCGCTCACTGTGCCTTCTATTCTGGAGCGCAGGAGGGACAGCGGCGCGGACCGAAGCCGCCTCCCCTCCTCTCTGTTTACATCCAGAGAGGAGGAGGAGCCTGCGCTCGAGCCTCGAGGGACACACGCCGGCGCTCCGCTGTTCTGAGGTATGCTGGGGTCTGCACTCTGCACTACTCAGGGGGGGTGGTTTGCACTACCCGGGGGGGGTGTCTGCACTGAGGGGGGTCTGTAATGGGTGGGGGTGTCTGTACTAAGGGGTGTCTACTGATGGGGGTCTGCACTGAGGTGGGGGGTGTCTGTAATGGGGGATTGTCTGTACTAAGGGGGTCTGCACTGAGGTGGGGGGTCTGTAATGGAGGATTGTCTGTACTGAGGGGGGCCTGCACTGAGGTGGGGGTGTCTGTAATGTCTGTACTGATGGGGGTCTGCACTGAGGTGGGGGGGGCATCTGTACTGATGGGGGGGTCTGCACTTGGATGGGGGGGGTCTGTAATGGGGGTGTCTGTACTAAGGGGTCTGCACTGAGGTGGGGGGCGTCTGTAATGGGGGTGTCTGTACTAAGGGGGTCTGCACTGAGATGGGGGGGTCTGTAATGGGGGATTGTCTGTACTGAGGGGGGCCTGCACTAAGGTTGGGGGGTGTCTGTACTGATGGGGGTCTGCACTGAGGTAGGGGGCATCTGTACTGATGGGGGGTCTGCACTTGGATGGGGGGGGTCTGTAATGCGGGGGTGTCTGCACTGAGGGGGGTCTGTAATGGGTGGGGGTGTCTGTACTAAGGGGTGTCTACTGATGGTGGTCTGCACTGAGGTGGGGGGTGTCTGTACTAAGGGGGTCTGCACTGAGGTGGGGGGTCTGTAATGGGGGATTGTCTGTACTAAGGGGGTCTGCACTGAAGTGCGGGGTCTGTACTGGAGGATTGTCTGTACTGAGGGGGGCCTGCACTGAGGTGGGGGGTGTGTGTACTGTCTGTACTGATGGGGGTCTGCACTGAGGTAGGGGGCATCTGTACTGATGGGGGGGCCTGCACTGAGGTGGGGGGGTCTGTAATGGGGGTGTCTGTACTAAGGGGGTCTGCACTGAGGTGGGGGGCGTCTGTAATGGGGGTGTCTGTACAAAGGGGGTCTGCACTGAGGTGGGGGCGTCTGTAATGGGGGTGTCTCTACAAAGGGGGTCTGCACTGAGGTGGGGGGTGTCTGTAATAGGGGTGTCTGTACTAAGGGGGTCTGCACTGAGGTGGGGGGGGGTCTGTAATGGAGGATTGTCTGTACTGAGGGGGGCTGCACTGAGGTGGGGGGTGTCTGTACTGATGGGGGTCTGCACTGGGTGGTCTGCACTGAGGTGGGTGGGGGTGGGGTGGGGGTGTCTGTAATGGGGGGGTCTGCACTGAGGTGGGGGGCATCTGTACTGTTGGGGGGGTCTGTACTGAGAGGGGGGCCTGCACTGAGGTGGGGGTGTCTGTACTGATGGGGGTCAGCACTGATGGGGGTCTGCACTGAGGTGGGGGGGTCTGTACTGATGGGGGGTCTGCACTTGGCTGGGGGGGGTCTGTACTTGGATGGGGGGGCTGTAATGGGGGTGTGTCTGTACTGATGGGGGTCTGCACTGAGGTCGGGGTGTCTGTTCTGATGGGGGTCTGCACTGAGGTCGGGGGTGTCTGTATGGGGGTCTGCACTGAGGTCTGCACTGAGGTCTGGGGGGGGGGGCTGGGGGGGGGGGCATCTGTACTGATGGGGGGTCTGTAATGGGGGTGTCTGTACTAAGGGGGTCTGCACTGAGGTGGGGGGGTGTCTGAACTGAGAGGGGGGGGGGGGGGGCGGCTGCACTGAGGTGGGGGTGTCTGTACTGATGGGGGGTCTGCACTGAGGTGGGGAGGTCTGTAATGGAGGATTGTCTGCACTGAGGTGGGAGGTGTCTGTACTGATGGGGGTCTGCACTGAGGTGGGGGGCATCTGTACTGATGGGGGGTCTGCACTTGGCTGGGGGGGGTCTGTAATTGGATGGGGGGTCTGTAATGGGGGGTGTCTGTACTGATGGGGTCTGCACTGAGGTCGGGGTGTCTGTTCTGATGGGGGGTCTGCACTGAGGTCGGGTGTCTGTTCTGATGGGGGGTCTGCACTGAGGTCGGGGGTCTGCACGTGGGTGGGGGGTGTCTGTACTGATGGGGGGTCTGCACTTGGGTGGGGGGTCTGTACTGAGGGGGGTGTCTGTACTGCTGGGGGGGTATGTACTAAGGTGGTGTCTGTACTACTGGGGGGGGGGGGGTTCTGTACTACTGAGGGGGGTCTGCACTGAGGGGGGTGGGTCTGCACTGCTGGGGGGTCCTGCACTGAGGGGGGGTCTGTAATGTTGGGGAGGTCTGCACTGGGAGGGTGTCTGTACTGAGGGGGGTGGTGTGCACTGGGGGGTGTCTGTACTGCTAGGGGGGGGTCCTGCACTGAGGGGGGGGTGTCTGCACTGAGGTGGGGTCTGTAATGCTGTGGGGTGTCTGTACTTAGCTTCATATGTACTTTAACCACTTCACAGCTGCACTGGTGTCTGGCATTAGTTCATTTTTTTTTTTTGTGGTGGTGGGGTGGGGGGGGGGGGGCATACAACATTTTGCTATGGGCCCTGTGATTTCTAGTTACGCCCCTGCTGGTATGGCTTCTGGAAGATGACTCCCCTTACTTTTTTGAACATTACACAGTCTGTTCCCAACAGATAAAAGAATGTATTGATTCTGTACAATCCCTTGTCAGACAGGCAGTATGTAACCTGCAGTTTGTGCAACCACTACTTTTAGCATGGTCCGGTATTTTGCAATCAGCCCCAGCTAGCCCACAACAAACCATTTCTGCTGCCAAACACCTGCCTGCCCAAGAGTCCTTTTCCCCTTCACCCATGGCAACCTCTGTTTCAGCCCAATATACCCTGCTTCCCACCAAATATCAATACCCTGTCTCTACCCGCTGCACTTATCCTACCTTTAACCCACCTGCCTCTTCTCTGCTACCTAGATCTTCCCCACAAGAACTTCCTCTGGCCACTGTTCCCTCTTCTTTGCCATATCCCAGCCCTTCTCTTCAGTATGCTTCACCTCCTACCTACAGTCCTGCAGTCACCTACAGATCTCCAGCAGTTAAGCCAAAGAAGAAACGGAAGTTCTTTCCAACCCACACGATTATGCCAGTAACCCAACCTGCCTCCACACCAACCAACCTGCTCCAGTCTGCTTGCATGCCAGCTGAACCTGATAACCCACCTGAGTTCCATCTGCTGGTAATATCTGTCATTTGGCGTGCAGTACTGAGGTCCACCAGCAGGTGTCTGCTGGCAGTTTGGAACTGTCAGGAGAGCTTTCCCCTGCTGATGATATGTCATCTTTGGGCCGCAGTACTGGCGTCCACCAGTGGATGGATCCTGGCAGTGTGGAGCAGACAGCACCTCCTGCAATCAGGTGTCACTTGAGGCCAATTACAGGCATATAAATTCCCAGCAAACACTCACATGTTTGACTTGGTATCGTCCTTGCGCCCTGACCTGCTAGCTTGTGATATATGGATGGGGGACTTCAATATGGTCATCGGCCCTCTCCTTGATAGACTCCACCCGCCCACCATGACACAAACCCAGCCTACACTTACTAGGTTTGGGAGATTCCTCCTGGAATTTGCCATGACAGACACCTGGAGACTCAAACACCCAAACACAACCGCCTATTCTTGTTTTACCCCCTCACAAGCCGATTTGTCCCATATCGACATGATCATGCTATCCCCCACCCTGATTTCGGACCTCCTTGAAGTGGGGTTTGGTGTCAGGGTCCTATCAGACCACTCACCATACTGGGCTACCCTTCGCCTGCCCTCCACCCCCTCGACCCGCATCTGGAGGCTGAACCCGTTTTGGCTCACGGTCCTCCTGGACCTGGAAGTTATCCAACAAGAGTGGACTTATTATTTCCACTCCAATGCCGGGTCGGCCTCAGCGGGGATAGTGTGGGAGGCATTCAAACTACATGCCCGCTTGATCCTTTCCATGCGCATAAACAGACACAAGGCCTCCTCTAAACTAATCCTACAGCAAGCTGAGGAAAAACTAAGCTCCCTTGAACAGATTTTCCTAGCAGACCCATCGACCTCTAACTCTGCCCAGTTACGTTTACACTCTAGACTCGCAGACCATCTACACTTTGAGAAAGAAAAACGAGGCATGTTTTTTTAGCAAGCAAAAAACCTTTGAGCATGGCGAGTGTGCCGGAAAACTCCTGGCATACATGGCCCACTTAGACCACAGCCCTCCAGTGGTAGTCCAGCTCCGATCGGAGGCTGGAACCACTCTTACAGACCCAGCACAGTTGGCCCACGAATTTAGGCGATTCTACTCTGACCTATACACCTCAAAGACCAACCGCTCTCTGAGCGAACTACATCTACTCCTGCAGAGCATCGATTTCCCCTCCCTCACGGACTCCCAAATAGAGCTTCTAGAAGCGCCCATAACTGAGGAATGCATAGCGGAGACAATAGCAAGCCTACCGACATCAAAAGCCCCTGGCTCCGATGGCCTCCCCCTAAAATTTTACTCCCAATTCCACTCCTCCCCAAGTTGCAAGCACTATACTCCCATATCTACGAGTCTGGCACGATCCCGCGTACCATGGGTGAAGCTCTTATTGTCCTGATCCCAAAACCAGGAAAAGACCCTCTCTACCCCGAATCGTATCGCCCTATTTCTCTCCTACAACTAGATGTCAAAATACTGCCTAAAATTCTCACCCTAAGACTCAACAAAGTGGTACTCAGCCTCATACAGGCTGACCAAACTGGCTTCATGTCCAATAAAAACACTGCATTCAACCTCCGGAGGCTCTTTATGAATCTCCAGGCCACACATGACAACGTCGGCTCCAGGGTGGTGGTGAGTTTGGATGCCGCCAAGGCATGTGGAATGGAGCTACTTGTGGGAATGTCTCCGTAGATTCGGCCCCAGATTTATCAAGTGGCTCCAGCTCCTGTACCAGGCTCCCACCGCCCAGATCCAGGTCAATGGCAAGCTATCGGACTCCTTTCCCCTGTCCCAGGGTACCCACCAGTGCTGCCCCATATCCCTTATGCTGTACGCACTGGCTGTTGAGCCCCTGGCCATTGCCATCAGGGCACACCCTGACATTAGGGGCCTCCAAGTGGGATGGGTGACTGAAATCCTCAGTCTCTATGCGGATGATATGCTCCTGTATCTGGAGGACGCCAGCCCCTCGTTGACGGCGGCCCTACATTTAATTCAACAATTCAGCACTTTCTCGGCGTTACAGATTAAATTGGTCCAAATCCCAAATCCTTCCCATAGACGTCACTGCCCCCACTGCCGCACAGGAGCCTCTCCCTCTAATGAGGACAAATAAGCTTAAGTACCTGGGCGTGCAATGCTCACGATCCCTCAAAGATTACATGCACCTCAATTTAGAACCCATGTACGACCTCCTCAAAAACAAAACCCAAGTCTGGTCCAGACTTCCTCTTGAAATCATAGGTCGCATTAACTTAGTTAAGATGATCTTCCTCCCAAGCTGCTCTACCTGTTCTGGCATTCCCCCCTCTACGTTCCAACTTGTGTTTTTAAATCCATGGAATCAATACTCAACACGTTTGTGTGGGGCTCCTCCAGACATAAACTGTCATGGCAGAATCTAAAATGCCCTGTCCACCTAGGGGGCACGGCTCTTCCCGACCTTGCACTATACTACATAGCTTCCCACCTGTCCCACTTCTACTATTTCAAGCAACATGACAGGCTTTGGTACTGTGTGTACGTCGGTCGCCGACGGGGTGGCCCATCCCTTCCAGATCCTCTTCTGCAACCACCGGGGTCTCTCCCGCCTTGGCGCCAGGCGACATATGCTAATACACAATACACACCACTGAAAAATATGGCAACTGCCGCTAGCCATCACTGGGGTTCCCCCCCTACATGACCACACACTACTCTGGGACAACCCTCAATTGCCTGAACTGATGACTGTCCCCGACCATATTATATGGGTTGCCAAGAGCGATATATACCTGTCCCAGCTCATTGCCAATCGCACGGTGAGATTATTTCAGGCCCTCTAGGATGAGCTTGTCCTCCCTAACCATATGCTCTTCCGCTACCTTCAGGTCCGGAACGCCCTTCAATCCCAACTCAGTGCCTCCATTCCCAGGCTGGAGTCGGTGGCCCTGGTGGACACGATCTTTAGCAGGAACCCTAAGAAATGAATCTCCTTTCTGTACAATCACCTTCTCCTGCCTTCGGCCACAACCCATGCTTACCAGCTGAAAACGAAATGGGAGATGGACCTGGGGGTGATGAAGGACAAGGAGTGGGGGGGAAATACTGGAGTCCTGTAAAAAAAAGTATCCCCTAAATTATCAGACCGACTCACACACCTCTACATCCTCCATAGATCACACCTCACTCCCTCCCGGCTCTCCAAATACAAACCCAACCTGCCCCAGATGTGGCGACTCTTAAAGCACTTTCTACCACCTAATATGATCCTGTCCACCCCTCCAGCAATACTGGTCACAAATTGTCAAATTCCTCAACGATCACATGGGCTCCCCCCTGTCACTCTGCCCACGCCAGAGCCTAATCGGCCTCCTCCCCATTTCGGAGGAGGAGAAATATTTAATGATATTCTTACAGGAGACCCTGTTCACAGCCAGAATGCAGATAGCCCAGTTATGGCTTAGAGCCACTCCCCCCCCCACCCCCACACACACACTATCCAGCAATGGAAAAGGGCAGTGAACGTCACTCTGCTATATAAAATGGTCTTATACTCCCCCCCCCCCCCCCCCCCCCCCCGGGATGCCCAGGCAAGTTCAATAAAATCTGTGACAGATGGGTGGACGACTCCTCTACCTATGCGGACTAGAAAGAATCCCCCCCCATGGGTTTGACAACAATTTAGGACCCGGCTCCTCCATTCTCCCTCCACTAGCATGATACACATACCACACTGCAGGGTGCTGCCTCTGTCCCCCGCCTTGTCAACTCAATTGGTCCTTAAGCACTGCTACCACCCACACCTGGTATGAATCTGAGAAATTATGATTACAAGCAAATAACAATGACTGGGTCTATCTCAGCTGTAGGTACAATATGTCAGACGTTTTATTTCTTTGTTCGGTGCCTGTTGCACCCCACATTTTGTATGTAAAACCTGTATTGAATTTTATGCCCAATAAACTTTATTTTTGATTTAAAAAAAGTAGGAAATAGGCCCAAAAAGATATATATATATATATATACAGTGGTGTGAAAAAGTGTTTGCCCCCTTCCTCATTTCCTGTTCCTTTGCATGTTTGTCACACTTAAGTGTTTCGGAACATCAAACCAATTTAAACAATAGTCAAGGACAACACAAGTAAACACAAAATGCAATTTGTAAATGAAGGTGTTTATTATTAAAGGTGAAAAAAATCCAAACCATCATGGCCCTGTGTGAAAAAGTGATTGCCCCCCTTGTTAAAACATACTATAACTGTGGTTGTCCACACCTGAGTTCAATTTCTCTAGCCACACCCAGGCCTGATTATTGCCACACCTGTTCACAATCAAGGCATCACTTAAATAGGAGCTGCTTGACACAGTAAGGTCCACCAGAAGATCCTTAAAAGCTACACATCATGCCGAGACCCAAAGAAATTCAGGAACAATTGAGAAAGAAAGTAATTGAGATCTATCAGTCTGGAAAGGGTTATAAAGCCATTTCCAAAGCTTTGGAATCCAGCGAACCACAGTGAGAGCCATTATCCACAAATGGCGAAGACATGGAACAGTGGTGAACCTTTCCAGGAGTGGCCGGCCGCCCAAAATTACCCCAAGAGCGCAGCGACGACTCATCCAAGAGGTCACAAAAGACCCCACAACAACGTCCAAGGAACTGCAGGCCTCACTTGCCTCAGTTAAGGTCAGCGTTCATGTCTCCACCATCAGGAAAAGACTGGGCAAAAATGGCCTGCATGGCAGAGTTCCAAGGAGAAAACCACTGCTGAGCAAAAAGAACATCAAAGCTCGTCTCAATTTCTCCACAACACATCTTGATGATCCCCAAGACTTTTGGGACAACATTCTGTGGACCGATGAGACAAAAGTGGAACTCTTTGGAAGGTGTGTGTCCAAGTATATCTGGCATAGAAGGAACACTGCATTTCAGAAAAAGAACATTATACCAACAGTAAAATATGGTGGTGGTAGTGTGATGGTCTGGGGCTGTTTTGCTGCTTCAGGACCTGGAAGACTTGCCGTGATAAAAGGAACTATGAATTCTGCTGTCTACCAAGAGATCCTGAAGGAGAATGTCCGACCATCTGTTCGTGTACTCAAGCTGAAACGAACTTGGGTTCTGCAGCAGGACAATGATCCTAAACACACCAGCAAGTCCACCACCGAATGGCTGAAGAAAAACAAAATGAAGACTTTGGAGTGGCCTAGCCAAAGTCCTGACCTGAATCCTATTGAGATGTTGTGGTATGACCTTAAAAAGGCCGTTCATGCTCGAAAACCCTCTAATGTAACTGAATTAGGACAATTCTGCAAAGATGAGTGGGCCAAAATTCCTCCAGGACGCTGTAAAAGCCTCATTGCACGTTATCGCAAACGCTTGGTTGCAGTTGTTGCTGCTAAGGGTGGCCCAACCAGTTATTAGGTTTAGGGGGCAATCACTTTTTCACACAGGGCCATGATGGTTTGGATTTTTTTTTCACCTTTAATAATAAACACCTTCATTTACAAATTGCATTTTGTGTTTACTTGTGTTGTCCTTGACTATTGTTTAAATTGGTTTGATGTTCCGAAACACTTAAGTGTGACAAACATGCAAAGGAACAGGAAATGAGGAAGGGGGCAAACACTTTTTCACACCACTGTATATATATATATATATATATATATATATATATATATGCAAATAACTGTTCTGCGTATCCAACACATTTTAAGTTTTGAAAACCATGCTTATGCAGGTATCACATTAATGTTACAATTATAGGCAGTACATGGGCTGGCTATTTTCTTCTTAATCTGTAGCACTGCTCCCATAGGGGTTGCTTAGTATGGTCTTTCCTGGGCCTCCCTCTGATTATTCTGCAGCCAGACACTTTGATATTTTCACACTATCAGCCACACACTGTTTGTTATCCAATGATCAGTCTAGGGTATTTGTTTTTTTGGTATTATTTGGTAGAACATGGATAGGAGAAGGGATTAGTGGGAAACTCCAACTTGACCTATGCACGGTTTAGGACAACTCTCACTTGACCCAATTAAATTGATCTGGATAGCAGATTCACTGCTGAACCACACTATAGGTATGTGGGAAGATAAGTCCTTTGCTTGCTTTGGCAGCAGACTCAATGTGCCACTTATCTTCAGGACACTCACTAGTATCCCCTTTAGCTGACACCCGTCCACTGACTTCTCTAGCCCGAAGGGATGGCTGCCAGTTTTAAGGTGAAAAACCTATGAGTGATAAATATGTGTTTTTAACTGCTCTCCCTAATTTTAAAATGAAATCAATAGTTTTCCTCAACAATTTCATAAAAACCTTTTTATCAAACCAAGTGTTAAATTAATAAATAAGTGCTCAAAAAGAAAGAATAAAGTGCATTTAGTGCAATGTGCATATACAGCCACCAAATGTGATGTCTGCATCTGGATGCAAATGGTGAATTATCTGCTGTCTTCTTATCAGCTCCACTTCACAGTGTTATAGTGTTCTCCTCCACCAACACGAGACACACAGCCCACTCACCGGACACACATGACCCCCATTACAGGTAGTCACATTATGCAGAGGGATGATGCCGTTTCTGATACTCCTCTTAACAGATCAGCGGGGCCAGCAAACTTGGACACAAGCTGAATCTCCCACAAATGGTATAAAAAGAGGAGGATGCCTCCCATGGTGAAGTAGGTATTGTTTATTTAGAATACACGCTATACAAGTTGAACTTACAGTGGATAAATTTAACAGAGCTCACGATTTTTTGAAGGGACGTTGATATATGTTCCACCTGCTTTCCACTACTGGCGGAAGTGACGTGTCACGTAAGATCCCACCTAGCACATTTTGTCAGCACGTCTGACTTCATCAGGGATAACGCCTTTGTTTGAAAGCTATACATGAAATAGGCTTTGTATTGTGACTCTAAATCTTTCTTTATAGATCTTAACAATCCCCCTAGTCACCTAGCTTTAGTTTAAGAGATCCTTCCAAACTTAGGATCAGGAATTGAGGAGAAAATACATAAACTAGATTGTCAAAAACCTTTGGAGCAACATTCTCTTTGAGATCCAAGTGGAAGTCTTTAGCTGCTGAGAAAAATATAAGCAAGTGGATAGAACAGTGCCAAATAAAATCTCATAGGGACAAAGTCCAGTATTTCCCTTAAGAGCTATTCTAAATTGATATAAAATATTAGGAGACATTAAAGCCATCATTTTCTAGTTTCAGACATAAACTTAGATACCGTATATACTCGAGTATAAGCCAACCCGAATATAAGCAGAGGCACCTAATTTTACCACAAAAAAAATGGAAAAACGTATTCACTCGAGTTTAAGCCTAGGGTGAGAAATGAGCAGCTACTGTAAGTGTAAAAGACGGTCAACAATGCACATTTGCAGCCTCACTGTGTCCATTTGCATGCCTCACTGTGCCCATTTGCAGCCATAGGTCCCCCGAACTTCAAACTCGGTAGTTAACAGTTCCTAGATGCCCCCTAGCTGCAGCCAAAATTTGTGGTTTCTGGACCCCAAAGGGTCCCGAAATGACATTGCTGCAGATATACACAGAATTTTGGAAAACCAAGGATTGGGACTTTAAAGGCGCAAAAAACAAGTGATTAAATAAAAAATAAAAAATAAAAAGGAAAAAAAAAAAAGGGAAAAAAAAAAAAATAAAAAAAAAATACAAAAATACATTTATTGAAAAATATTTTGGTACAACAACATCATTGACATCATATGTCTAGAACAATTTTAAAAACAGTACATCACTGAATAAAGATGAAAATTAGCAATGTTTAGTGTATCTCAACATGTTTCGCCCTTATTAGGGCTTCCTCAGGAGAAACAAGAAAAGTAGAATCAGATACAGAACACATAAAATAACACGTGTAAATAGATTGACATAGAATGGCCATCATATAGAAAATGAGTGGGTGGAGCTATAGACTCCAAAGCTGACCTGTGTGTCCAAACGGGATGTCTTGCAGTCCACTAAAATGCTGAATGCGTGAGATTCATTAAATGCGTCATAGAGAGGGAGATAGCAGCCAAGACCAAATAAGTCTCGGAATCCATCTATTTGATATATTTATAGGGTTAATTACATTTTATTAACAGCCGAGATGATAGAGGCAGATAAATATGATAAAGATTGCCAACAATGTATGCATTGCCCAAAATACACAAAAATGCTTCTTTCCCTCCTGGGCATCCAATAATATCCGGTAACGGTTGTTTAACAGAACCTGCTAGCAAACTAGTGGATGATTATTTGAGACCGCATGTAAAATCCCTGAGCTCGTACATTCAGGACACAGCTGATTTGCTGCGATCTCTGGATGGTCTATGCTTACCTGATCATGCTTGGTTGGTGGCCATTGATGTGGAGGCCTTTACAACTCGATCCCCCACAAATTGGGGGCTCGAGTTGTGGACGGTTTCCTCTCAGAATGGGGGCCATCAGCTAGGCTATATAATAATTTTGTTATTGAGTTATTGCTTTTTATTTTAAGCAACAATATCTTTATTTTCGATCGCTCCCACTACCTCCAGGTACAGGGGGTGGCGATGGGGACTAAGTGTGCCCCATCGTACGCCAACCTGTATCTGGGGGCGTGGGAGCGAGAGATATTTTCGGCTGCAGAATTCAGTGGCTTCTTCCAGAACATCTTGATCTGGAAGAGATTCATCGACGATATTTTTATTGTCTGGACCGGGACTCGGGATGAGCTATCGCAATTTCTATCATGTTTGGAGGTCAATTCATATAATCTAAAATTCACGATGACCTGTGATCAGGTCTCCGTCAATTTTCTTGATATCAAGATTTATGTCAATGATGACAAAACTATAGGTTCATCTCTCTATAGAAAGCCTTCTGCAGGCAATACAATTTTACATGCTGATAGTTCTCATCCCGAGTCCCTTGTCCAGAGCATTCCATATAGTCAATACTGAAGACTAAAAAGAAATTGTAGCAGGGAGGCAGACTTCGAATGTGAAGCCAAAGCTCTTCAGACCCGACTATTAGAAAGAGGTTATAGCAGGAATTGTCTTAAACGTTCGTATAATAGAGCAAAGCAAAAATATAGACTCCAATTAATCCACCAAGTGAAGCCACAGAAATCAGAATCCAAAGTTCCTTATTACTACCTATGTAGGCGAACATAAAAAAGTACGTCACATTTTTTAAAAATATTGGCATCTCCTCTCAACGGATGATGTACTTTCAAAATATGTGGGTGCTCATCCACAGATAACATATCGCAAGTCCACCTCATTAAAAGATAAATTAGTCCATAGTCATCTAACAATAAGAACAAAAACACAACGTAAAGGCACCTTTCCTTGTGGGAAATGTGAATTCTGTGAATTGCTAACAAACTCCACTGAAATTATTCTTCCAAATGGTCAGATGTTTCGGCAAAATTTTTATGCTACATGTAAGACTATTGGGGTTGTCTATCTTATGACATATACATGCCAGGCATTTTATGTTGGCAAAACAAAGAGACCCTTTTTTCATAGAATCAGAGACCATGTCTCTCTCATCAAAAATAAAAAAATGGAGACCCCCATTAGCCGCCACATGGGGCTTTATCATTCATTTGATACATCACAAATTAGTTTTTTGCGTTGGAATTTATACCGGACTTTGATCGTGGAGGCGATATAGACAAGACTCTCCTACAGAGAGAATCAAAATGGATTCATAACCTAAGGGCCACTGTCCATCCGGGCCTGAACGAATCCTTAAGCTTCAAACCCTTTCTATAGGGTAGGTCGCCATTGTTATGTTATGAGATTAATTTCTCATTATAAATATTTGTAATTTTTATGCGTTTATTACATTTATTTTGGGATATATATATTGATTCTTTAATGGTCAACATGGATTAAGTGAGTGGTGTTTTTTGCTGACTACTGTGATGTTCTGATTGGTTGTTGTCTCCTTAGCCACAATCTTCTATATGTTTCTAAACATCCTAAATCTATTGGCTATCAGCCTATTCGTGGATTATAATTAACCAGCAATATGTTCCGGTTTCAATACATATCTAAGATGATTAAAATGTTTGAAGTGGGTTCTTGTGCCTCATATGGACACCCAAGGCATTCTGGGAGGTCTCTAAGCTCTGTGAGCTTTTTGACCCCTTGAGCGCCTAAAAGTCACATTTGGTTAGCGCCTTGCCAAAATGCAGCCGCTTTAAGTGACATATTTATGTCCTTAACAAGTGGGTGATGTTGAAGGATGTATCTTTAAATTGACCTTAAACATCTTGAACATCGTCACAATTCAGCTTTAGGTTTTTCCTTTAGTTCAATTGACTTGGCATTCCTTTGCCATTGCATCTATCCTCTACCCCCTTTGCTGCCATTTTTCCGGTTTGGCTGCCTTAAACATCCGGGGCTGTTCTTAGTGTGCTCAATACAGAGGTCAGATTTTGACTTCCTGTTGTGGGATACACTTCCGGTTCCGCTACTGTCATTTCCGGTGCGACGGCGCACCTGCTGTGATGCTGTTTGTCCTCACCTGACTGTTTTGGCGCCGAAATTTGGCGCCAAACAGTGGTGGAGAGGGATTTAAAAGGGGCCGGTCTGTGCTGTGAGTTTGAGCAGTTCAGCTGAGGTTCACTCCCTGCCGTTACTTTGATGAGGTAAGAAAACTTTCAGAGACAGCTTTATCATTCCATATGCTGAAAATTAGATCACTAAAATGCTTCAATCATTTTCTTTTAAAAGGGGATGATTATATATTTCTTCTGCCTTTCCTATATGAGGATAGCCCTTATCCTGGCTTATGCAGTTGTGGATGAAAATATTTCATACAGGTAAACATACAAACTGAAGCTAAAAGTTTTGTGTGATCATCTTCACTATGTGGACAAGGCTAGATCTGTCTCCTATTTTTCTAAAACAATTTTTTATTATATATTTTTTCAGAGCCAATTGAGTTTATATTGCTGTGTTAATTTTAATGCGGCTATGGGCATTTTATAAATGCTTTCTTCAAATACTTCTTAATATACCTTCCCAGTGAAAGATTTCCTAGGCAGGTTTATTTTACTATATGCCCTTCTTTATCATATTTATCTACCTCTATCATCTCGGCTGTTAATAAAATGTAATTAACCCTATAAATATATCCAATAGATGGATTCTGAGACTTATTTGGTCTTGGCTGCTATCTCCCTCTCTATGACGCATTTAATGAATCTCACGCATTCAGCATTTTAGTGGACTGCGAGACATCCCGTTTGGACACACAGGTCAGCTTTGGAGTCTATAGCTTCACCCACTCATTTTCTATATGATGGCCATTCTATGTCAATCTATTTACACGTGTTATTTTATGTGTTCTGTATCTGATTCTACTTTTCTCTTTTCAGTGAATATTGTAGGACATTGTTCAGTTCTCCTGAGGAAGCCCTAATAAGGGCGAAACATGTTGAGATACACTAAACATTGCTAATTTTCATCTTTATTCAGTGATGTACTGTTTTTAAATTGTTCTAGACATATGATGTCAATGATGTTGTACCAAAATATTTTTCAATAAATTTATTTTTGTATTTAATCACTTGTTTTTTGCGCCTTTAAAGTCCCAATCCTTGGTTTTCCAAAATTTTGTCTATATAAAGGGATTTGGCGCTATAATTATAGCTTCAGCAATCTAGCTCATAATCTAAACTTTCTCCTTTGCAGATATACACAGTTGACCGACTTTGGGGCCCCGTATCTCGGGGGCCACTTAGTGATAGGGACCCCAAATGTGGTGTGCAAACCAAGTGGAACTAGCACTACAACATATGGGGTTCCTAGCACTAGGTGGCCCCGAGATACGGGGCCCAAAGTCGGTTCGGAAAATGTCAAGCACTTTTTTGCAGCAGAGAATGACATTTTCCGAACCGACTTTGGGGCCCTGTATCTCGGGGCCACTTGGTGCTAGGAACCCCAGTCGGTTTTTGAAAATGTCATTTTCTGCAGCAAAAAAATACTTTACTCGAGTATAAGCCGAGGGGGGCATTTACAGCACAAAAAAATTTACTGAAAAACTTGGCTTATACTCGAGTATATACGGTACTCTGTTTTCAGAATTCAATTAATCTTTTGATATTTTCAATACATTGTGGACCTGTTGCAGTCCCAATGCCCTCAAAATTTCTTGTACGATCTCTCCCAAAAAGTGAGTTCCTGTTACTCTCTGTAGTTTTTGGGACTTTGTACTTGCAAACAACTTCTGTTATCACTTTTTTAACTGTGGCTTTTTCAGTAGCATATGTGTCAGGTGTCATTATGCACAGCATCAAAGGGTGTAGTTATGGTGGCCACCAGCAGGTGTCTCCCTGCCAGGACTACCAACCAGCTATCAAGCACACCTGTTGTGGGTCTGCTGGTCTATATAAACTCCACCCTGAACCAAAGCTCAAATGCTTCAGAATTCCCTCTGCTAGTCTTGTCCCTGCCTGAACCTGCTTTTGTTCCTCCTTTGTTCTGGACCCCGTTCTGTGTATCCTGTCCTTGTGACCTGTTCCCTGTTAACTGCTCAATTTACGGTCTGCTTCCTTATACCTGGCTTCTGTTCCCCTTTTGTTTTTGTCCCTGCCTTGTTTATTTCATGTTTGTTTCATTTGCTTGTGTATATATATTAATTAGACAGTTAGGTGTTTTGGGGATTTGCTGTGTCTTGCACTTATTTCCTTGTTTATGGTTTGCTGTTTGGTTTGCACATGTGTCCTTATCTTAAACATACTTTTTTAATTTACTCATTTGTTCCTGATTCCTTGGTGCAGCCCAACGATCTGATCACCGGTATTGGTATCCCTGACAATATGCCACTGGCCAAACTTCTAGCCACCCCGAAAACACACAGACAAGTTCATACTTATAAAATCTTGACTTGGTCATTTGAACATATCAATCTCTGAAAGGGATGTTCAACTTTTGGTACTGGTAGCAACTTTGGTAGCAAGTAAAAAAAGAAGCACAAGAAGTGGTATATCCTGGTCCATAAATCCATATTTATAGTACTCAAAGAAAAGAAAATAAGGCCAGCACCCCACATAGTATAAAATCCAATATTTAAATGTATTAAAACATATGTATTGCACTTACATAAGTAAAAATATCAGTGCTCTACACAATATCTAAATCAACTGATTTTTCAATCCCATGGTCACTTCTGGTAGCGCAATGACATCAGGTAGCATGACTCCGCCCGCCCTACGTGTTTTGTCAGAGTTAATGCCTTCTGGGGCATAAATTCGACGAAAGGTCATCACGCTCTAAATACCCTCAATGCCATGGATGCACAACAAAAAGGAACCAAGCCTCATTTTGAAGTTACTGATGCTCCCAGTAACCAAAGTACAACCTGTGCTATCTATAGTGCAAAATCAAAATTGCACCAATAATTTAATATAAAAAGGCCAATTGATAATTCATCCAAGGCACATTAAAGTGGTTGTAAAGGTTCGGTTTAAAAAATAATAATAACAAACATGTCATACTTACCTCCTCTGTGCAGTTGGTTTTGCACAGAGGGGCTCCGATCCTTCTCTTCTGGGGTCCCTCCGTGGCGCTCCTGGCTCCTCCTTTGATTGAGTGCCCCGTCGGAGAAGCGATGTTCATAGACATAGACAGCAGGTCTCGGCTCCACCCCCGGCACCCGTTTCATTGGATTTAATTGACAGCAGTGGGAGCCAATGGCTGCGCTGCTATAAACCTACCCAATTAGGACACGAGACACCGTCCGGAGCTGGTGTACTCATTCCCGTTGTGGGAATTACAGGGCTCAGGTGTAAGGGGGGCTCGGGGGTGCAGCTGCAACACAGGAGGTTTTTCACCTTAATGCATAGAATCGCTAGATATTTTGTTTGGGTACAACATTGCATGACCACGCAATTGTCAGTTAAAGCAATGCAGTGCCAACTTGTAAAAAGTGCTTTGGTCAGGAAGGGGGTAAAATCTTCTGGGGCTGAAGAGGTTAATCGGCTCCTGTCTAAATTGTCCTTATTATGAATATGCGATATAGGGACCTTAGACTGTAAGCTTCTTGAGGGCAGGAGCTGATGTGATTGTACTGTATGTCAAGTGTTGCATAAACTGTCCGTGTTAAATGACTAAAAAATATAAAATCCAGAGTGTAGCGCTGAAAATATGTGTTAAGAAAAAAGATTGGAAAACATTATCCAAAAATGTAAAAGTCCATCTTTAAATCTGATCGGTCAAATAACCCAACGACAAGATTAATAATATGAATACAAAAGTTCCACCCAAGTTCAGTGCACAAAACTAACAAAAAAAGGTGAACATCCAAAATCTTGTGATCTCGATCTGCTTACCAGAACCAAGTTGTAAATGAGCGATGTTGTCATAAGATGCTGGAGGTTGGTGAGACTTGATAAAAGCGATGAATGAAGACCAGATACAGACTCCTCCAATAGGTTATTAATGACAGGATTCACAGAACCAGATAGATGGAATATGCTAAAGGAATCTCCCACAGGTTAAAGGAAGGAAACAACCAATAGTGAAGCCTGCAAGATAAAAATCAAAGTTTTATTTGTATGTAGTCTACTTACATCAATACAGAGACATCAGGGCATGTATAAAAACAAACAGATCCGCGTACTTGCATCAGCCAGCCTGACATGTTTCATCCAATGGTGGATATCAACCTCCGGCATCTTATGACAACATCGCTCATTTACAACTTGGTTCTGGTAAGCAGATCGAGATCACAAGATTTTGGATTGTTCACCTTTTTTTGTTTGTTTTGTGCACTGAACTTGGGTGGAACTTTTGTATTCATATTATTAATCTTGTCGTTGGTTTATTTGACCGATCAGATTTAAAGTTGGACTTTCACATTTTTGGATAATGTTTTCCAATCTTTTTTCTTAACACATATTTTCAGCGCTACACTCTGGATTTTATATTTTTAGTTTGCTTATCAACAAACTGTGTTGGCTGCTATCACATTATACCTTTGGAATTAGCACAGATATTTTGTTCACCTGTTTTTTCACGTGTTAAATGAATACCTGTAATAAAGAAATCATTCATCCCGAGTGCTGTGTGACAGGTGTACTGTGACACTGGGTACATGGGGTATGACCAATTAGTACAATGCTCTCCAAACTGCAAACTGTGGCCCTGTTCTGGCCTTTATCCAGCCCTTTGGTCACTATTTCCCCCGGTGGCACCAACAACCCACCATAATTCCTGCCACTGACATTGGCAGTGGGGTACTACTCTTTTAATACCAAGAACAGGGGACTGTTTACACCCACCGACAATGAAACATTTTCTAGACCTCCTGCCACAGTCTGCCCCCCCAAGCCTGAAGGACAGTAAACTGGACCTTAGTTTAGAAAGTTTGGAGACCCCTGGTTTAGTACATTGCTCTGAGTGCTGTGACAGGGTCACCCATATACTGGGTACAGAGGAATTAATGGTTTAGTACAGTCGTCTCCAAAATGTGGCCCGGGGGCCAGATGCAGCCCTTTGCTTGCTTTTATCCAGGCCTCTGGGAACTATTTTCATCCAACGATACCAACAATGGGGCAAATCTCCCACCACAGACACCAATAAAGGGGCATATTTTCTCTCAGTGACACCATCAATGGGGCCCAATAACAATAATGATGGGGACAGTTCCTCCCATGAACACCAAAGATGGGGTGCTATTCCTCCCACTGACACCAACGATGGGGCATTGTTTATTCCCCCTGATGGGATATTTTCTACCCCCACTGGCCACTCTCGGCCCCTCCCCAAAGTATGAAGGACAGTAAACTGGCCCTTTGTTTAGAAAGTTTGGAGACCCCCCTGATTTAGTACATTGCTCTGAGTGCTGTGACAGGAACACCCATATACTGGGTACACAGGGAATAATGGTTTACTACTATACACACATACTGTAGAGAACTGATACATAGCCATGGACTTTTTAAGGAACATATAGAGAAAAGTAAAAACACTGATATGAAAGTAGAAATTTCTATTGTTTAACAACGTTAAAAACAAGAATAAGACTCTGCAAAAGTCATTAAAAATATGTCTGCCTTTAGGTTTACATAGATGTAATGATTTCAAAGAAAAATCCACAATTGTAAACTCGATGAGTTTTCGAATGATCTTCCTCAAGAGTACATGTGAAAGAAGCTATACGATGGAACCCAGTTGCTATTTGGAGTAACAGAGTACAATATCAGCTGGAATAAATAGTAAGCGAGGTATGCTCATCCCCTCTGGAGCAGCATTGACACCAAACAGGTAGAACGCCAATTTCAAAATTGTGCAATATTTATTCTTGGTAAGCATAACAAAACGCATGTCTCCAATACAATGCCCTAAAAAAAGATTGGCAGCATGCAGGTAAATGTTCATCACAAACAACAAGGGAAAACTATGGGGGGATTAAATATGGATATCCCTGGTCAGCAATAGTAGGCATGGAATAATGGTTTAGTACATTGCTCTGAGTGCTGTGACAGGGACACCTTGAGCTGGCCATACAGTATACAAAAAATCGGCCGAAAATTCGGCCATAGAACGTTCATTCGATTTTTCGGCCAGTTAATGGACACAAAATCGATAATCGTTTGGACGTTTTTGAGCCGAAAAAACGAAGGACAAGTTTGGAAATTTTCTGCCGAACGAACGATAAATTGAAAGGTTAATGTGTTTCCCGTCCGACCTGTCTGCACTAGGTATATGTAAAAAAACTAACATTTTTTGTATAGTGTATGGCCAGCATTAGTACTGAATACATGAGGAATAGGGGTTTAGTACATTGCTGTGATGACAGGCATACCTTTAAGCTGGATACACGCTAAACTATTTTATTTCGATTTTTTCCTTTAGATTTACCAAAACCATATAATAGGAGGTCAAACGTAAACACTTTCTTTTTTAAATTATATAATCTTTATTATTTTTCTTCATACATAAAAAAAAAAACAAAATACATACACACATTTAATTTCCATAAGCTCCTTTTCTCACAATTTGCTAAGAAATTACCTTTAACCTGTAGTTCTTTTATACCTCCCGGCTTTCTTTCATTGCTTCTAATATATTCCCTTCCTTTCCTTTTCCATTCCCCTTACCTTTATACTCTCCCTATCCCCTCTGTTTGCCAATATGGTGTTCTGCCCCGTTTGGTCTCCCTCCCCCTTATCCATTATATTGGGCATCCCTGCTTATCCATCCATGTTTTCCACATTTTTAAATTCTTTCGTGTTTCCTCTCCTTGTGTATACCGTTCTTTCCCTCCATATTGTTTCTGTAATTAATCTCACCCATTCTCCTGCCGTTGGGGGTTTTTCAGCCTGCCATCTTTGCGCTATTAGCTTTCTCGCCTGGAATAGACATCTCAACACTACTTTGGTTACGCAAGGGCCTCCTACTATTCCCTCATCCAGACCCAATATGCACAGTCTGGGGTTCATTTCTAATCTCGCATCGTACACTGTATTCAGCGTGTCGAGGATTTCTGACCAGTAACGGAACAGTTTCGGACATTTCCATACCATATGTGCAAGGTCCCCAGTGTCTTGACACCTAGGGCACCTGGCGTCCTTTCTCCACCCGAAATCAAAGAGTCTCTTAGGAGTGTAATATGTCCTGTGTAATAGCATCAGGTATGAGACCCTTTGTGTGGGCGAGACCGACACCATGTGTCCCTTCTCAAGTATTCTCAACCATTGTTCATCTGACAAAGTTCCAAATTCCTTTTCCCACTTCCTCCTGCTCTTGAGTCGTTCTGGACTTTCTACGCTGCCTTCGCATATGTATGGGTAAACTTCTGCTATGAATCCTTTAGTCTTGTCTTGGTAGCCTATTCTTTGATATACCGGAGAATTAACCCAGTTTGGTCCTTGTTTCGCAAATTGCCTGTTTAAAACATGTCTAATTTGTAAATATTTATAAAAAGAATGTTTCGGTATGTCATAGTCTGTTCTTAATGCTGTAAATGTCTTTAGTGTCTTTCCTTCATATAATTGAGCTAACTTAACTATCCCCTTTGTCTCCCACTCTTTAAACTTCCCTATCTTCTCCACTTCCTGCAAGTTCTTATTATTCCAGAGGGGGGTGTGTTTTGTCATGCCCTCCAGCCCTTTTACTGTTTTTAATGCCTTCCAAACTTTTAACCCAAGCCTCACCGTGGGGGTTCTGTGACAAAATGAGTTTGCCTCTAGAGCTTCTATTATTGATCTGTGCGGAGTTCCTGCAATCATTAGATCCTTATTACCTCCTCCAACCCCTCCTATATGTTGCAGTTGGGCGGCTAGGAAATAGCTTAGTGGGTGTGGCACTGCCATCCCGCCCTTTCTTGTTCCTAGTTGCAGTGTTTGTAATCCTATCCTAGGCTGGCCTCCTTTCCATATAAGTTCTCTAAACAGCATGTCGATTTTCCTGAACCATTTTTTATCTATCCATGTCGGGCAGTTATGCAACAGATATAACAGCTGTGGCTGCCACAGCATCTTAATCAGATTACATCTCCCCGCCACCGATAGAGGAAGACGTCTCCAGATTGCGATTTTGGCTTTAAATTTAGCTAATAATGGTACAATGTTATCGTTGATGTAGTTATTGGGATTCTTCTTTATGTTTATACCTAAATATTTAATTTGTTCGACCACTTCCAGCTGTAAACTATCCGGTATCCTCTGGTTCCCTAAAGGGTCTATAGGCATTAGTGCAGATTTTTCCCAGTTTATAGTCAGCCCTGAAATTTTCCCAAAATCTATGAGGATGTTCATCACCTGCCTGGGGGATTGCTCCGCATCCCCCAGGAAGAGGAGGACATCATCCGCATATAATGCGATTCTCTCTTCTCCCCCCCCTCTTCGGAACCCCTGCATGTTCGTATTCGATCTAATTACGCTGGCCAGCGGTTCCATTGCGAGAGCAAAAAGCAAGGGGGACAATGGACACCCCTGTCTTGTCCCCCTCTCTAATTGGATTTTGTCGGAAAATTCATTATTGACCCTGATTTTAGCGCTGGGATCAGTATACAGGGTTTTAATCCATTCAATAAATGAGGGGCCAAATCCAAATTCCCTTAAAACTCGCCATAAGTATCCCCATTCTAGACTGTCAAAAGCTTTGACCACGTCTAGAGCCATAACCGCCCTTGTCCTTGTGTTCTCTATTGGTATCTGCATATTTAGATACAGCCTCCTAATATTTATACTGGTGGATCTGCAGGGAATAAATCCCGTTTGGTCCGGATGTATAAGTCTAGAGATGATTTTATTTAATCTGATTGCCATTACTTTCGCTAGTATTTTAGCATCCGCACAAAGCAGGGAAATAGGTCTGTATGACTTCGTCTCTAACGGATCCTTCCCCTCCTTATGCAAAACTATTATTGTTGCCTCCGTCATAGACTTTGGCAACTTCCCTTCCTCCTTCGCCCAGTTAAATACCTTAAGGAGCTCTGGTATTAGTACTTTCCCATATTGTTTGTAGGTTTCTACTGGAAGGCCGTCTGGTCCTGGTGATTTCTGATTGGCCATTTCTTTCACCGCCAGTTGGATTTCCTCCAACGTTAGTGGTGCCTCCATGATCTCTCTTTCTTCATCTGTGAGAACCGGGATATCAACGTTTCTAAAAAATGTGTCCATTTCCCCTTCCTCCGCCGTCCCACGCGATCTGTACAGTTTGTCATAATATAGTCTGAAAGTTTCTGTGATTACTGACTTTTTGGATGAAATTTCACCTTTCTCAGTCTTGATCACAGGGACGCTGGAGGGAGGGGAATTGGTTCTCACTAAATGTGCTAACATTTTCCCAACTTTCTCCCCCTCTCCATAAGCTACCTGTTTCTGGAATAACCTCTTATTCTCTGATTTCTTAATAACTGTATCTTTGTATTCCTGTTGTTTAATTAGCCATATACTTTGTGTATCCGGGGTTGGGTTATTGACGTAGTCTCCCTCTGCTTTCATCAGCTCTCTCTTAATCCTACTCTCCCATTCCCTTGTGATCTTTTTAATTTTTGATACTGATTGAATAAGGATACCTCTTAAATACGCCTTCAGTGCATCCCACATTATTCCTCTTGTCACCGTCTCATTATTAAATTTTATAAATTCTTCCAATTTTAATAGCACCTCATTTGGATCCCCTATTATTTCAAACCAAACTGGATTCATTTTCCATACTACAGGAGATCTTTCCCCTTCTAAATTTATTGATACAACCAATAGTGAGTGGTCAGATATTCCTCTAGGGTGGTATTCTATATCCCTTATAATTTGGCATTCTTCTTCGTTTCCCAAGGCTAGGTCTATCCTTGAGAGCGTGGAATAGGAACTTGAGTAACATGAGAATTGCAGCACGTCTGGGTTCCGCACCCTCCACATGTCAAAGAGCCCTACTTCCTGTAAGAACCGATGTAATCGACTCTCTTCTACCTTCTGGCCCGGTACACCCAATGGGAACCTGTCTAGTTTTCTGTTGATAACCTCATTGAAGTCCCCTACTGCTATAACCGGTACCCCAGCTTTATCTGTTAAAAATTCCAATAGCCTATACATTACATCAAGCTTAAACGGAGGAGGAATGTAAATATTTGCTAGAACATATTCTCGATTTTCAATTACACAATGCAAAAAAATATACCGTCCATCTCTATCTATGCTGGTCTGCCGACAGGAAAACCCCAACTCTTTCCTTACCATCACAGCCACTCCTCTTGAATAAGAGGTGTGGACTGAGTGGAATTGGCATTGATATTTCTTGCTTTGATTTAATAACTTGGAGTCTTGAGTTAGGTGCGTCTCCTGTAGGCAGATCAGACCTACCCCACTCCTCTCCAGGGTCTCTACTACTGCCGCTCTCTTTGCCGGTGTACCCAACCCCCGTACATTCCAGGAGCCAATACTCAGTATCCTAGTCTGCATACTTTAACATAGGAGAAAAAAAAAAAAAAAAAGGGAAAAGGATATATACACGAAAAGAGAATACAATCCCCTAGGCGCTCTACCCCCCTGCCCTTGTTAAAGGGGAGGAAGCTGTAAGGGGGGGAGAGTTCAAGTGCGGAAGCCATTTGGTCCCATCTTATACTTATACTATGATGCTCACCCATCCTACCGCTACATAGGACCCGGAAGAGAGAGAGAGAAAAAAAAAAAAGGGAGAAAAAAAAAAAAAAACAAGGAAAAATACTGGAGTATAAAAAAGCAAAGTAAAAGAACAAAGGAGAGATGAGAGGAAAGGGAAAGGTAACCAAACCTTTATCCAGAGGAAATACCCCGTGTGAACAGAAAAATCTTGCCCCTGTCTTAATATTCTCCTCTAAGTGAAAAAGTGCTAATCTTTTTTCTAAGTGTTTATCTGTCAATATTTTTAGCGTACCGCTTATTTCCGTGTAGATTAAATATTTTTCCCGTGTTTTAATTCGTTGACTCTTCACCCCCCCTCCCCCCTTATACCATTCTAGGTTATCCCTAAGGACTTCTTTTGTGACCGTTACCACACATCCCATACCTGCATACTCCCCCCCCTCCCCCCCCCCCCTCCACTTATATACCAGTCCCCTCCCACCCCCCATCCGCCTCCCCACCCTCCCCCATCCTTACACACACCAACAAGTGTGTTCCAACCCACCCCCCACCCTTCCATTCTTCACTGTTGTGCTATATAACTCCTTCCACCCTCCAATCCGTGTGCATATATTTCCCCTACGACACCTCCCTTCTCATCCCTCTATATTTGTTCCTCTACCCTTAACCCATCATCCCCCCGTTTTACTCATTAATTGATCCTTTCTGTCCTCCAACCATGTTGTCACGTTTGCTGGGGAATCAAAAAAAAAAAACGTCTCTCCCATTGCTACCACACGTAGCCGAGCTGGGTACAATAAGGCATAGGTAACATCAAATTTCTGAAGTCTGTGTTTAGTTTCTATGAAGTCTGCTCTACGCCTCTGTAAGTCGGGCGAGAAATCAGGGTACAATGAGATTTTGGCTCCCTTGTAAAAAATACTCCCCATCTCTCTAGCCCTGTGGAGAAGTGTTACTTTGTCCTTAAAATTTAAGAATTTCATTAGTATAGATCTGGGATGTCCTCCTTGGGGTGGTGGTTTAAACGGGACTCTATGTGCCCTCTCAACTGAAAACTGTTGTGAAAAAGTCTCTCTTCCAAATGTTTCAATGAGACAATTTTCCATAAATACAATTGGATCCGGGCCTTCGCTTTTTTCCGGGAGGCCTACCAGCCTCACATTGTCCCTTCGGAGTCTGTTCTCCATTTCGTCCAGTTTTCCTGCGAATTTATCCGCCTGTTCTTTTAGAGTTTTAACCTCTTGGCTTATTGGGTACATGTCATCCTCTATTTGGCTAATTCTCCCTTCTGCTGCTGTGATTCTATCGGCAGTCTTCTCCAGCTCGTGGCGCATCAAGGACAATTCCTCTTTAATATTTTTCATTTGATCGCATAGTTCCCCTAGGGACTGTTTGCATGTGTTAACTGCCGCCAATACGTCCTTTAATGTCGGCTCTCCTTCAGCCAGTTGTGCCTGGGCTAAAGCCAAATCTGGTTTTCCTGGTGGTCCTACATTTTTGTTGGCTGTGCTCTTTACTCCTCCTGTAGTGGTCCCCATAGCAACTGTCTGATTATTTGTTTGCCCTTGACTCCTTCTATCATTTGATACTTTCGCCTGGATTTGCTGTCCCCCTTTAATTGGACTATGAACTGGGGTGTGGGCATACTTTTCCAACTTTGCTGCAGCTGCTGATGCCCCATTTGTTATTGAGGGCTGGGGCCCCTTATCCTTAGCTGATCTTAATGATTGTGTCCCTACATTCTCCTGGGTGACCTGTTCCTCCATTCTCCTCCTTGCTGACATGTTGCCACCCCCGGGCCTCTCTGGAGTCCGACCCCGTCAGATAGCAATTCTAAAATAGATTTACAAAAAACGGTCCTCTTGTGGCCCTTAAGACACCAAAGAAAAAAGAGGGGCCGCAAATCAGGACAGAAGGGACAGTCTTATGTGTGAGTCACAGCCTATGAGCAAGCCCGTGCGCGCTTCCGGTAATGATTAAGGGAGAATATGTATATGTGCGCAACACACAGAGCAGGTCAGAGCTTATATTTGCAAAGGAGGAAAAAAAAAAATAAAGAAGTTAACATTCCACTGGTTATAAATTACAGATTAAAGGTAACACAAATGCGCCCGCCGCAGCCTGTGTTGTTTTTTTTTTTTTTGGGTGGAAGGCCCCGGTTTATAGTATCGAGAAAGGGCTGCACACATATGCAAGAAATAACTGCTGGCGTTGCTATGAGCGTTACTGTGAGAAGAGCAAAAAAAAAAAAAAAAAAAGGGGGAGGGAAAAACACCAAAAAAAGGGAACCAGCCACTTGTAAGCTTCTCAGCGCAGCCTGCGTTTTTAATGAGGAGGCAGTCCTCGTATTGCGATTTAGCAGCAGTCCTTTAATGCGTTTTTATGCCTTTTTATGCACGTGTGTATTTTTAGCAACGTTCCTCTGTTTGAAGGCAGGCTCCGGGTACAATGCAGATACAGCACACATAGGTAAATAAGAGGGGATCTGCCAATAACAGCTGGGGAAGAAAAAAACCACGTATACCCAGCGCAAATGTCTTTGTTTGCAAAAAAGAGGGGTAGGGTAGTCCTCCAATTGGAATTCGGTGGGAACTGGCACAGTTGGATATTATATCTCACAGTTTACACCCCACGGCCGCACACAAGGAAAAGAAGGGAAGCAATCCTCAAAATTATGTCCTACAAAAGCCGGGTACATATGCACCGCACCTTATAGCGCAGTTTGTGTCTCTAACATTCCTCGATTGCAACCAAAAGAAAAAACGAAGCCGCTGTACACATTACAGTTTCAGTTTTCTTTCTCTTTTCCTCAGTCACACAGGAGAGAGAACACCAAGCCACAGATTGCAGTGAGGGGGGGGGGGGGGGTGGGGGGGTAGACTAATAAATGTCTTCTCACCTCTCCTTGCCGTTTAAGGATGTTTTTCCAGGGCTGTCAGAGAGTCTTCTTGGGGTCCCCCCCCCCTCCTCCGGTGTTCTGTTTTCTCTCCCTTTTTTTTCCTCCGCCGTGTGTACCGTTCAGAGAGCCCGGCTTGTGGGTTTAAATCTCCCGCCGCTCTTCCTCTCTCCCAGCGCAGACAGCGAGGCAGGAGATAGCGTGTGACGTCACCTTCGGCTGTCTCCGCGTAGACCTGCTGTAGTTCTGTTCCGGGTAGTTTAGGCTGACCTCGGGAGTCTCCGGCTGCGTGCAGTATACGATGTGCCGCTATGAGAAGGCAGGCTCGGCATTAGTAGCGTTATTCCATGGGACGGAGGGTGGGAGTGAGCATACACACGCACTCACATTCCTCTCACATCACATCGCGCCTCATGTCCAGTCACGCCCCCCAAACGTAAACACTTTCAATTTGTATGCAATCAGGCAGGCCCTTGCACTACATAGTTGAAGGTAAATCTAAAGGAAATCGAACAAAAGTTGTAAAGTGTGTATCCAGCTTTAAACTGGGTACACCTTTATACTAGGTACATGCAGAATATTGTCTTAGTACATTGCTGAGGTGGGGCACTGCGTACATTAAAAAAAATGGTTTAGAACATTGCTGTGACAGTTGTATTCTGGGTACATGGAAAATATTGGTTTAGTACTTTGTTCTGAGTGCTGTGACAGGGATACCTATCTACTTTGTACATGGGGGAAAGGGGTTTTTCTTCATAGTATACACTATAGGATTATAAAAGAACTGGGGCATCTTTGGGTGTTCCAGGGAGAGTGGTAAGGCAGCATGCTGCGGCAAAAAGTTACTTGGGGAGCCATAGCCCAGTCTGAATAATGTATCCGGGTTTTAGGCAGACTGAAACCCGGACACATAATTTGAAACCCGGACTGTCCGGGTGAATCCTACCTACCTGTTGGATTGGCTCTGCAGACACCTCTTCTCTGTTGCTGATACCTGTAGCTCTCCTGCCAATCCCCTGGACAGGTTTGTTGGTGATGGGGGTCCTCTGGGCTTGTACGGCCCTCTGTAGAGCTAAAGAACAGATACACACATTACACATCAAGACCCTTTCTCTCCATAGCCACAGTGAGCAGAATGTGTGCCGAAGACCCCCCATAACCCAGAAATTGTGGGGAGCCACCTCTAAGAGAACATGCCCCCTCTCCCTGGCAAACAAGTAGCAATCTCAGCCATTTTCCTTCCGCATTCTGTAGAAATGAATGAATGAATAATTTGTATAGCGCTACAATGCGAACTGAATCGCCTCAAGGCGCTGTATTCGTGCGTTGTTGTCAAGCTTCTTAGAAGAGGTAGGTCTTGATTTTTTTCCTGAAGGCCTGATGGAAAGCTTTGTGGTTTCCGGGGACTCATCTGTAGAAGTTCCAGTATTCATTGATGAGAGCCATAGACATTCCCTGTCATACTCAGGAGTAAAGTAGATAAAGAACTTTCCTCCAACATTTCCATCCAAAGAAAATATGTGCACTTTACACATGTCAGCCTGCTTCTAAAAACAAAACAAAAAAAACAGCACAAGTTTTTGAATGAATGACTTGTATAGCGCTGCAACTGCGAACTGAATCGCCTCAAGGCGCTTGATCCGTCCTGTGTGGTCCTGCTTCTTAGAAGAGTTGGGTCTTGAGTTTTTTCCTGACGGCCCGATGGTTTTCTTCCAAGCGGATGTTAGTGGGTAGAGCGTTTCATAGCCGTGGTCCTTGGACTGCGAATCTTCGTTCTCCCTTTGATTTGTAGCGGGACTTGGGGATGAGGGGGAGGTTTTGGTTGGTTGATCGGAGGCTGCAGTTGGGTGTGTAGTGTTTTATTTTCTCGCAAAGGTATTGAGGAGCGTTTCCTTGTGTGCATTTGTGGGTGAGGCAGAGGGTCTTGAAAGTGATCCGATCCTTTACGGTTAGCCAATGTAGGGTCCTCAGGGATGGGGAGATGGATTCCCAGTTTTTTTTTCCTGTGACTAGTCTTGCTGCCGTGTTTTGGACGACTTGTAGGCGTGCAATCTGGTATTTGGGTAGTCCTATGTAGAGTGAGTTTGCGTAGTCGAGTCATGGATGATTGTTCCAACTACTACTGCTTTCTCTTCTTCTGGAATGAAGGGGATGAGTCTACGTAGCAGACAGAGAAGATGGTGGGATCCACTGACTACTGATCCTATTTGTGCATCCATCGACATCTCTGAGTCGAAGATGACTCCAAGACTTTTGGCCTTGGGTGCTTGGGGAGATGGTCTGTCCAAGTATGGTGGGTGGTGTCCATGGGGTCTTAGTTTTTGCATTTCGCTTTGCGTCGAGGAGAAGAAGCTCTGTTTTGGATCCATTGAGTTTGAGGGAGCTCGTGGTCATCCAGTCATCTATCAATGTGAGGCATTTTTCTAGTTCCTGATATTGGTCTTTTTGTCCGGTGATGTGAAAGTAGTTGAGTGTATGAGTGGAAGCATAGGTCCGTTTTGCTGATGATTTTGAGGAGTGGGCGGATGTAGACGTTGAAGAGCACGGGTGACAAGGGTGATCCTTGAGGGACTCCATATGAAATTGCAGGAGTTTCAAAGGTGAAGGCTCCTAGTTTCACTGTCTGTGAACGATTACCTAAGAAGAAGGCGAACCATGGTAGATCGGAATCTGTGACTCTATCTGTGACGCTACTTCTTTGAGGCGGATGAGAATTGTCCACTGTGTCCAGAAGTACCAGGAGACATGATTCTCCATCATCTGCTGCTTCCAGGGCGTCATCCCATATTTTGAGAAGTGCCGTTTCTGTGCCATGGCCTGGGCGGAAGCCTGATTGAAGTGGGTCCAAGAGTTTGTGTGTGTCCAGAAGGAGTTGTAGCTGTTGTACTACTGCTTTCTCCATAACTTTGGAGATGGTGTTCAGGCTTGTTACCGGTCTGCGTGGTTAGGGTCTTTGAGGTCAAGGTTGGGTTTCTTTAGGAGGGTTTTGACTATGCCATGCTTGAGGGCGGTCGGAACAATCCCTTCTTTTTTGTATGGTGGTAAGTGAAAAAATGGAAATATGGCAAAACACTGCATGCTGCTGTGACAAATTTCCACCTTATCAGTCTCCATTCACATCTGTGCGTTCCGGTAATGCGCACAGAATGCACGTTTCCACGCAATCCTGGAACATGCAAAATAATGTGCGTCACGCTTCCACCAGCATGTGACGTTCACATGAAGACTCCACTAGCATGTGACGTTCACATGAAGACTCCACTAGCATGTGACGTTCACATGAAGACTCCACTAGCATGTGACGTTCACATGAAGACTCCACTAGCATGTGACGTTCACATGAAGACTCCACTAGCATGTGACGTTCACATGAAGACTCCACTGGCATGTGACGTTCACATGAAGACTCCACTAGCATGTGACATTCACATGGAGACTCCACTAGCATGTGACATTCACATAGAGACTCCACTTGCATGCAACGTTCACACGGAGACTCCATCAGCATGCAGCATTCACACAGAGAGTCAAACAGCATGCAGCGTTCACACGGAGACTCCACTTGCATCCAACGTTCACACAGAGACTCCACCAGCATGTGGCGTTCACACGTAGACTCCACCAGCATGTGGCGTTCACAGGAAGACTCCACTTGCATGCAACGTTCACACGGAGACTCCACCAGCATGCAGCATTCACACGGAGAGTCAAACAACATGCAGCGTTCACACGGAGACTTCACTTGCATGCAACGTTTACACAGAGACTCCACCAGCATGTGACATTCACACGTAAACTCCACCAGCATGTGACGTTCACACAGAGACTCCACCAGCATGTGACGTTCACACAGATTCCACCAGTATGTGAAGTTCACATGGAGACTTCACCAGCATGTGACATTCACATGGAGACTCCACCATCATGTGACATTTATATGGAGACTCCACCAGCAAGTAATGTTCACACAAGGACTCCACCAGCATGTGACATTCACATGGAGATTCCCCCAGTATGTGTAGTTCACACGAGGACTTGACCAGCATGTGACATTCACACAAAGATTCCACCAGTATGTGAAGTTCACATGGAGATTTCACCAGCATGTGACGTTCACATTGAGACTTCACCAGCATGTGACGCTCACATGAAGACTCCACCAGCATGTGACATTCACACAGAGACTCCACCAACATGCAACGTTCACACGGAGACTCCACCAGCATGCAACGTTCACACGGAGACTCCACCAGCATGCACCGTTCACACGGAGACTCCACCAGAATGCAACGTTCACACGGAGACTCCACCAGCATGGAGCGTTCACATGGAGACTCCACCAGCATGTGACATTCACATGGAGAATCCACCAGCATGTGACGTGCGAACAGAGAATCCACCAGAATGTGATGTTCATGTTGATACTCCATCAAAATGACAGCTCGAAGAAACATCCATGACCTATTGGTGTCTTCCATCTCAGCTATCTTGAGGAAATGGTAATCAGCCCTCCCAGGGACCAGGTGCCAAGACAGGTCTCTGCACCAACGCTTCATCTACTGAGCTCATCTAAAAGGTATTTCCAATTTTTTAGCCACATTTGTTACACCTTCTTTATATTTGTTACGTGTTCCCATTCACATAGCATAGCTTTAGGAAAATTGTAAAAGGCAGAACACCATGGAAAAAACATGGCCACCCAAAATCCAGGCCCCCTGCTAAGCACACATCCTGGCAGGCCAGGAAAGGGGGGGGGGTGAGCATGCAGCACCCTCCTCTCCTCACCCATATTGGGCCACATGCCCTCAACATGGGGAGGTGCCTTGTCAGCGGGGGGGGGGGGGGTTCCCCTTTGCAAAGTCCACTCCACATGTCAAGGGCATGTGCCCTGGTATGGCTCAGGAGTGGAGGGGGTGCACGCTCAGGTGTATAGGTAGGACCACTGTCTCCTATGGCAACTGAACTTGTATCCTTCACTAAAGGTAATCGTACATAACTCTTGGTAACACAGAATAGTTCTTCTCTTATCTAACAGTTTTCCCCTGTAGATCTTCACTCACTGAGCTGCCAGTCTCTCACTAGACTTCCATATCCCAGTCATCAACGGATCTCCTGAGCTCTTCCACAGCTAACCCACTGTATACTCCTCAAGTGTCACCCTTGCTAACCTGCTGGGTCCCTGGCTTGGCACTCGCTGAAACTTTTCCACTTCTTCACCGTCCCTGGCTGGTGAGAAGACTGCTCTGGTACTTTCCCAAGCTTACTCAGTCCCTTAGTGGTGACTTCTTTCCCTTTACCTCCGACCACAACTGGTTCCCCATCCAGCTGAACCTTCACAACTTGGATGGACTCCAATCCTGAAGTACCAACCTTACGCTGCTTCTCCTGCTCCTGGATAGGCCTCAGGCAGCCTAGCAGCCAGGTGTCCCCGGAATAGCCTCTCGCTTCCGGCCTAGCAACCCAGGGTGGCATAACACACATCCACCTAGACAGCCATCCAGGTGGCACAGAACCCGATCACCTGACTCCACCCAAATAAATAGGCTCTCCCAGCAGGCCAAGGGACTAAAGAAATCCCTGCCAATTGGCTGAGGCACCCCATCCATTCATGATCTGACCTTGCTATGCCCTCGTCTATCTAATGTCAACAGCCAGTGCTACCTAGTGACAGAAGAGAAAAGGTGCAGCAATTCTAGAATTAGAGGTAAATCAGTGGATCTTCTAACAATTAGCCAGGACAATTACTACCTGGCAAACTAAATTTGTTAGCAACCCTGCCTAAACACCAGGGTGCTACATGTAAACTCTGCAGATCAGTGAGGGGACAGAATGCAGCAGTAGTAGAGAGAGAAGTGCTGGCAGGGTATGGTCACCGGATTCTGGACTGGGGACAGAGATGAGAAGACACATTGCTGACAGGCACTGGGGACATCTCACTGGGAAGTATGCTGTCAGAATAATGTGTCCGGGTGTCTGGCAGTCGGAAACCTGGGCACATGATGCAAAAACGTGACTGTCCGGGTCAAAACCGGACAGGTGGCAACCCTAGGCACTGCGTACATACGAAGTAATTGTTTAGTACTTTTCTCTGAGTGCTGTGACAGGGACACTTTTATTCTGGATACATGGGGAATAGTGGTTTAGTACATTGCTATGACAGGGACACTTTTATTCTGGAGACATGTGAAATAGTGGTTTAGTACATTGCTATGACAGGGACACTTTTATTCTGGATACATGGGGAATAGTGGTTTAGTACATTGATATGACAGGGACACTTTGTGAGGACGAATGGTCGTGTACATGAGCAGAGCACAGTCTGAGGAGGCCAGGCCCCAGTGACGGAGCTCGGCCATTCTCCTCATCCTCTTCCTGCCTTCTCCGGCACTCTCCAGTTTCTCTGTCAGCCTCTCTCCTCCCTCGGTGCCTGGCGCGGTGCATGCCGGGCCGTGGTGCCGGGGCTCGGGGCTCTGGCCGCACTGGGAGATGCTGCTGTTGCTAGACGAGAGGCGAAGCGCTGCCGTCTGTTATTGCAGGTACTTGGGGGAAAAAGGGGTCGGAATCTCCGTTCTGAGAGGCCGGGAACTGCTGGGGTATAAGGCCTGGCCGGGAAGGGGGTAGGACGGACACTTTCCAGGGAGAGTCCCTGGCTTGCACTGAGGCCTACACAGCTGTGAATAGTGACACGTCCTAGGTGTTTCCAGTGGGGTGAAGCCTTGTATAAGTCTGTCTTCCAGTGTTAGTAAGGAGAGGCTCTGTGTCTGCCCTGGCCAGCTGTGTACATGTGTCCTATCATTAATATTATCCCAGAGACCATCCAGAGAGGAGCCCTGCTGATCACTATGGGGCTCAGGAGGCTTCACCAGGTGATGCTCTTATTATGTCAAGTGAGGGGGCTCTATCAGTGTTCAGGGGATGGGGACAATGCTGCTCCTGGCCTGGCATACATGGTGGGGATAGCTTGAAGCTACTACACGTTGGTTCAAAAAATGATAGCGGTGCGTGTGAGATGATATCGGCGTGTGTGCCATGATATCGGCGTGTGTGCCATGATATCGGCGTGTGTGCCACGATATCGGCGTGTGTGCCACGATATCGGCGTTTGTGCCACGTCCTCTGTACCATTCTGCGGAGAGAGCAGGCATGTGGGCTTTGCCATAAAAGATGACAATTTGTGCTCAGAAAGTGTGCATGCTATATTTCTTCCATGACTTCTTAAAGCATTTTAACCCCAAACGCAAACCTTTATTATTTTGCAGCTTATTGGCTCGTAGATGTGGTTAATAAGGATGAGCTCCGGCGTGTTCGCACAGCCCACGTGCAGAGCCCGCCAGGAAGTCAGCACTGCGCTAATCACAGGCAGTGAAAAAAAATTCCTGATCTCTGCAGCCGCGCAACGGGACAATGTCTCACTGCCTGTGATTAGCGCAATGCCGACTTCCTGGCGGGCTCTGCACGTGGTCTATGCGAACATGCCGGAGCTCATCCTTAGTGGTTAATGCATTTGTTTTCTTTTTAGACTTATATTTTCACCTGGTGATATGTTCAATAAGTCTGTTGTTTTTCAACAGAACAAGCTGTCCTGCAGATGTGGCAGTTACAGGGATGGGGCAAACCATTTACTACTGACAGGGATGCACACAATGATCAGCTTTTGTTTATGTAAAACCTTTGTCCCCAAAGGAACCAAACTGTTGCTGTAACTGCTCATAAAGTGTGATCTGGAGTTTGGCTTCAATTTGTTAGTGCAACCTGCAAGTCCATCTAACACTCCTCTCCCCAGATGAACAATGTTGCTCCTATGAAGGTGCCCTGTGTGGGGGAATTCTAAAACTGGCTATACAGGTATCAAAATTTGGCCAGGTCAGTAGGAACCAGACAAATTTGGGTACGTGTGTAGCCCTGTCAACTGTCGAATGGTCCTGCTGGAGAACCAGTATTCAGTGGGGGCAGACAGTGCTGTCGGGGGCCACTGTGTGCAATACTAAGTATAACATGTTTGTTATTTTAATAAAAAAAGTTAACTTTTAGTAACACTTTAAAAGCGGTAATAAACTGCCACCAAAATAATAATAAGTGGCCCCCCTGCAGGGCTAAGTTATGATGTACTAGTGTGCACTGCATACTAGCACTTTATGACACACTTACCTGTAAAGCAGCTCCCAGGTGTTTCTATCTTCCGGTCTTCCTTCCGGGTTTGTGGGCTCTGGCTGTATGAATGGCCAGGGCCATGGTGACGTCATTACCGCGTATGCATGCAGGAACCCTTTGCTTCAGGACAGAGCTCTGTAGGGACAGCATACCCATGCTGTACCTACAGAGCATGGGTATGTTGTCCCTTCAGAGCGCATGCGCCGGTGATGTCACAAGCGATGCTGCCAAACTCCTAAACATTTTAAAAAAATAAGTGGAATTTACATCCACTTTAAAGTTGAACTTCAGAGAAACTGCTAAATGCAAAGATGACTTGCATACTGTACACGAGAGCTGTTTTACCTGCCAGATTGACTGGTGAATCTGTCCATCCAGTCCTGAGATTTGCACAGTACAGTCCTGCCTGACAGAGAAGAGATGAAAGGGAGACACAGCACGCTGACAAGCTCATCCCTCTACCTCTCAAGTGTCCTTATTTTAAAAGTCAGCAGCTGCAGTATTTGTAGCTGCTGACTTTTAAAGAAAAATAATTTTGGCGGACCTCCGCTTTAAAGCGGGATGACACTGCCTGTAATGTTTTTTTTTTTTGTACAATGAGAACGATTATGATATGTAAATGCATCACTCGCGTGTTCTGTTTTGTAAGCGAACTGTTGCCGGTTTTCGTCACCTAAAAACACTTATAAAAAATCTTGCTGCTGGGTGCCATCTTGCCTGTGGGCATGTGAAACCACACAGGTACTTCAGATGGCTCAGCATGCACCGCCGTTATTGCGCCGATCTCGCGCGTGCGCAGTAACGGCAAAGTGTAGCTCACGTTCGCCAAAATCTCGCGAGATTTTGGCGGATGTCTGCACTGACTCCTGGGATCAATGACACCAGATCCCAGGAGACAGTGCAGCATGACGAGGATCGACGCAGAGACCCCGCCCACCCCCGCAGAGACAGAGCAGCAATTACAAGGTAAGAAAAAAAACACTTCATTTAGTACTCTTTGCCTGATTTGGAAGGCAAAGAGATTTACTAAATGAAGTGTGTGCAGAACCGCTTTAAGGTGTACCTTTTATCTTCCTGAAGTTCAGCTTTAAAGTGTTACTAAACCCAGGAGCCTGCATTCACTATATCTGATCTCCCACTGTACATGGGAATGCAATTATTTTAGTAAATATAAACTGCTAAATTCCTTTTCTCATCAGCAGTATATAGCAGTCTTGTGACTTCTATCAGTGTCTGGTAAAAGCTTGTAGGAGGAGTTTTCATTCTACTATCCTATGAGGCTGCAGGACCCCTGACCCTCTATCTGGACAGTGCTGATTGGCCCCATGCTGATCACATGCACTCTCCCAATAAAAAACAAAAAAATCTCTAGCAATACACACCAAACTGAGCATGTGCAGTGTGACTACAAACCGCTCTGTCTTATCAGAAGCTGTATTTGAGACAGTGGAAGGAGAGGGTCAGAGAAGACAGGATCAAACAGCCTTTTCACACAATGTGTAGGATTAACCCCCTAGGTTCCACAGTGAGTAGAACAAGCATTCTTTTACTGCATATACAGACTGATTTTACTGTTGTGGGTTTAGTAACACTTTAAACTGTGGTAATAAGAAAGCCATGTTTGCACAGCAGCTTCTGCTTCTCCTAGAGAGACCTGCGTTTCTTGATCTGGTAGCATGTGGCTTTGCTCAAGGTTTTTAAAAAAGCGCTCCCTGAACTGACAGGTCAGGCATAAGACTGACAGCATTTTTGCAACATAGGTAAAAGGGTAACTAGTGCGCTCAACCAGTACAGTAAAATAGAAGGAAAGCAGCCAACATATAAGTGATCTCACACTGCAGTAGAATAAGTAAAATGGGGGTATGTGGCGCTAACCGCTAAATAAGTAATCTCCGTGGAACGTATTTTCCAAAAGATGGGTAACCTTTAGGTATGACAGAATCAGCTTTAAACAGTAAATAAAAACAGCATATATAAATAAATATAAATTACTCAATGACAATAAAAAATGTGGGTATAGGATTAAGTGCATATAAAGTGACCAATAAAAAACGTGCTACGATAAAATCTTCAAAATGATAACGGTAGAGAAATTCCAATAAAAATGTGATAAAAGGTCTACAATAAATATGAAGGAAATGCCTTCTGTAAACCAATGACAAAGAATATAAAGTGCACAGTGCAACGTGCAAGAATGTGGAACATAAAACCAATCTCTGGTTTTCTGCACACATATACCAGAGATTGGTTTTATGTTCCACATTCTTGCACGTTGCACTGTGCACTTTATATTCTTTGTCATTGGTTTACAGAAGGCATTTCCTTCATATTTATTGTAGACCTTTTATCACATTTTTATTGGAATTTCTCTACCGTTATCATTTTGAAGATTTTATTGTAGCACGTTTTTTATTGGTCACTTTATATGCACTTAATCCTATACCCACATTTTTTATTGTCATTGAGTAATTTTTATTTATTTATATATGCTGTTTTTATTTACTGTTTAAAGCTTATTCTGTCATACCTAAAGGTTACCCATCTTTTGGAAAATACGTTCCACAGAGATTACTTATTTAGTGGTTAGCGCCACATACCCCCCTTTTACTTATTTTTGCAACATAAACCTTAAGGAGGAAGTAAACCCTCTTAACAAAAACGAAAAAAAAAAAAAAAACCTGCAAGACAAAGGCATAATTAGCTAGTATGCACAGCATACTAGCTAATTATGCATCACTTACCTGAGATCGAAGCCTCGGCATCGGTCCTCTTCTCCCCCTCCGACCGCTGACATCTTCTCCCGGAGTAACTTCCGGGTATCGCGGCTCCGGCGCTGTGATTTGCCGGAGCCGCGATGACGTCACGCGCATGCGCACGAGAGCGGCATATAACAACTGAAGCATCGGCATATAGCGCCGTTGCTTCAGTTGTCGCAAGTGCGCATGTGCGGCATGACGTCGGCACGTGCAAATACAGGTATATCTCCTAAACCGTGCAGGTTTAGGAGATATCCCTGTTAGCTACAGGTAAGCCTTAATATAGGCTTACCTGTAAGCTAAAGTTGTAAAAGAGGGTTTACTTCCTCTTTAATTTTAATGAAATTACCTTTGTAGCAAATTGTTCTTGTAAAAGATGTGCGTGTATCCACATCTATATATCCAGTATACAGCGATCATCAGATCTGGACCACGGAGCAGTGGAAGAAGGTGCTCTGGTTTGATGAATTCAAGAATAGTTTAAGGGACACATCATCGAGTTTGAGGTGTTCAGATTCTCCAGATCTCAATCCAGTCAGCTTCAAACTACAAAATGCTTAGGCATGAATTGGGCCTTAGGTTAGCTTGGGTTGTTTATTGGTTTATTTGAATGGAAGAGTTTACTGCTCACTCTCTTTTGTTGTAAAGGTCATGGTACTCTGACCATCTACTATAAAAAAACATATTAAAGGAATACGTGGAACCTTAGTCCAAAAATGTAAGTGCTTGTAAACAATCACCTTGTAAAACAACCCATTCAGTTTAAAATAGAGATGAAAGGCAAAAGCATTTGTATATAGATATAAAAAAACATAAATACTTTTTTTCCCTTCTTTATTTGTATTTTTTATAAGTGTTCACATTCCCTCTGTTCTCAGCTGCATAAGAGCTGGGGGGAGGGGAGCAGCAGCAGCAGCACACTGAGCTTCCCAGTGAATGGCTATGCAGTGGGGGCATGTCAGAACAGGTCTGATCATTGGAGTTCACTGAGTTCCCAGCATAGCTAGAGAATTGACCAACGGTGTGCTCTGCTGCTTAGTGTGGTCAGTTTTTAATAGGAAAGCAGAGGCACTGGCAGCAACACCAGGGATTTCACACAAAGAAAGCAATACAAAGAGAACAGGACACTTTCTCATACAATGTCATGGTACAACAGACACATATCAGGAATTATTACGTTTTGGGGTAACACACGCTTTAAGTCCTGCTAGATGACTTTACGCTGGCCCCTTTTGCAGGTATAACTATGTAAAACAAAAATAAGTGTCTATACTGTTTAAAATCCAGTAATACTTTGTCTCACCCTGCTCTGCATATGCTCAGTTGCTCTAAATTTTTGGCATTGTGCCAGAAATCAGCCACTAGAGGATGATCTGCTGACAGCCTAAAGATTTACAGGTGCTCGGGGACTTCATCAAAATGGCGGCCTCCAGCAAGAAGAAACAGGAGCAATGCTGAAGACAATTTACAGCGTACACCTATTTTGGTAGTATAATTATTAAAGCGGTGTTCCACCCTAAAGTGGAACTTCCACCCATCTGAACCCTCCCCCCCTCCGGTGTCACATTTGGCACCTTTTCAGGGGGGAGGGGGGTGCAGATACCTGTCTAAGACAGGTATTTACACCCACTTCTGGGCATAAACGCCCACAGGAGTTTACGCCACTTCCTGTCCCGGCGCGCTGTCTGCCGGGACACACACGGGTCCCAGCAGACAGTGCGGGCGATTATCATTGCGCTGCGGGAATCGGGAAGTGAAGCCGCAACGCTTCACTTCCTGATTCCCTCACCGAGAATGGCGCCGGCAGCAACAGAGAGCCGAGCGATTGATCGGCCTCTGCTGCCGACATCGCTGGAACCTGGGACAGGTAAGTGTCCATTTATTAAAAGTCAGCAGCTGCAGTATTTGTAGCTGCTGGCTTTTAAAAAAAAAAATTTTTTCAGGTACAGTCCCTCTTTAATGTGGAATGTATATTCGTTACTAAAGAACATTATTTTTGATCTAGTTGTTATGGGTAAAGTTCTGCTTTAACTTTTTCCCCTATATGGGGAGTATTGGATTTCATAGTTGCATAAATTATTCAGTCCAGTAGTCAAAGTAGTATCTCCAAATAGAACACGATATCCACAGATGTCAGACATCCACTGTATATTTTACACCTATTCAGACAGACTGATGTAATATAATTACAGTATAGCCTGATCCCTGCAGACAAGTAGATACATGCTGGTAATTTTCATTAGTGATCAAAGTACATTAATGTGCTGCATCAAGACAATAGTGACAATAAAAGGTAAAATGAGGGACCTCTTAAAGTGGTGTTTTCACAAAAAAAAAAATATCTTAAAATTCCTAAAAAAATAAATAATTGGAAAAAAAAAATGTTTTTACTCGCCTCTAAATGCCTGTTGCTAGGGGGGTCCCTCGTAGTCTGTCTCCTTCAGTGCCCGGGCTGGTGACATCACTACCCCCTCGGCACAGTCAGTCATCTGGGACACATGACCGGTCCCAGATGACTGCGCAGCATATCGATCGATCCCCCGCATAGCTGGACCCTGGGACAGGTAAGTGTCTGATTATTAAAAGTGAGCAGCTGCAGTATTTATAGCTGCTCCCTTTAAAAATTTTTTTTTTTTTTTTTTTTTTTTTTTAAGGGGCACCCCACTTTAATTCACATGCATCCTATTTGTGGATTTGATGATAGGAAATTAATTTTTAGAAGTAGCATGCTTGCTGATCAGATCCATTGTTGGCTCACATATTGATCTTCTTGCTGTTCCTACATGTCTGGGTCTTGTTCTCTGAGGTCCCTCCTCTGGACATCATAGTGGAAAAGGAGGGCGTGACTATGGGAAATATTTCATGGTGGTGGATCCATATAGAACTCAAAGGTGTAAGCACAACCTGACCCCTAACTATGAACCCAAAGAATCATGAAGAGTTTTGGAGGAATATAAGTAATAAAGTTCCTCAATATGCCAATGTTACTTTTACATTACTCAACCTATGTTTTGACTTTGGCATTCCTCTTCATTAGCCTATCCTGCTCTGTAAGGTGTCACATCTGCGTTCATATCCCTTTAGGCTCGATTCACATCTATGCATGTTGCTTTTGAGCATTTCTGCAGTGTTTTTTGCAGGTTTTTTTACCGTGACTTACGGTCTGTTTTTTTTGTTATTTTTTTTTGGGCAAATTTGTTATAGGGCAGATTAAAAAAACACAAATCATGGTAAAAATGCACTACATGCTTTTCTGCAGCTTCTCAATTGAAGTCTATTGAATCAAAAATGCAGAAAAGCATAATTTTGCGTTTAAAAAAAAGTCACTGACCCTTTCCAAAAACGCAGTGGCACAAAAATGAATTGATTTGAATGTGCTCCAAAGGAACCCACTCTAAACAAATGTCCTGAGTTTCTGCAAAAAGCATGAAAAAACGCATTGGTGTGAATGGAGCCTTGGAGAGCAAGAGGATCCAACTAGGCATTCTAAACGCATGTAAACACAGCTAAACCTGCTTTAACGCAGGAACATCTAAACGCAGGAAAGGCATAAAAGTTGTCTCAGACCACTTCTGTGTTTGCAAAAGTTAAATACAGGAGTTTCAGTGTGAATGAGGCCTAAGGGTCTATTTTTCAGTGTTCTCATCCAAGTTTTACCATTTTTTGTCTAGAATCTTGTGTGCAACATGGTTGAACTTGAATCTTGGGTAAAAAAAGGGGTGCAATTATTTATAAATAGACTCCCAAGTCTCTATATAGCTGTTGGCTAAAAAAAGGTTGATAAAGGGACTCCCAGATTGGCCGTCTTTAGCTTTAAAAATAAAGGCTGGAAATGAGGATAATCCCAGGTGTCAGTTTTAGGTGACAGATCCATAATAGATGGGTTCTTATTTGCTGCTATGAGTTACTGCGGTCTGCACATCATCTTTTACACTGCTTTCAGTGCCTGAGAAATAAAAAGTCTTATTCTGGCTTTGTGGTAAATATGCCCGCTAAATGAACTTTCACATCCCTTTTTGTAATTAAACTTTTTAAACGAGTCCTCCTGCATACAGACGTAATCATTTACTGATAATTATACTCAGGATCTTGTGGACAGAAAGATCCTGAGTGAAATGTTAGTAAAGACCTTGTGTACATGTGTAATAGCAATACAAACAATAGTTGCATTTTACAAGACAACATAAGTTTACTTGAAAAAAACCTCCTTTCATGTGAGTTCTGCCTGTCTGCTGGCCATCACTTTACACAATTTCCTGGATTCCCTGCATGCTTTGCAGCTTATCCTCTGCTGTTTGCTTTCTATTTATAAGGACCACATATCCCATGGTTTCTTTGCTGTCTGCAAGCAGTGATTCCTGTACCGATTCCACCTCCTGAAATTCCTCTGTAGTTCAGAAGGCAGGCTCTGTGAATTCTGTGACACAACGTTGCTTACTCACAGGATATGAGGCATATGTGTCATAGTGAATCTGTGGGGAACTTTATAAAGTAAGTTTACAAATTTCAAGATCATTCAGATTAAAGGGGTTGTAAAGGAAAGGTTTTTTCACCTTAATGCATTCTATGCATTAAGGTGAAAAAACACCTGACAATGCCGCCCCCCCAGCACCCCTGTTTTACTTACCTGACCCCTTGAAAGTCCCGCGCTTGCCCCCGACGTCCTCTTCACAGCTCACCCTGGCCATTGATTGGCTAGAGTGGATGGATTGAAAGCAGCGCAGCTATTGGCTCGCGCTGCTGTCAATCACATCCAATGACGCAGCGCGGCGGGGGGGCAAGTGATACAGTGAGCGGCTATGGCCGCCAGCTGTATCACTGGAGCGCGCCCGCAAGCACTCCACACAATGCGAGGGAGCTTGCATGAAGTTGTGGAGTCCTTGCGGGAGCCCAGACAGCTCCCGAGGAACCCCAGAAGGCCAGGTTCGGGGCCACTCTGTGCAAAACGAGCTGCACACTGGAGGTAAGTATAACATGTTTGTTTAAAAAAAAAAAAAAAAAAATCTCCTTTATTGATCCTTTTAATAGGAAAATACTTGGAATAATTGAAATACAATGTGGAAATTAATATAAGATTTTACAATTTGACTGTAAATACGCTTTAAAGATCTGTTTTTTTAGTTTAGGGGCGTGACCAATGGCCTGGGATCTGAACTAAAGCCTGTCTTTCATTTACCTTACATTGGAGTTGAATACATTGTGCGGCGGTACCTTCATGACAAAATTTTTTGGAGCGGGATGTGCTCTATTTCTGTCTGCTTCTGAATACAGAGTGTAAACCTGGGAGACTGATACTGCAGGCTGGGAGCGGCGCTGATCTGTTATGGTATTGATAACAGTGATGATGTCGCAACGACTTTTATATGGTATTATCTGGGTTTGAAAAGGCATTTGAGGCACACAAAATGGATCTATAGCCCAGTGGCTATTAGAGAATAAATTTAAATTAAATTTTTAGTAATTAATCTTTAACCACTTACCCACTGGGAACTTAAACCCTCTTCCTAACCAGACCAATTTTCAGCTTTCGGTGCTCTCACACTTTGAATGACAATTACGCAGTCATGCAACACTGTACCCAAATTCATTTTTTGTCCTTTTTTTCACACAGAGCTTTCTTTTGGTGGTATTTAATCACCGCTGGTTTTTTTTTTGCGCTATAAATAAAAAAAGACAGAAAATTTGGTAAAAAAAAAAAAAAAAAAAAAATTATTTGTTTCTATTAAAATGTGTTGGCAGAGTATTGCACAGTGCTGGCACTGAGCAGCGCTGTGGGCACTACACATTCAGCCCACAGTGCTGCTGCCATCTCTTCCCCCTCTCCGATTCTCCGATATGACGTGATGTTGGCTCACTTGACGGAGCGATCACGTGGTAAAGGGCCGCTATCAGCGTCCGTTTACCGTGTTCCCGGATGTTCCTGAGTGCGCACCCCAGGGGGCGTGCGGGAGCAAGGTTCTGGGAGGACGTCCCAGAAACTTTTATATTTATATATAAAAACACAAAATATTTTTTTAGTTATTTGACAATAAAAATGTATTAAAACATACAACATATTCAAGCTCATTTTTTATGTTTTAATACATTTTTATTGTCAAATAACTAATAAAAATATTTTGTGTTTTTATATATACTTTTGTACTTGTGTGTACTTTGGACTTGCTTTTTTTGTTCCCACTATATGTAATGCAGAAGCTCCCCCTCTTCTTTTAATAGGCCCGGCCACTGTGCACATCTTGAATTACAGACTTTGATCTAAGCTTCTGTGGTTTGTGAGTCATGTCTTAGAAAGATAAAAAATTCAATGCACGGGATGATTGTTTTTCTTTTATGTTTAGAACCTGCAGATTCTGAAGAAGACCAAATGTACTTTCTCTTTTTGTTATTCCAGTTTCATTTTGACATTTCAAGTCATACTAGGATTAGATGTTTGTGTAAAGCTATGTGCCACACAGTCCTTACAATAAAAATGTATTAATAAAGGTTTAATCTAAAATATATACATATAATATATACTGGCGCAAACTCATACATGTATGGGTTACTGGACATTTACGTATTATTTATTATAGGTACTTGTATAGCACCGTCAATTTACATAGCACTTTACCCTGAGAGCTGCATGTTTGAGTGCTGCGAGATTGTGAATCTGGAATTCTCTTATGACTTCTACTCATGATCAGTGTCATTTATGGACCTGCTTGTATTCATAACCTGATCCAGTTTGCAATTTGACTTGTAACCATGATTGAAATATAGTTTTAAGCTGAACTTGGGTGTGAAAACTTTGGTTTGGATAAAGTATTTGGGAACACATTTTCTGCCTACTAAATAGGCTGCCTGCTCTGTGAATATAATTGAGCTGTGATTTGGAGATGGGGGTGTGCCAGTGCTGCCCAACACAGTTATTCAATAAGGGAAAATGAGGGCTCATTCACAGATCAACGCTAGGAAATAGTTGTTTCAAATACCGATGCTAGAAAAAGAATAGTGTATGCTGCGACCATAGAACACCTTTCAAGCAGTAAACCTAAAAGCAAGCATTTATTATCTTGCAGATTACCCATTCTTAGATTTGATGTTTGCGTTAGGTTTTCTATTTTAGGCTTTCTTTATTCTGTTTTCATCTGGTGATCCAGTCCGTACGTTTGTTGTTTACTCAGCTTTTATGTATGTAAAATGTTTATCCCAAAAGGGGGAAAAAAAACTTGCTGTAACTGGTTATAAATGATTAGCTTGGGTTTTTGGCTTCAATTTGTTAGCGTCCGCTTTTCGGAACCCCCCCCCCCCACCTCTGGTGTCCCCTGGGTCTATGCCTATTCCCATCCCGGTGCGAATTTCACAGGAGCTTTTGGTCAATTTTAGGTCCGCATTCAGGCTGAAATCGGACCTGAAATAGTGAATGGGGACGCACAGGACCCCTGCTATGAACCGGAGCATGCTGGAGTGTGAACCCAGCCTGATATGCTGAAATATATGACATTTTTAGTTTTGGGTTTATTACCGACTTCTGCCATGTTGGAACTTCTGGCTATAGGTACCATTTTGAGGGCCCTTGCACAGTTATCTTTGCCTGTGGTAATACACATGTATAGGTGTAAATGGGCCCTTAGGACTTCTTCACACTTGTCCTTTGTGATGCAGCAAAACTTGTGCATTTTTTTTGCATGAAAATGCATGTCAGGTAGAAATCCTGTTCTTCCCTATATGATGGGTTGACATCTATGTACTGTGGTTTAGTGTGAAAGACAAGGGAAATCTCTATAGGCTCATTCACTCAAACATGTCTGTGTTACCTTGCATGAACACAAAACAGTGTAAATCCAGCCTTTATAGCTATTGTTTTCTGTATGCCCTGGTGTTGAGCAGCTCAACTGAAGCAGCGTCAACCACAGACCGCATTTTCACATTGTCAGCAGGTGGTTGTGCTTCCTAACTGAATTCATTTGACGGCTGCATTTTAGGAACCATATTCTTTGTGTGTTTTTCTGCAGATAACCTTGTCCAATGTATAGTTGTCTGTGAGCATAAAGGCCCCACTTGTGAATGCTGTCTGCATCCTGGCCCAATGGCTCACAGGTAAGGATGAGCTCCACCGTGTTTGCATGCTCCACGTGCAGAGCCCGCCAGGAAGTCGGCGCAGCGCTGCGCTAATCACAGGCAGTGAGACATTGCCCCGATGCGCGGCTGCAGAGATCGGGCAATGTCTCACTGCCTGTAATTAGCACAGCGTTGCGCCGACTTCCTGGCGGGCTCTGCACGTGGAGCATGCAAACACGCCTGAGCTCATCCCTACTCGCAGGTAATCAATCGATCCATGAGCAATTGCATGCGGGTGGCCTATAGTTTTCAATAGGGCTGCCTTTTGCAGCTTTTCAGTGGGGTTCCCAGTAGAGCCGCACGATTAATCATTATAAAATCAAAATCGTGATTTTTTTCTCCCCTTTCAATCTTAAAAAATAATTTCCTGATTTCATGTTACAAGTGCAGAGTTCTCTGCTCACTTCTGACAGCTGACAAAAAAAAAATCCAGGCAGCCTGCCAAGTTATCTTAGAGCCGGTTCACACAGGGGCAGCACGACTTGCAGCGCCACTCTGTAAGGCTACCTGCACATGACTTCAGCTGTTGCTTGCAAAATGACTTCTGTATAGAAGTCAATGCAAGTCACCCTGAAGTTGTCCAAAAGTAGTACAGGAACCTTTTTCTAAGTCGGAGCAACTTGAGTCGTTCCTATTAGAACGGTTCCATAGTACAGAACGGAACGCGCCTTGTTGGGCGGCTAAGTCGCCTGACAAGTCGCCCCTGTGTGAACCAAGGAGAAACATTGTAATACTTGGTACTTTTAGATCAGAGGAATGAACTTCTGTCTGTAAGGGTACTTATACACTGAGGCAGTTTTCAGGTGTTTTAGTGCTAAAAATAGCACCTGTAAAGCGCCTGAAAACTGCCTCATGCCTCCCCAGTGTGCTATGGGAAAAAAATCCTGCGAGCAGCATCTTTGGGGCGGTGTGGGAGCGCATGTCTTTTAAATACATGGAAAACACTGCATGCATTTTTAGTGCAGAAAAGCGCACAGAACTGCATCTGGTGTGAACTAGCACTACCACTTAAAGACTAAACCTTTTTCTGACATTTGTTGCTTAAAATCCTGTATTTTTTATATATTTTATTATATATTTTTTTAGGAGATACCCTAGAGAATAAAATGGCGGTTGTTGCAATATTTTATGTCGCACTGTATTTTCGCAGCGGTCTTTAAAATGCAATTTTTTGGGAAAAAATACACTTTAATTTTAAAACAAAAACGAAACAGTAAAGTTAGCCCAATTTTTGGGGGTAATGTGAAAGATTATGTTACAGCGCGAGAATTGTGAGAGAATCGTGATCTTTATGCTAAGCAAAAAAATTGCGATTTCTCATTTTTAGCCAGAATCGTTCAGCTCTAGTTCCCAGCAATGATGGGGGTTCCCAGTGGGGTTTTTAGCAATGTATTGCACAGAGCAGCCTGGACTTACTCTTATGGGGCCCCACACCGGCGATCCTGACTCCTCCTCTTCTGTGTCTGCTCCCCTAGTAACCTGCTTGCTATGGGGGCAAACGTGCAGGCCTGCTCTCATATCATTTGATTGACAGCAGCAGGAGCCATTGGCAGATGGGCACAATGCTGGATCGATACATGGCTCAGATAAGTGTTTGAGGCAGAAGAGGGTGGCACAGTTTTTTTTTTTTTTTACCTTAATGTAGGGAAAGCATTAAGTCAGTGGTTCTCAACTCCTGTCCTCAGGACCCACTAACAGGCCAGGTTTGCAAGATAACGGAAATACATCACAGGTGATATCATTTGCTGCTCAGTGATTGCAGTATTGTAGTCTGCATCTCCCCATGGTAATACTTAATCACTTGCTGACCGCTGCACGCAAATTTACATCAGCAGAATGGCACAACGGTGTACCTGTATGTCCTTTTCGTATTTCCCGGCTAGCAAACGCACGCACGCCGTGTGCTGTGGGAGCGTGCCCACGGGTCCCGTGGACTCAATGTTCGCTGGTGGCCCACGATTGCAAGGAAAAGAGGCAGAACGGGGAGATGCCTATGTGAACAAGGCATTTCCCTGTTCTGCCTAGCAACATGACAGGGATCTACTGCTCCCTGTGATTGGAAGCAGTGATCTCTGTCATGTTCTAGTGAACCCATCCCCCCTACAGTTAGAACACACTGAGGGAACACATTTAACCCCTTGATCGCCCCCAGTGTTTAACCCCTTCCCTGCCAGTGACATTTATACAGTAATCGTGGCTATTTTTAGCTCTATGCGCTGTATAAATGTCAATGGTCCTAAAATATTGTCAAAAGTGTCCCATCTGTCCGCCGCAATGTCATAGTCATGATAAAAATCGCAGATCGCCGCCATTAGTAGTAAAAATAAATAATAATAATAAAAATGCCATAAATATATCCGCTATAATTTTTTTGCGCAAACCAATCAATATATACCTGTTGTGTGTTTTTTTTTTTTTTTTCCGAAAATATGTAGAAGAATACATATCGCGCTAAACTGTGAAAGAAATTGTGTTTTTTTTTTTTTTTTTTTTTATATATTTTTGGGGGATATTTACTATAGCAAAAAGTAAAAAATATTGCTAATTTTTTTTTTATTTTTAATTGTATGTTTATTTAGAATATCATACATGTGAATACAACAATGAAAACAAAAGGAAAATAATAACATAGATAAGGATAGAAGTGGTCATAAGATAGTGTACATTACATAAAATCATGTATACTTCATATTACAGACTTCAAAGTTATCTAGGTATGTTCACAATATTACCAGCAAACATCTTCAAAATGTAAACTTCAAACAAGTTAGGTTGAGGGGTAATGGGGGGGTTAGGAAGTAAAGGGGGGGGGGGGGGGGGGCAGTGAGAGGGCTGTACAATCAACAAACTTAGATTACATACAAAGAAGAATGTAGTTCACTGGGTGTGGTAGAGGCAAATTTTCCAGGGTGCCCATAACTGAGGGGGGGGCACCCCATGATAATTCCATTTAAGTGGATGTAGAGGGGTAAAGGGGTTTCGAGGAGTACCATGAAAACCTTGGGTTGGTTAGCCATCAATTCTAAGCTGACAAGGTATTAGTATCTATGAGTTAGGGATATATTGTACGTCTAGGGGGTCAAGGGGATGGCATTTGGATTATTGTCGCTCATTTTTATAGCGCAAAAAAGAAAAAACGCAGAGGTGATCAAATACCACTAAATTTGTGGAAAAAATTCTGTTTGGCTAAAACGTTTCACGACCGAGCAATTGTCAGCTAAACAACACAGTGCCGAATCGCAAAAAACTCTCTGGTCAGTAAGGAGGTAAATCCTTCCGGGGCTGAAGTGGTTACAATCTGGCCTGTTAGTGGATTCTGAAGATAAAGGAGTTGAGAACCACTGCATTAAGTAAAACATTTTTAATTTTAGGACCACTTTAAAGTGAAAGCTGCGGCCTTTGGTGTTTTCTACATGCTGACATCCCAGACTTTTATGGGGCATCTCCCTTTGTCACGACCTCGAGACATCCCCATGCAAGTCTATGGGGTTGTAATGTTCAGGCTTGGCCAGGTCACTGAGACTTGGAATGCTGGATGGAGACAACCATGGCGGCCGAGGTAAAGCTGGTCACACACAGATTTTTGTTTGAACTTTCATAGAAATATCAATTGGTCGAAAAAAAGAGAAAATATCCAGTGAGAGGCAGTTGTGTGGATGAAAATGCCTTGTTGATTTCAGAGGAGAATGGGCAGACTGGATTGAGATGATAGAAAGGCAACAGTAACTCAAATAACCACTCGTTACAACCAAGGTATGCAGAATACAATCTCTGAACGCACAACACATTGAAGCAGATGGGCTACAACAGCAGAAGACCACACCGGGTGCCACTCCGGTCAACTAAGAACAGGATTGAGGCTACAATTTGCACAGGCTCACCAAAATTGGACAATAGAAAATTGGAAAAATGTTGCCTAGTCTGAGTCTGGATTTCAGCTGTGACATTCAGATGGTAGGGTCAGAATTTGTCGTAAACAACATGAAAGCATGGATCCATCCTGCCTTGTATCAAAGGTTCAGGCTGGTCGTGTAATGGTGTGGAGGATAGTACCAGTTGGGCATTTTGCAACCACTTTAAATGCCACGGCCTACCTGAGTATTGTTGCTGACCATGTCCATCCCTTTATGACTACAGTGTACCCATCTTCTGATGTCTACTTCCCAGCAGAATAATGCACCATATCACAAAGCTCAAATCATCTCACCACTGGTTTCTTGAACATGACAATGAGGTCACTGTACTCCAATGGCCTCCACAGTCACCAGATCTCAATCCAATAGAGCACCTTTGGGATGTGGATGTGCCGACAAATCTGCAGCAAATGCGTGATGCTTTTATGTCAATATGGACCAAAATCTCTGAGGAATGTTTCCAACACTTTGTTTAATCTATGGCATGACGAATTTAAGGCAGTTCTGAAGGCAAGAGGTCCAACCTGGTACTAGCAAGATGTACCTAATAGTAAAGTGGCCAGTGAGTGTGTATATGTGAAGCACTGCGTAAATTGACGGCACTATATAAGTACTTGTAATAAATAAATAAACATGGGAACAAATGCTAGTACAGAAAATTAACCATTAATCTGCAATGAATGTACTCCGCTCCTAAGGCTTGATTCACACTTGGGTGCGCTCCCATTCACTTCTCCTAGACTGTGCGTTTTCTGAAAGCACATCAAAGATACAGCATGAAAATGTATGGTCCATAGAAGTGAATGGGAGCGCACCTAAAACCCTGTATGAATTGTGCTGCACCCAAACCAAAGTGCACCGGTGTGAACCCAGCTTAAATAGACTTTTTGAAAGTGTGCACAACATACAGGATAGCTCTGAATTTCCGAAATAATTTACATTTATTTTTCTATTAATACCTTTTTATAAAGATAGCCTTTTCGATAGTAGATTTAACAGGCTAAAAAGGATAAAATAACATAAGGATTATGTCCCCCTTAAGTTTTTATTTATACTTCCGGGTCCCATGTGACATCACTTCTGGGCTGGAATCCAGAGTGAGGCTCGGAATGCATGTCGGCTTCTGGCCGGCCCAGTGAAGCCACCCATCCCTTCACATGCTGTACATGCTGGTGCTGGTATATAGGCACTGATACATGAGTGCAATACTATTCCTTGTATTTTAATTACTATTTTATTATAAATACTCCGCAATTAAACCTTTTATCCTGTCGGGTCATTAAATCTATGACCACCATAAAAAGATAAATAAAAAAAAAAAAACAGAGAGGATTGAATTGGTGCCTAACATCAGGGGAATCCCAGCCTTGAGGGCAAAAGGGCTTTTTGACCTACCTGCAAAAAGGGGTAAAATATCCCTGGTGAGTGTACATCTATGTTTTTGGCACAAGTGGTGAAGAATACAGGAGATTGGTGTTGAAAAAACATTGGTGCTGGGACTATGTCAAATTGGACTTTTTGATCTATTCACTTTTATTATTTATCATTTTGTTATTGCATACGGTTTGTGTGTGTGTATATGCGTCTGTATGTGTGTATGTGTGTGTGTGTGTGTGTGTGTATATGTGTGTATATATATATATATATATATATATATATATATATATATATATATATATATATATATATATATATATATTATATATATAATGTGAGTGTCATTCCTTTATCACCTTTTCCACAATGACTTGAGTCCAGTACACATCCCTCTTTTAACAAAAGATGCACATGATTTTTAATGTTAACTTGTAATATGGAGGGGCTGCATTGTGTGTACTCCAGCGCTGTCTTTACACAAGTGTCAGTGAGCTTCCTGGGATCCTGAGTGCACTGTGATCTGTGTATGCCGTAACACGTTGGCTGGAAGTTATGCTCAGCCTGTGACCATGTTACACGTCTCCTAGAACACTTGTCTTTCTGTGTTTGTTTGTCTTACCTGAATGCTTTAAAGTCTTAAATCGGTTTCAGCAGTGAAATAGTGTATGCTTAGCCACAGAACAAAACTGGATTTTGCAATATCTTCTGGCTATTGTGACTACAAGTACAACCTTTTGCATGCAAAGAAAGGAAACCTTACATGAGAGAAATGTAGACTGCCATTGCTGATGTCTCCCTGCAAAATGTTCCTTGTTTGTATGTCATAACAAATCTACTTTTTAGATAGCTTCCATATACCGCATGCTTGTTTTGTGTTCTCAGTGATATGGAACCAGGCACATGTTTCTTGTGTTGCAAATGTTCCTCCAAAGAAGTGTGAGCATTCTGAAATCACTGACCCAATAACCCTTATTCTTTAAAATAGTACATAGAACAAAATTCTCACTCATACAGAGTAAGAAGGTGAAGCGAATTCGGATTGGCTGATTCATATTGCACTTTTCATGTAGTATTTTCATTTCTTTCAATAGGGAAGCAGCCTTTATATAAATGCACTACTTTAAAGACTATGTAAATCCAACATTTCATATTACTGAAACTGATATGAAAATGTATCCTGTTCTCTTTTGTATTGCTTCTTTTGTATAAAATGCCTGGTATTCCTGCCACTTTCCTATCAAAAACTGACCGCACTAGGCATGCCAGCACAGTGTGGTCAGTTTTTTTTAGCTATGTTGGGAACTCAGCCTGCCCCCTGCTCAGCCATTCACTGTTAAGTTACTGTAAACTGCTGTTTCTCCTCCAGCTCTCTGTATGCAGCTGAAAACAGAGGGAAAAATATATTTCTATTGTTTGTTTGTTTGCTTTTTTTTTTTATATCTATACAATGCTTTGCCTTTCCTTTCCTCTAATATTTTAAACTGAATGGATTGTTTTACAAGGTGAGGGCTTACATATGCTTTAACTAGGATCAGGATAACCAGCCATGAAACATATACCTTAAAGGAGTTGTAAAGGCAGAAGGTTTTTTATCTTAATGCATTAGGACAAAAAGCCTTCTATGTGTAGCAGTCTCCCCAGCACCCCCTAATACTTAGCTTAGCCCCCTCTGTCCAGCGATGTCCGGGACTCTCTTCCTGATTGCCTGAGACACAGCAGCGGCGCCATTGGGTCAAAAGTCAGTTAGCCAATCAGGAGCGAGAGGGGGAATGGCCGAATGGCAGCTCTGTGTCTGAATGGACGCAGGGAGCTGTGATTCAGCTCGGGTGCCCCCATAGCAAGCTGCTTGCTGTGGGGGCACTAAATAGGAGGGAGGGGCCTGGAGCAGCGAAGAGGGACCAGAGAAGAGGAGGATCTGGGCTGCTCTGTGCAAAACCAACTGCACAGAGCAGGAAAGTATAACAAGATTGTTTGACTTTACAATCACTTTAAGTTAATTGCAGCAAAACACGGGAAGCTTTTGCGGTGTCATTATTATTACCCCAAAACACGGTGACAAAAACGTCCGAAAATCGCTACACCAAATGCGCCAGGCTCAGTGCCAAAATTGGTACATGAGCTGCTTTTGGAGCATTTTTGGAGAGAAGGTGGGGGGGGGGGGCTTTTAAAATTAATGGTGCCTATCCAAAAATGCACAACCAAAATCGCACAAAAAAAAAAAACAACAACACTGCAGCATTCCTCTGTGTTGCTCAAGTGTGAATTGGTCAGCAGTTCCTATATCTCTATTCTTCACTGGTTTGAGTTAATATCAGTTAGTTTATATTTAATAGTATTTCTTTTTTGGGGGAAATTTTATATTGTAACAAGTTGTCCTCCAATACACTGCCCTGTCATAATAACCTTGAGAGTACTTATCTAGCTAAACCAGTTCAGTTTAGCTGCAAACCATTCTAAAAATACTGCTGCACCTTTTCTATATTATTCCTCTCTGCTGCTCACACCTCTGTGCCTACCCAGTCAGCATAACATCCGTTGTGATATTGTATAGATAAGAAACTGTTTATTCATCAGGAAAGTATCTGATGTACACGTGTCTCCTACACACTGCGTACATAGACATTATGAGAACGAAGATTGTATGTTCTGCCTCACTACCTTGCCTGGCCTGCCATGACTTTCGTCTAAACATGTTGGCAGCATGTGAAAGGGTAGTTTGGTACAAAGCACACAAATTTGATGTCACTAATGGTAATATGGTAGGAGAGAGCAGCAAGACAATATCACATTTACAACTTGTATTACAGCCTAAGTTTAGATAAAATCCAGAAAATAAATATCAGCTCACAGGCTATAACTTAGACCTAGTATGATGTGTCCCTTGTGCTTATTCTTCTTTCAGGAGAAATCTTCCTCCATCCTACACCCCTCCCCCTCCAGTATGTAGGCTGCAAGCACAGAGCTCTCCTTTAATAACAACCAGCCAATCAGTGACTCTGACTGAAAATCTGGCTTACAAGATACCTTCTTTTATGTGCATTGGCTATATGACTTCTGCTGTTTGCTCAGCCCTTAAAGCGGAGGTCCACCGACTTTTTTTTTTTTAAAAGTCAGTAGCTACAAATATGGCAGCTGCTGACTTTTAAAAATATGGACACTTACCTTTCCAGGGCCCCCATGATGTCGGCACCCGACGCCGATCTGTCACTCGGGTGCTGCTGCCGCCGCCATCTTCGGTAAGGGAATCGGGAAGGGAAGCCCGGTTTCCTACTGCGCATGAGTGAGTCGCGCTGCGCAATCCGGATGGTCCCTGCTGTCTCTGGGACCCGTGTGTTTCCCAGCAGACAGCGGGGGGGATGGCGAGAAGAGGCGTAGACTCCTGCAGGAGCCTATGTCCGGAAGGGGGTGCAAATACCTGTATTATACAGGTATCTGCACCCCCTCCCCCTGAAAGGTGCCAAATGTGACACCAGAGGGGGGGGGGGGGGGGTTCCGAAAAGCATAGGTTATATTTTTGTGTGAACCTCCGCTTTAAGTGTCGTACACACGATCAGATTTTTCGCAGACTTTTGTCCGAAGGGCATGTGCCGTGACCTTGTCTTGCAGAGAAACGGTACACAATTGTTGCCCCACAAACATGAACGTAGTGACGTACTACATGGAATTTCAGCTCTTGAGCGCCACCCTTTGGGCACCTTCTGCTCATGTCGTGTTTGGTGAGCATTGATTCCGATCATGCGTGTTTGTACTTTGGACTTTTGTGTGACTTGTGTACACACGATGGGAAAATCTGACAACAGACCGTTGTCTGCTTACTAGCCTGCCATCCAACATTTGTTGGCGGAAAGTTAGCCAACAATTGTCTGATGGAGCGTACCAACGGTCGGATTTTAGGCAAACAGTCTGTCATCACACAATTCCCTGCCGAAAATGTGATCGTATGTATGAGGCTTTAGAGTTTAGCTTTGTCAAAATGTTCCATTATGCTTGATTTGGTTTATTCTTATGGGGTCCATACAGCTGGTAATTATTAGGAAAGCATTTATTTTAAAAGACCACTGTACCTTCTACACATCCTGTTGTAAGTTCCCCCCACAACACCCCCCTGAGTGCTGATCTCTTGGTGAAATCCTTACCTTCAGCCCTTATCCAGTGCTCTTTTTAATGTGGATCCCTGCTCGGAGCTGCAAAGCTTTTCTCCCAAAAAATGGCTGATTTGTACTGTGTATACACACTGCAGCCCCATCAATTCCTATGGGAAAACTATTCTATGAAACAACCATTTTATGCCTCATTGAGTATTTCTTTCCCATAGGACTGAATAGGGCAGTTGTACACCCCAGCATGTGCTTCCATGAAACCTGCCACAGAAATGCAGGCTTTTCTTTTCAGGTGCAACATCCTAAAACTGTGAACTGTAACTTAGTGATTGTAAACCTCAGACATGAAATATGGACAAAGCATATCCCTCTATAGTGTGTACTTTGTCTCAATTAAAAACACCCAAATTGAATTTCTTCCTGCTGCTTCGTTCCTCTGCAGATTGACAGCCTCAGCTGTGTTCCTATTAACTGTATGGGGGGTTCCCTTCCCCTCCCCTCCAATCCGCTTTCAGAGCTCTCCTCACTGAGCTCTGCAGAGTGTAACTTCAACTCTCTACCACCTTTTTTCTGAACTCTCAGACAAGCTTTTTAAATTCTGGACTTTGAACAGATGTAGAGAAAACTGCAGATAGTCAGATACAACTTATGAAGGCTGGTGCTGATTTTACAAGCCACAGGCTGGTGAATGCAGTGGCAATTCCGATAGCCATGCCCCCTCAACATTTTCTCATCCCAATGTGGTACAACCCGGCAAAGCCTACCTGAGTGCAAACAAGCTTTAGCAGTATGAGGAAGTGCTGAGTTTTGCCTGATACAAATTCTGGAGTCCAAAGCAACCACCAACCAACCAACCAAGCAATTATTAGTAAAAAATGATTGAAGGTGCATCATTTAAGCAGAAGAGACTTTACATGTCTTGTATGCCAAAAATCTTTTCCCTTTTTCCTCTAGCAGTGTTTTCATCCTGTACAATACCTGTGGTGCATGCGCAGTCTACCGCACACTTCTGGGTACCTTCTGGCATCTCTAGGATGTTGGGAATGAAGCTAGGTGCCAGTAATCTCCAGTACACATGCACCGAACAGGGAATATGCAGAGCTGGTAAAAATGGCAGAGAAGATAGCAGTAGCGGCTGTTGTTTTGCAGGGGTGCCTGAATTACAGGGTTGTCTGAACAAAAGTAAAAATCCTTTGCATGTTAAGAGTTCATATATATTTTAGCTGTGTCTCTAGATGTTTGCCTCAAGTACAGCTTTATTTTTTACATTGTGGTAAAAATAGGCTCTTTGTAAACTGTTGGCCATTGCTGACTACATCTTTTATCATTCTGTGATTGTTTTCACAAATGGCCCATTGTATTTTCCTGTAGCGTTTTAGCTTTCTGACCTACTGCCGTTTTTATCTACAAACAATACCAAATATATAATAAAATGTGGCTTTTGCCTTGTACACACGATCAGAAAAAAAAATACTGGTTTTAAAGCAATCGTACGATAAACTGATCGTTGGTACACAGCTTTTAAGAGCCGATCATTATGGTTCATGCTAAATTATTCCGAAGGGATGAATAAACATGCGAATTTGGAAAAAAAAACATTTGCTTCTTTCCATTTTAAAAGAAATCCAATAAAATCAAATTTTGTCATAAATTTAAGCCAAAATTTATTCTGCTACATGCATTTGGTAAAAAAAATTCTGTTAAGTGTATAATAATTGGTTTGTGTGATCACGGACATATGTACGCAAATGATCATGTACAGATTTGCGCAGGGGATCACGGACATATGTGTGCAGATAATCGATGAGACATGTGATTTTAGTGGGACATATGTGGGGACGGTGTTTTTATTATTTGGGGACATGTGTGTTTACACTGTGTGGTGACGTGTGTTGACACTAAGTTGGTGATCAGTGAGTAAAAAGCTGTAAAATACAGCTCATACTCCCTGATCACCAGCTCTCTTCTCACCGACAACTTCTGTGAGAGGAGAGCCGATTGCCTAGCAACCGGATCTGTGTTTACATCACATGACGGCTGTGATTGGACACGCCCATCATGTGATCAGGAGGGCCAATCACAGAGCCCTTCTGCCGATCGGAGATGCGCTGTGTCCGCGCGCGATCCCCCTCCTACTGAGGGATGTTCCTGAACGTCCACTCAGAAGGAGAGAGTGCCAACCCGGCCGTTTATATACATTGGCCGGGTGGGAAAAGAGACTCGGTCCTTAAGTGGTTAAATGTAGTGGGTCTGTTTTCTGTGGGATGTCCCCTGTATATTTCCCAACAGATTTTAATTGGTAGAGGTACAGTAAACCACTGGAATTTAATTTTGAGTTGTGAACAGCTGAGGTTTTGGAGGGCTCGCTGCAGTGTGGAAATAAACCTGCATGTGCCTGATATCCCCTGCATGTGCCTGATATCCCCTGCATGTGCCTGATATCCCCTGCATGTGCCTGATATCCCCTGCATGTGCCTGATATCCCCTGCATGTGCCTGATATCCCCTGCATGTGCCTGATATCCCCTGCATGTGCCTGATATCCCCAGGTTGTAATTCTCCTGTCCTTGGTGTTCACCAACAATGGCTCAGTAATGACAAGCATGTGAGAGGTCTTCCATCCTCCAGCCATCCATTTAGTCCCTCCCTTCTTCTAGGCAAAGGAATAGCTAAGATAGTACAAGGATCACCAATGTCGACATTTTTTATTTGTGGTTTGGAGACCATAGTGACACATATGAGGAATCAGAGCTGTACTGTATATAGGCAAACATTTGGTAAGAAATGTCCTAGGTGTCAAGACTAAATATAATTGAATCCTATGATTCCGTACATGCTGTTTGACCATAATGACTGGAAAAAGCAGCACCGTAGACCTCTCGTATAAATTATTCAGGGCCTGATATAAGCTGCCATGCTGCCTTGTCATGGCTTAATCACTCGTTATGAGCAGTCAGCCAACTGCAGTACAAAAAGCATTCTTACCACGATCCTCATTTACAGTATGTGTATTATAATAACATGAATTCACAGCTAGATTACTTATGTTCTTCACTCTTCATTGAGAATATATAGTTTGGTGAAATCATTAGTATGGAGAACTAATTGTAAACTGTCATAGTTTTATATAATGGATACATTTAAAAAAACTGCACTAGTGACAAAGTGTTTGTTCTTTTTTTTTGCACAGCTCCTCTAGATGTAAGCAATGGCATCTAGCAACAGCTCTTCACTAGTGCCTCACTCGAATAGCAGCAAAACCATGTACAGAAAGGGCCTGAACCCTTCACAGCAAAAAGGACCGGTGCGATCGCTCCCCGATGTGTGCCCCAAAGAACCTACTGGTGAGTGCTCCGAACTAGACATTTTCCCTGTTTTTAGATGATTGCATGTTCTGGAACATATCCACCAAAAAGTGATATTTTAGTTATGACACTGCTGGGTAGTGGTGTTTAGATAGCGACATTTATTCATTTTTATGTGATACTAAGCATTATTAAGGGAATATTCACAACCGATGCACTGGGGGGTGCTTTTGGGAGTGCATTCCCAATGTATGGCAACCAAAAAACAATGGTTCAATAAATGCAGTGGTTATGTATGGTTATAAATGCAATTCACACCAGCGCGTTGTGTTGCATTTTCCCAGTGCTGAAAAAAAGTACAGTGTGCACTACTTTGTTCAATGCAATGTGTTCAAATGCACACAAACCACGCATAAATGTACTACATCGCAAATCAAGGCCAGAATAGACTGAGTCTGCCTCTTTCTTTTTATATGTGTTGGATACTACTAAAGTAAGATCTTCCTTCCATAATCCTTGACTATGTTCACATCTACCTTGCACGTTCCAGCATCTTTTGTTGCATTCTACTTTATACACTATATTGCCAAAAGTATTGGGGCGCCCGACTTTACACGCACATGAACTTTATTGGCATCCCAGTCTTAGTCCATAGAGTTCAATGTTGAGTTGGCCCACCCTTTGCAGCTATAACAGCTTCAACTCTTCTGGGAAGCAAAAGGAGATAAGAGAAGCGCCAATCCTTTTAACAGCTTAGGAATTTATTCAGTATATAAGTATAAAACAACACTAAAAACTTGCGTGAAAAATGTTGGAACACTTGCAGAGTGCTAGAGCGCGTGGGAGCTTCCACATGCAGTGTCACAGAAGGACCGCCGGAAAGTTTCTATTGAGGGATCCACAAGCGGTGTGTGTTAGCTGCAACTGGAGCCTCGATAAGCCTCATGGAAACGTTGGCTGCGTGTCTCTGGATGGGTGTGGTCAAATTGGGGAGCCGCCCACACGCTGTCTGGCCAATCAGAACGCCTATCCACTCACCATTCACATGGTTGCACTTTCATATATCAGCATGCAGATGCATGCCTTTTCATTCAAATTTTAAACTTTAATCTTTTTCATCAGATGGTTTAGTGTGAACATTATTGTGTATGTGTTTCCTCCTAATGACAACTCTTCTGGGAAGGCTTTCTACAAGGTTTCGGAGTGTGTCTATGGGAATTTTTGACCATTCTTCTAGAAGTGCATTTGTGAGGCCAGGCACTGATGTACACGAGAAGGCCTGGCTCGCAGTCTCCGCCAGGACTCTGTGCAGGCCAGCCAAGTTCCCCCCACCCCAAACTTGTCTTTATGGACCTTCCTCTGTGCACTGGTGCGCAGTCTGTTGGCACAGGAAGGGGTCATCCCCAAACTGTTCCTACAAAGTTGGGAACATGAAATTGTCCAAAATGTCTTGGTATGCTAATGCCTTAAGAGTTCCTTTCACTGGAACGAAGGGGCCAAGGCCAACCCCTGATAAACACCCCCACACCATAATACCCCCCCCTCCACCAAATGATTTGGACCAGTGCACAAAGCAAGGTCCATAAAGACATGGATGAGCGAGTTTGAGATGGAGGAATTTGACTGGCCTTCACAGAGTCCTGACCTCAACCCGATAGAACACCTTTGGGATGAATTAGAGTGGAGACTGCGAGCCAGGCCTTCTCGTCCAACATCAGTGACTGACCACACAAATGTGCTTCTGAAAGAATGGTCAAACATTCCCATAGACACACTCCTAAACCTTGTGGACAGCCTTCCCAGAAGAGTTGAAGCTGTTATAGCTTTAAAGGGTGGGCCAACTCAGTATTGAGCCCTATGGACTAAGTCTGGGATGTCATTAAAGTTCATGTGCGTGTAAAGGCAGGTGTCCCAATATTTTTGGTAATATAGTGTAGATCAGTTTGGGTAGACTTTGATCCTTTAATCCAATCTCAGTAGAACTATATATACACTGGAACTCTGTATTCCTCACTATTGACATTTATAAAATGAAGAGCAATGCCCTCCTACAGGTTTTCATTTTTTTCAATTCATCCATCTGTGTATAACTTTATATCATTACAACTGCATAGGAAGTCTATGCTTCCTGACAGAAATTCATGTTTTCTGCATTGTATAATATTATATGGTCAACTTTAGACACAGTAGTTATTGCTGAATTCCTTAAACATAACACTGGACGGTTGAATAAGCAGGTCAGGGTGAACGCATTCGTTAAAAATCTGCTGTGGTGTACTGGATATGATTTTTCACACATGAGGTGTCTAGTTGATAGAGGAACACATTTTTCTACTCTGGGAAACTTGAATCATCTGACTTTGCCTATTTTTGTTTTCATCACCTCCTTTTGCATTGAGCTGTAAAGTTCCCCTTTATGCACCACGTGCTTTGGTGAGCTGGAACATGCTGATTCAGCACTTTGTTTTTAGCACAACTCAACCAAAACTTCAGATGCTTTTAGAACTACTCAAGTAAAAAGCATGAACAGTGCACATCGTTTTGGAAATAAGGGAGTATGGTACTGGATAGTGATACCGGAGCATGAGATGGAATCAACTCAAAGACCACTGAAAAGCAGCTTATGAAGTCTACTGGATCTGGTTGCAAAGGATTAATAAAATCTCTGATTACAAGTAGATTTAGTGTATGTAAAGCCAAAACTGTATTTTTTGTTTTTATAGAATGCAGATGGGCTAGAACCCCTGTCAGCTTTAAAACGTCCCCCCATCCCCCCCGCTATCTGTGTCCCTTGTGGAGATGCGACCCTATCTCACAGGTGCATATAAGCAGCACATGCATGATTTTCGCAGGAATACTAATTGCACACCTGTGGGCTGGGTTCATAAACATCCCAGGAAGAGCAGTCAGTGCTCAGACCTGGAGACGGCTCCGCCCAGCAGACAGGAAGTCTGGCCAGGAGGTCGGGAGGGTTCCAGGAAAAAGAGACAGGAGCCTAGGACTGCAGGTGGCAGTCTGAAGCAGGCAGGTGTAGCCTGCGACTAAAGCAGCACGAAGCTGACAGTGAGTAAGCCAGGAGGCTTTTGTTTTGGAATACAGTGGTGGTGGAACCCCCTGCGAGGGACGATTTCTGTTGGTTTGAACTTTTTCATTTCCTTTAAATAAAAGTGGGCTGCCATGCCCTAAAAACACAGTCTGGAGTGGCACGTTTCTGGAAAATCGCATGCACCACTTGTACCTAATCACCCCGGATCGTCACACCCTGCTGCAAAGATTCACGCTCACTACTGGTTCTGGTGAACATTGTCTCTGGTACAAAATGTGATTGAAAATGAAATGTTTTTGAGTTCGAGGCGAGGAAGTTTTCCAAAGGAAAAGGATGTTTTCTTAACCAATTACTACTTTATCCTAGACAAAAAAAAGTTTTGGCTTCACATACACTTTTTATATTTCTGACTTCAGGACAATTATTTAATTGCAACAGTAGTTAAAGTGGTTCTAAAGGCAGAAGGTTTTTTTTTTTTTATCTTAAAGCGGAGGTCTGCCAACCTCTGCAAAAATGAGAAGCCAGCAGCTGCTGACTTTTAATAATAGGACACTTACCTGTCCTGCAGTCCAGCGATGTGGGCACCACAGCTGATGTTTCCATCAGCTGTTGGGTGCTCTCGCCACCATTGCTGGTAAGGGAACACGGTAGCAAAGCATTACGGCTCCACACCAGGTCCCTACTGCCCATGCGCGAGGCACCGCATCGCTCTCCTACTAGCCTGGCGGCGGCGGGAGGAGGAGGGAGCCGAGCTGCTGACGTAATGCACTGCGGCCCGGTCTCCCGGGGATACCTGTCAAAGACAGGTATCCACTCCCCCCTGAAAGGTGGCAAATGAGTGGAAGTTCCACTTTTGGGTCGAAATCTGCTTTATTGCATTCTATGCATTAAGATAAAAAAAAACTTCTGCATGCAGCAGCCCCCCTCATCCCCCTAATACCTACCCAAGCCCCTTCTCGATCCAGCACTGTTGCCCGAGAGCATTGGCTGTCTAGGACCCTCCCTTCTGATTGGAGTTTGAGGATGCCCAATATCCTGGGAAGGCAGCAAGACCTCCAGCATTAAAAGAGAAGTATGTTTTTTTTTTTTTATTGCCCAATCGTACTCACCTAGGTGGATGCAGCATCGGTGCGATGCTGCAATATCCTCTTCACTGAGAACCGAGCCACCGAAAACCGGTGATGGCTCGGTTCTCTGACCTCCCCAATCTGCAGCTCTCCTGCTCTACTCCTCCATGCTCACTGGAGCACTGCGCTGTGGAGCATCTCACTGAGAGGCAGAGACGGACACCAGCCCAGGCACCTGGCGGATCCAGACTTCGGCAGTCGGGATGACTGATCTTGGTGACGTCAGCAGAGAGCGCACTTCAGACCGCTCTCTGCTGAAAATGGGTCACAGGAGTGCAAAACGAATTGCACTCCTGTGACCCACTGGAGAAGCCCAGTTAAATGAGCTCAGGCTGGACTTCTCCTTTTAACTACTTGCCTACCAGCCACGAACACCTCCTTACTGACCAAGCCATTTTTCAGCTTTCAGCGCTGTCGCATTTTGAATGACAAATGCGCGGTCATGCAACGCTGTACCCAAATAAAATTTTTATCATTTTTTCCCCACAGATAGAGCTTTATTTTGGTGGTATTTGATCACCTCTGCGGTTTTTATTTCTTGCGCTATAAACAAAAGAAGAGGGACAAGTTTGAAAAAACATAATATTTTTTACTATTTATTATAATAAATATCCAATTTTTTTTTTTAAACAATTTTTTTCCTCAGTTTAGGCCAATACGTATTCTTCTACATATTTTTGGTAAAAAAAATCGCAATAAGCGTATATTGATTGGTTTGCGCAAAAGTTATAGCGTCTACAAAATAGGGGATAGATTTTTAGCATTTTTATTATTATTATTTTTTTTACTAGTAATGGCGGCGATTTGCGATTTTTATCGTGACTGCGACATTGCGGCGGACACTTCGGACACTTTTGACTCATTTTTGGACCATTCACATTTATACAGCGATCCGTGCTATAAAAAATGCATTGATTACTGTATAAATGTGACTGGCAGGGAAGGGGTTAACGCTAGGGGGCGCTGCAGGGGTTAATGTGTACCCTATCTTGGTGATTCTTACTGTGGGGGGAGGGGACTGACTGGGGGAGGAGACCGATCGGTGTCCCTATGTACAAGGGACACACCATCGGTCTCCTCTCCTCTGACAGGACGTGGATCTGTGTGTTTACACACACCGATCCACGTCCTGCTCGATTACCGGGCAATCGCGGGTGCCTGGCGGTCATCGCGACCGCCGGGCACGCGCACCGAGGCCCCAGCTACGCGGCGGGCGCGCGCGCGCGCCTCCCGCGGCGCGCGCCCCCCAGTGGCGAAATTGTAGACGACGTCATATGACGGCGTCCCGCCACAGTAGTTGAACCGTCCCGCCGTCATTTGACAGTGGGCGGTCAGCTAGTGGTTAAAGGAATTGTAAAGTCCCAAGCTATGCATTAAGGTGAAAAACCTTCTGTGTTGCAGCTCCCCCCCCAGAGCCCCCCAGCCGCTGTCTCGGATTCTCATCAGATAGATTGATAGCAGCAGCTGCTGTCAATCAAAACTAGTGACATGGAAGCCAGGGGCGGGGCCCAGTCCTGCTGTCTGTGCCAATGGATGCAGCAGCAGGACTCGGGAGTGCGCCCGCATGAGTGCCCCCATGGAAAGCGGCTCTCCGTGGGGACACTCGATGAAGAGAAGGGGCCAGGAGTGCCACGTGGGACCCCAGAAAAGGAGGATCGGGGCTGCTCTTTGTAAAACTAACCTTTACAACCACTTTAAAGAAGCCTGTACACTGACTATACCTCTGGGTCACCACTGTGTGAGCGCAGGAGAATATTTGTATGCTGTGTACCCCCTAATACTTATCTAAGCCTCATCTCTCTCCAGCAATGTCCACGAGTTTCTCGGCCGTCTGGGACTCTTCTCCTGATTGGCTGAGACACAGCAGCAGTGCCATTGGCGCCCGCTGCTGTCAATCAAAGGAAGGTGAGCCAATGAGGACATAGAGGGGATGGGGCCGAGCCGCTGCTCCGTGTCTGAATGGACACACAGACGTTCGGCAGGAGGGAGAGGCCAGGAACGCAGACGGGGGCCCGGGGGAGATTAGTTTATTTTACTTGCTGCTGGCAATTGCTTTTTAACAGAACCAAACTAATTTCAGCAACCATGTTTTAGGGTTGCCGGTTTGCGTTTTGATCAATGCATCAGTCCCACACGAGTATGCAGATAGGCACTTGGAGGTCCATGCAGATCTGTGCACCCATCCATCTGCCATTGATTTGAACAGGCTGCCTGCACAGAATACCTGTATTTCCTGTGCGGTAAAGATGCCACTTTGCAGTATGCCTGTGAAAATGAAGCTTAATTGGCATTGCATTTGTTTTTCTTGGCTCCTCAGTTATTCATCATTCTAGGTGGCATCTGCTTTTTAGACATCTCATTATTTTGTTTCTCTTTTTGTGCAGGTGACGCTAATAGTTTGTGTGATGAGCCATCTGTGGTTGCAGATCAGCACAAATGGACTATTTATCATTCCAAAGTGAACCTACCAGCAGCATTAAACGACCCTCGACTTGCAAAACGGGAGTCTGACTTCTTCACCAAGACATGGGGTCAAGACTTTGTGGAAACGGAAGTCCTGCCTGCTGCCTACCTCCCACCCATCACTAAAGAAAACTTTTCATCTTATTTTCAACAGACTAGCCTAGTAAGATAAATAATTTCTTCTTGGGTATCAGTAGTTGTTCCTATTCCCTATGGAATAGAGGGGTCATTTATGGAGTTGTAATATGGCATAGTCTTTGTGTAAGAAAAATAAAAGCGAATATTGTATTGAGGGAAATGGGGAGACTTCGATTGTTGACCTTTCTCCTACTGATAATGTTACAGTAGTTGCCTGGCTGTCGTAAAGCTTCACTCGACTTTCCTGATTCACATGCCAGGTCATCAGCTCAAAATGTGTTAAAGCTGAAGTCCATGTTTACTGTCACTTTTAAGGCCTCATGCACACTGGACGATTTTTGACGTTTTTACAGCAGCTGTTTTTAGCTGTAGACGTTTTTTTCTACAGTCATTAAACTCTCCATCATGTTATCCTATGTGTCCATGCACACATAGGCTGTTATCAGCAGTTTTGGTCAGTGGCGTTATTGAGCAGTAAAAAAAAAAAAAAAAATAGTGGGTTCTGAGAAATGTTTTTCAGTTGTAAAAACGCTCTAACGCTGATAAACGTCTATAAATGCTCAAAAACATCGCTTACCAGCGGTTTTTAACATTTTTGATCCATTGAAGAAAAAAATAACCCGCTAAAACGCTAACGCAGAAAAACCACAAACGCCAATAAACGCTAAAAAACCCTATTGCAAAAACCTTGAAAAAAGTTGAAAAGCTCACGGCAAAGCTACTGACGTTTTTATAATGTTATTTTAATGTCCAGTGTGCATGAGGCCTTAATAGTTTGTTTGGGCCAAGCTGGCCTAAATGAACTTTTTCTATTACTAAGTAAGCACTGTGTTATACTGTAGTAGCATCATACATACAGTTTGCAGCACCGTGTTCCTCAGCACTATGGTACTTCCCGTCTGCTGCTATAGCAAAATCAAGTTGGGCTGAATGCTTCTTAGCCATTCAGAAGAAGTCTTGTATTTTTATCAATCATGAGATCATCCGCCCTCCGCTCCACCTCGACCAATTAGAGGAAGCCTTGTATTAATTGGTAAAAATACAAGGCAGGGAAGCACTCAGTTTTGTTCCAGTAGCAGACAGGAAGTCGCCTGTACTGCTGTGAAACACAGCGCTACATGCTGTATGTATGATGCTACTACAATATGATACTGCACTGACATCTGCTAATTTATTGTAAATAGTTTAATTGGACCTGCCCAACTAACTATTTAAAGTGACTGGAAACCTGGACTTCCGCTTTACAACCAGAGACAGCAGGCTTCTAATATTTTTACATAGAAGTTAGCAATGGCAGTCTCCAAATTTTTTTTCACTACAAGTTGCTTTTAAAGTGAACCTATAATTAGGACTGTAAAATTCCAATGCACTGGCTGGTGATAACTTAGCTAACTTTTCTAGCTATAAACAAATGTCAAAATGCCTCTAAAGCCTTGTACACAGGGGCAGCAAAACAGCTGAAGTTGCTCGGTTTGGCAGGAACCTGTCTGTTCGGACAGTCTAACCAGCTTCTGTCGAAAGGGCATGCTGGAAAACCAGCATCCAATCAGGCAGCCAATAGCAGTGAGCCCTGATCTGTGTGTTCTAGCAGGGGCAAAGTCCCCCTGTCATAACAATAAGGCACATCAGGAGAGATCCCTGCGCTGGTGTTAGTATGGCTATCTCTCAGTTTTTTCTTTTTGTTCAGTCTGCCTGGTTGATCGAAAAAAAACTTTGAGTGTGTACCCAGCTTAATACAGGAACATCTGCCTGGGGCTGGAGAGGGTCACAAGTACATTGCATTCAAATCTGCAAATCCTTCATTCCTAACAATGATTTCCCAGCTTTAGTGTCTGGTCTCCCTGCTGCTCTTCTAAATTCAGTTACACTAGATGCACGCAGTCTCTAAATATTCTTGAAGGGAATCCACAAGGAAACTAATAATACTATTCCCAGCCACTATATATAGGCAAGTCATCTCGCAGCTGTGCTCTTGTTATCAGGATGGGAAGTTAGAGGATATTTTTACAATCGAGACATGCTTAAAGCTGAAGTTTAGGTTTGCCAATTTTTACATAGTTACAGCTTTGCTTGAGACCTCACTGGCCTGCCTCTCCACCTTGTCTAATAAGTGAACGCTTTGTATTCATTATGAGAATGCAAAGTGTTCCCTGAATAGTGCCTGTGCCAAGCAAACGACCAACTGTGTGTGCAATGCAGCAAGGCAGCCGCTCAGCACGGGACCTGGAAACTAGTGGAGAACAGCATAGTAGAGCTGCCTAATACAATGATTTCCAGCTTCCAAAGGAATGTGGCACATACATGCTTATATACATACTTGCATTGATCCAAGTGGGACCAATGTAACCGTGTATGAATTGCCATGCCTAAATTTCAATTCAAAGGCCCCCTTACACATGTGATTAAAAAAACGCCATGTTTTTATTGATCTGAACACCGGTACATTGTTGTCTATGGAACAATGTACACAGCTGTGTAACGATCACTACTACAGCGATGTGTACAGAGCCATAAATAAAAATGGAAAATTCTACATTTGATTGCAATAATTTTAAGCACATGTGTGTGTGTGTATACGCACGTATGTTGCAACACTGGCAACTAGAAGAGGATAAAAAATAATTTTACACATACATGCCTTTATGAGCATTTACGGCAAGGTCTTTATGGAATATTTTACTCAGGATCTTTGTCAACAAGATTCCGAGTATGAACATTAGTAAATTTGTACGTCCATGTGCAAGAGGACTTGGGCCTCATGCACACAAGACACTCAAAGAAAATGCCAGCGCTGCTGCCAGGAAAAAGCAGCGTTAAAAACGCGCTGTTAGTCACGTTTTTGAATAGCGTTTATGGGCGGTTTTTGGCGTTATCACATTTTGGCTTTTTTTCAGTAAAAACACCCAATAATGTAAAAACCCCAAACGCATTTAGCACCGTTTTTTCGTTTTTTTTATTTTTTAGCTCGACAGCCTCTACTCCTGGACGCACAGGCTGTCATTTTTTTTCTACTGCCTCTAAACGCTTATGCCTCCAAACGCCCCTGAAAGTTTATGTGTGCATGGACACATAGACTTACATGGAGGGGTGTTTAGAGGCAGTTAAAAAAAACATCAGACGCCCCTAACAGCAGCTGCAAAAATGGCACGTGTACATAAGGCCTTAAGGTGATTGTAAACCCTATTAGTGGAACAACATAGTTGAGTAATGGATGTGATATTTTTTTTTTGCACTAAGCAGTTAGATTTTTAGGAGCAACCCTAACAAAATAACTGTCGGAACAGTGCTACAGGTTACCGCCAATAAGAACAGAGGGAAAAAGCAAAAGCATAGAACCTACATTCTAGTTGGGGTGAACTTATAAAACATGCATACAGAACCTTGTTAAAAGAGAAGTATGGGTTTCTTTTTTCATTTCAGATTTATACTTACCTAGGTGGATGCAGCATCGGTTCGATGCTGTATCTGTCCCCCGGCGCCTCTACACTGAAAACCAAGCAATCGAACATCGCTGATCGCTCAGTTTTCAGAGCTCTATGAGCAGAGAGCTGTAGACTGTCAGTCACAGCTCTCTGCTCATCTCCCTTCACACTCATTGGAGCGCTGAGCTGTGGAGGGGCAGTGCGGGCCGTCTCAGGCTCTCAGCGGCTCGCTGAGAGGCTGAGACGGGTGTCAGTCCAGGCACCTGGCAGATCCAGACTTTATTGTCGGTATGTAGCGATGCCTGGATTGATATCCATGAGTGACTTCAGCAGAGAGCGAACTTCAGCCCGCTCTCTGCTGAAAACGGGTCACAGGAATGCAAAACAAACTGCACTCTTGTGATCCATAGGAGAAGCCCAGCCAAACGAGCTTTGGCTGAATTTCTCCTTTTAATTTTGGTAATTAACCCCTTCATGATGAAGGTAAAACAAATCCTAGTGCCTGCCACTTTCACATGTGTTAGTAAAACTGTACATATAATCTCAACTACTTAGTTTATCCTGGTGATCTATGTCTTGTTTTTTTGCTCAGACAAATTGGACTTTCATTTGGTGGTAAATAGTAATAGATATCTCCAAAATGTTTTTGACGATCAAAGTGAAACTAGCACCAAAAAGTAAAAACAAAATATTTAATTTAGCTGTATATTTATTGCTGTTGTTATAGCCTATCACCAAAGAACAACCCAAAATAAATTCTACTGCTGACAATTGCAGCGATACCATATACATGTATATTCTTTTAGTAGGGCCCAAAAAAAACAACAGTGGGCATTTTGCTTTTTTCAATCTTGCCTAAAACGCACTGGCACTGATAATAAATGAAAAAAAATGCTGGGTTTTTAATCCTACCTAAAATACACTGAGCCTTGACCCTGTCATTGACTTTAAGCATGACCTTTGACACTGTCCTAGATCAAACCATGATCTAGCTATTTGATCTTCATTAATTTTATTTTACACACCCTTTTTGTTTACAATTTTCTCTAGCGAGGAGAAAAGGATACATTCCAAAAAAAAAAAAAACAGGTCAGGCTGCACAGTGACTGATGACTGTGATAGCCAATCACAGGCTACCCCAACAATTAGGTGATCGGGAACCTGTCCTCCTGGTTCTCGATCGTTAGTATGAGACCCAGAGGTGTCGGTGACAACTCTGTCTCTGTGCTCGGAGCGAGCTGTAAAGCGCGATCCCAGCACAAACTCAATAGCACATATATGTGGACCCACTTCCTTGAGGCCACATGTATGCATACCCTTGGCGGGTAGGAGTCAATACAATATTCTGATGACATGTTTAATTTTAAAACAATTTTCACACTTTAGTTTTCTCATTTTTTTTAATCAATAAATATTCTTTGTATTAATCCCTAAGAGAGAAAAAAGTCATGAAAAGCTGAAGACGATATGTCCTTCTAAGGATGATTACAATAGGACTGCATTTTCCCATTCACATGGTATGTATTCATTGCAGCAGATACAAACGTCTAATTGTTTATACCTTTTACATTTAGTTTACGTAGGTTGTTTTTCAGACTTTTCTTACATATTTGTGATTTGCAAAAGCTTCCCTAGATAGGGTTTAGTTTCTCTTCTGCACATGAAGTGGTTCAGTACTGAATAATGCAGGAAATGAGTAACCTGAGCCGTGTACTGCGGCGTTCTGCGTGTCCCTCTGCACTCTGCATACACACAGTCACCTGCTGACCTCCATGCTTTGTGCTGTTTAAAAATCAGTTTAGCATTTTGCTTCCGGAGCCCCTGCAGTGTGCTTCTGAATAGTAAATAAAATATAAGCATGTTGTGCCTACAAAATGCCAGCTACAATATTAAATTTACATAGAAATGTATTTACTTAGAAAAAAAATACAAACAAATGTATGTGGTCATGCTGCAAATCAGAATATCAATGTCATCTGTGTTATATTGGTTTGTTTTTTCTTTCAGGAAATAAATCTAGGGCAGATCTGGAACAAGTACCTAAGGTAACATTATTTTCTTCAGTTTTCTTTTAGTATTCAGCAGTAACATGACAAAATAACAGTTTAGCATGCATTGCTTTTTTTAGCTTTTGTAAAATAAACAAAAAACTTAAGTGTAAATAGTCTTTTTTTGTCCACTCCATGTTGAAAGCTACTCAGCACTGGATATAGTACCAACTAAAAAAAAGACAGCTCAGACTTCCTGGTCTGTCTCCATGGCTGCAGAAACTTATGTCTGAAATAGACAGTGGAACTGACATGTTTATTGATGGATTAACCCCTTCCTGCCTGGCCAATTGTAAAACGACGGCCGGGCGGGAGCACTGTTGTTCTGGGAGGACGTCATATGACGCATCTAATCACAATAGTAAACACTGATGGAGTAATTTGTATTCCTAAAAAAATGGTTGCATTCATGGTGTGAAAAAATAAATCCTGATCACCTCCCCAGAGTAATACAGTGTTGCTGTGATAACACTGTATTGCTCTGGTCAAAAATGTAAAAAAAAAAAAGTAATAAGAAATATTTAAAAATTGAAAGAAAATTATTAAAACACTTTTTTTTGTCCTTTTTTTTTTTTTTTTTTTTTTTACATAGTGTCACCAGTCAGTATCCCTGATCACCGCTACACCAGTTATATGATAACCCTGTACTGCTCTGGTGACAGTATTCAATAAGTTGTGAAAAAACGATTTTTAATTTCTTCATTTTCCACAAAAATTGTGACAATATATATATATATATATATATATATATATATATATATATATATATATATATATATATATATATTTGCAAAACTTTATAACGGAAACAAAGAAACTTGTATTTTTTTTTTTTTTTTTTTTCAAAATTTTCAGTCTTTTTTTGTATAGTTTGCAAAAAAAAAAAAAAAAACTGTGGTGATTAAATACCACCAAAAGCTCTATTTGTGTGAAAAATGATAAAAATGTCATATGGGTACAGTGTTGCATGACCGTGCAATTGTCTTTCAAAGTGCAACAGCGCTGAAAATTGGCCTGGGCGGCAGGAAGGGGGTGAAAGTAAAGAGGAACTTCACCCCCTTGTGTCTCCCTGTGTTTAATTTTTAAAAGTTATTAAAAGTCTCCTCTCGCCTTTTATCCCTATATGCCTCTCCCCCTTGGCCAATCAGAAAACATCTTTCATTCATTGATAAATATATTAGGCAAATTCCTGAATGGCTAAGATGCTATAGAACTGACTCTGGTTCTAAAAAAATAAAATAAAAATGTATTGTTTTCATTTATGACTTTTTTGTTTTACTTTGATGAAAAGCCAAAACCTGTACTTTACAGTATATAATGTATTCTACATTACTTGCATCTTTGAAGAAATTGTCTGTTTCAAGAGCTAATTTTGATTTAATTTCAGATTTTTTTGAAGCCAGACTTTGCCTTGGATGACTCCTTAACATTTAATGCGGTTTTGCCCTGGTCCCATTTTAGCAGTGCAGGTGGAAAAGGAAGCAGAGATTCAGCATCCTCTAAATTGCTACAAGAAAAAGTATGAAACTGGTATTCCCTTTACATTGTAGGAATGTTTTTTTTTAGATTGTAAGCTCTAACGAGTTGGGCCCTCTGATTCCTCCTGTATTGAATTGTATTGTAACTGTACGGTCTGCTCTAACATTGTAAAACACTGCACAAACTGTTGGTACTATATAAATTCTGTATAGTAATAATATTAATACACTAGATGTGACATCTGCACACTATAAGGGGTTTTGACTGAGGGCTTGTGGACATTAAGCTTGTGTTCAGGACTGCTTTTATCAGCAGTGCATCTGGAGTTCTGTTTCATAATCCAGTGGTAGTTTTGCTAAATATGCTAAACTCCAAGTAGATCTATAGGATTACCTATTAAACTCAGTTGGTATAAATTTAAAGGATAAGTTCACCTTTTCACAAAAAATAATTAATGCACATTTTTTTGCAGGTAAAAAAATTTTTGTTTCGGAAGCCTGTAAAGCATTGTGCCAGCAATCAGCAGATCGCTGGTGGCATGCAGGTATCCTATCAGTGTATCATATGAGGTAAACGATACATGCTGACAGGAAGATTGAATGAACTACCACAACGCTCAGCTTCGTGGTAGTTCATGGAAAACTACAAGCCGACAGCTGCAAAGGCTGTTGGACGTTGTAGTTTTCATTCACAGAGAGCTCTAAATGAGTGACACAGCCGGGTGGGCGGAGACCCACACGGGTGCGTTTTTCCAAAATGTTGACAGCTAGCGGGGAGAAGAAGATTCCCCACTAGCTGTCACAACAGGGGAGCCAGAGGTGCAGGGGCTGTTGCAGTCATAACATGTCCCCCCCCCGAATATGGGTGTAGCATGTAACATGTTATGAAAGATAAACTTATCCATTAAAATATATTTTGAAATCCTGCGTGAATAAGTACATAAATCATCCTTTATATTGGTTTTCTGTTATCCTCTGCAGAGTAGGCTCCAATGCATTGGACAGTAACAATAGGACTGTGTTGTCAGGACGAGTAAGTGATGTGATGACCTCATTTAGTATGATGATATTCCTTCATTGTCAGTGCTGCATGCCAAGGCTGGAGCAATGACTAACCTGTATTTCTACTGTGAATAAAAGTGAGATCACTGACCTGGCATGCAATATGTGGCAGAAGTGACTAAAAGATGAGACTAGTTGAGAAAATGACAAACCTTTGTCAGGTTGAACAGATCACCTATGTTTTTTACCAGGAGTTCACATATAATGCTGTATGTCCCTTTTACCACTTTCAGTCCAGCTCATTTACAATAATAAAAATGTCTGATCCGACTCATTTATTTTAATGAGGACTACAGTGTATAACTTGAATGCTAATGTGCAGTCTAAAAATGGATTGCGTCAGAAGAAGGTTGCTGATGGCATTCCTGACTGCACTGTTTACTATAAATCTATCACCATCAAAATCTCTTTGAACAGAGAAAAAAAAAGCTGCAGTAACAAATGTATAACATAACATACATATCATAGGTATTCTGTGTGAGATGCCACGCTAACCCAAAAGTGAAACATAAACATAGATGTGCTACTAGTAATTAACACAAATGACATCAAATAAAAAAAAAAAAATCCATAATCAAAGAGCATAAAGGTGAAAAGTTCATATATCACATAGAATAAATAAATATAAAGTTTATTTCATTTGTGTTAATCTTCAATAGCGCATCTATGTTTATGGTTCACTTGTGAGTTAGTGCGGCATCCCACGCAGAATATTTATATATTTTATATCAATGGCCGTTGCATAATGAATCTACAGCTGTACGTTCCAACAAATGTACATAAAATAAATAACTGTAGTGGACATATAATGAATACATTTATTAATTGTTTATGTGCATTTTCTCTTCAGCTGAGCCACTACTTGGACATTGTCGAGGTGAACATTGCACAGCAGATCTCGCAGCGCTCTGATGCTTTTTTCCATGCTATGACCTCCCAGCATGAGCTGCAGGACTACCTCAGGAAGACCTCCCAGGCTGTTACCATGCTGCGTGACAAGATTTCTCAGATAGACAGAGTCATGTGTGAGGGATCTCTGAAAATCATAGGACAAGCCCTGACCAGAAACAACTGCATTAAATTGTATAGTAAACTTAAATTAATGGCTACAGTGCACCAGACTCAGCCAACTGTACAGCTGCTGTTATCGACCTCAGATTATGTTGGGGCACTGGACTTAATAGCAACAACACAGGAAGTCTTACAGCAGGAGCTTCAGGGCATTCACTGCTTTCGGTATGTGCTTCATCAGATTCTCTTTAATAGCAAACTCAAATCACTTGCAAATACACAGTGAAATGCATAAAGGCAGAACAGTCTGTGTACGGGGCTTTCGTTTTTCACCCTAGCATTGTTTTGGTACATCAGTCCACGGGGCTACTAAAAGTAGCGTTTTACTTAAAATACAGTGTTCCGGTAATCCCCAGTCTTGTCCATGTAGTCGTCAGTTTTGTGAAGGATATGGCGATCAAGTCATCATACAGATAACATCAAAGGATAACATCCACCGCTCCCCATCATTTACAAGTGGCCTAAAGGGTCGTAAGCAAGCCACAGGTTATGTGATTTTCTTTTGTGCAACCACGGGTTGCAGGAAAGAAAATGGCTCTATTCCCCTTTTTCTGTCCACTCCATGTTGAAACTCAGCACTGATATAGTGCCAACTAAAAAAAAAAAAGACAGCTCTGACTTCCTGGTCTGTCTCTATTCCCCCCCCCCCCCCCCTCATCTCCAGAGAGTATAAGTTCAATGCTCGTAATCTTTCCTCATAACTATGGTCGTCCAGTCCCTTTATTAACTTTGTTGTCCTTCTCTGGACTCTCTCCATTTCCAGTACATCCTTCCTGAGGACTGGTGCCCAGAACTGGATGGCATAATCCAGGTGCGGCTGGACCAGAGTCTAGCAGAGTGGGAGAATTATCATTTTATTTCTGGAGTTAATCCCCTTTCTAATGCATGCCAATATTCTGTTGGGTTTGCATGCCATTGTTGAGCCTATCATCTACTAGGACCCCCAGGTCCTTTTCCATCCTAGATTCCCCCAGAGGTTCTTCCCCCTAATGAGTAGATTGTATTCAAATTTTTGCCTCCCAAATGCATTATTTTACATTTTCTACATTAAACCTCATTTGCCATGTAGTTGCCCACCCCATACATTTTTTTCAGATCTTCTTGCAAGGTTTCCACATCCTGCAGAGAAATGATTGCCCTGCTTAGCTTAGGCCCCTTTCACACTGGGGCGTTTTGCAGGCGCTACAGCGCTAAAAATAGCGCCTGCAAAGCACCCTAAAACAGCAGCTGCTGTGTCTCTCGGGCTTTCACACTGGAGCGGTGCGCTTGTAGGAAAAAAGTCCTGCAAGCCGCATCTGTATTTACCGCTCCTAAAGCGCACCTTCCCATTGAAAGCAATGGGACAGCGCTGCAAACCTGCCAGTTTTAACCCTTTTTTGTCCGCTAGCGGGGGTAAAACCGCCCGCTAGCAGCCGAATAGCACTGCTAAAACGACGGTAAAGCAGCGCTAAATATAGCGTGGCTTTACCGCCGACGCCCCCACTGCCCCAGTGTGAAAGGTGCCTTAGTATTGTACGCAAATACTGAGATTAAGCTGTTTATCCCATCCAGGTAGTTTATGAATAAATTAAATGGGATTGGTCCCAACACAGAACCCTGGGGGACCCCACTTTCCACACCGGACCGTTCCGAGTACTCCCCATTTATCACTACCCTCTGAACTCGCCCCTGTAGCCAGTTTTTAATACATGTACTCACCCTATGGTCCATGCTGACAGAATTTAGTTTGTACAGTACACGTTTATGGGGAACTGTATAAAATGCTTTTTCAAAATCCAGATAAACTACGTCTACTGGCCTTCCTTTATCTAGATGGCTGCACACCTCCTCATAGAAAGTTAATAGATTGGTTTGGCAAGAACGATTTTTCATGAATCCATGCTGATTACTGCTAATGATACCGTTTTAATTACTAAAATCTTGTATATAGCCCCTTATCATGCCCTCCAAGAGCTTGAAAACTATTGACATTAGGCTAACTGGTCAGTAGTTCCCAGGGATATATCTTGGTCCTTTTTTAAATATTGGTGCTAAATTGGCTTTTCTCCAATCAGCTGGTACCATTCCAGTCAGTAGACTGTTCGTAAGAATTAGGAACAATGGTTTGTCAGTTACTCGACTGAGTTCCTTAAGGACATTTGGGTGCAAGCCATCTGGTCCCGGTGACTCTCCTGTGCTCTGGTGTCTAGTTCCTCAATATGTGATGTAGTCAGCTTCATATAGTAATGCCTGGCATCTTGCAGCCCTCCTCAGAATAATGGGTATTTATACACTATTGACTTATTAACCACTTCAGACCCAGAAGGATTTACTCACCTCCTAACCAGACCATTTTTTGCGATACGGCACTGTGTCGCTTTAACTGTGGAGGGGTTAATATGTTCCCTGGGAGTGATTCTTACTGTGGGGGGAGGGGACTCACAAGGGGAGGAGACCAATCAGTATTTCTCTGTACAGAGAACACACCATCGGCTCCTCTCCTCTGACAGGACCGTTGATCTTTGTGTTTACACACACAGATCCACGGTCCCGCTGTGTTACCGGGCAATCGCGGGTGCCCAGCGGACATTGCGGTCGCTGGGCACGCGCATCGGGTGCCCAGTGACGCGGCGGGTGCTCACGCGCGCTCCCTGGAGGGCCGTGAAGGGGAGGATGTCATATGACGTCCTCCCGCGCTGAGAGCTGCGTCGCCTGGCTGTCAATAGACGGCCGGCAGTCGCAAGGTAGTTAAAAAGGTTGGAGCATGAGACTTTGGCTTCTAGCAACTCTTCTGCCTCTCTTGTGACAGATTTGAGAATGTCAAAATGATACTCCTTGAAGGCCAACTTCCAGGGATGTTAGGTTTGATAGATTCTCTTAAGTATGCATGCTGCTTAGCCCATTTGGTGATACCTCACTGTGCTTCCCCGGGGAAGTATGTGACCTTGCTTCTTACTCCCAGGATGCAACACAGAGCTTACACAGGGGTTAGACTCTGAGTTCTCACAGCTGAATGGCTCGGCAGGGGAGTGTAGCATAGGTTAGTAGCAGTGGATGGCCTGTCCTCCTTCCCTCACTGCTGCGTCCACATAATGTCCACATGTGTTCCCCTACAGGGGATGATGTCATGATGGTTGCAGCATTGCTAATAGCTTTAATCAGTACTCTAAACCACCCCTTGGCTACACTTATACATACTTCTTTACACCACTACAGTGAATTGGGAAAAAGTAGTACCCAAGTAGTGGACACATCATTACAAAGTATTGTAGACGTGCCATTGTCTCCGACAGTCAAATATTGAAGAGCTGAAATTGCCTAATTGAAGATCATAAGACTGCTGCTACAAAGTGATTTTTTTTTACGCACAAAGGCTAAATTTAATAATGAAAAAGGTAGATCCTTGTAGAACAGCTAGGGGGGTAATACATGGTAGCATCTCCCAGGCATTCAAAACTCCCAGAAATGTCAAATAAACACACAAAAATCTGATGGAGACTGTAACAAAAGGAAGGTAGAACACATGGGCTGCTGGTCAGGTGTGTATACTAGCTCTCCTATTGCAGGGACCTGCTGTTTGGATTTATTTGGGTAACTGACAGTGTCTCTTTAAAGTAATTGTAAAGTCTCATTTTTTTTTTTTTGTCAATAAAAAGAACAAACATTTTATACTTACCCACTCTGTGCAGTTGGTTTTGCACAGAGCAGCCTGGATTCTCCTCTTCTCAGGTCCCTCTTCAGGGCTACTGGCCACTTCCTCCCTTTTGAGTGCCCCCCATAGAAAGCTGTTTGCTGTAGGGGCACTCAAGCCAAGCTGCAGCTCCGTGCATCCATTCAGACAAGGAGCTGTCATTTGACACCGCCCCCTCTCCTCATTGGGTAACTGACTTTGATTGACAGCAGGGGGAGCCAATGGCACAGTTTTTTTTTAAAGTTGCCTTTACAACTCCTTTAATGTCATTCTGTACAGTTTAAAGTGTAGAGTTTATCCAATAGAAATACCTTGCTGGTGCTAACTTTTTAAGAAGGTGTAAGCATCCCAGTCTTAGTCCGTAGGGTTCAATACTGAGTTGGCCCACCCTTTACAGCTATAACAGCTTCAACTCTTCTGGGAAGGCTGTCCACAAGGCTGCGTACACACGATCGGAATTCTCGTCGGAAAAAGCTCTGATGGTTTTCCCATCGGAATTCCGACGGAATTTCGCTCAAACTGTCTTGCCTACACACGGTCACACCAAATTCCAACGATCAGTGACACATCGGCATAAAACACGTTCGACAGCACTATAGAAGGGAAGTTTAATGCTTCCGAGCATGCGTCGAATTGTTTCCGAGCATGCGTCGGAATTTTGCGTGTCGGAATTGCATACACACGATCGAAAAATCCGATAGAAAGGTTTTCCGTCGGAAAAATTGAGAACAGGTTCTCAATCCAAAGTCCGTCGGAAATTTCGACAGAAAAAGACCGATGGGCATACACACGGTCGGAAAATCCATTGAAAAGCTCCCATCGGACTGTTTCCAGCGGAAATTCCGACCGTGTGTACGCGGCATTAGAAGTGTGTCTATGGGAATGTTTGACCATTCTTCCAGAAGGGCATTTGTGAGGTCAGGCACTGACATATCAGCCTAAACTGAGAAAAAATTAGTTTTTTTTTTAAAAAAGATGGGGATATTTATTATAGCAAAAAGTACAAAATATTGTTTTTTTTTTTTTTTTCAAAATAGTTGCTCTTTTTTTTGTTTATAGCGCAAAAAATAGAAACCGCACATATGATCAAATACCGCCAAAAGAAAGTTCTATTTGTGGGAAAAAAAGGACGTCAATTTTGTTTGGGTACAGCGTCGCACGACTGCGCAATTGTCAGTTAAAGCGACTCAGTGCCGAATGGCAAAAAAGGGCCTGGTCATTCAGCAGTCAAATCTTCTGGGGCCGAAGTGTTTAAAGTCTATATGTTTACAAATTTACAGCACTCTGTTTCCATAATAAAGTCCCCTGTCAGAAATATTTTCATATGATGAATGGATAAAGAGTATTTGGCTTTATGATGTAGAGGATAAAATTCATTTTTTTTTTTGCTTGGAATTTGCTGAGCTGTATTGTTCTTTTTATTCTAGCTGTGTCCTTAACGTTCTAGAAAAATTTCCTTTGTGTAATATAATTTTTCTCTAGTCATCTTCCAGGACGGCACACCTGAGAGATGAGAGGCTCCTCCCTACAGGAAACACAATTTTTTTTTTCCAAATGACCTGAAGCCTAGGGCTGGTGGTCTCCCCCTGGGAGCCGGACCACAAGCTTTTGAAGCCTCTGGGTCTGGTAGGATATTATCCTTCCTGGGGGGTTCCCCTATCTTTTCCTCAGGGGGGGCAGCAGAAATTGGAAGAGCCCCCCTGAGAGCTGAAGGACCCTGGATACAGTGGTGTACCCAGAACTTCAGGGGCCATTATCCTGTCTCCCCTCCTTACCTGTCCAGGCGTCTGTTCAGACGGGGGGCTGGCCATCGGTTCCTTCCAGGGGGAAGCATGTCCCCCGACTCCTGGGCCCCCGGTAGTTCGCGTGGGCTGCTGGGGAGGGCACGGCGACAAGCACCCGTATCATTTTCAAACTTTGGGAAAATGGCGGCGGCGTTCTTACCCAGGAGGGAAGGCTGAGAGTCAGCAGGAGCAGGCGCCCACATCCTCCTTTCGCGAGAGCGAGGAGGCACCAGTTCACTACGGTGGATGTCTGCCTAAACCACCTCAGATGGGAATGAGGAACGTAAGGCATTGCCCCCCCCCCCCCCCATGTGTATATACTGACTGGTACAGTGCAGGACACAGCCTAACCTTGCAGCTCCCTATGGGGACAGCAGTTGGGGGGGGCACTTTGGTGGCTATCCTCCTTGCGTGTGGACCATAAGGATGGAAAAGCAAGCCCGGTGGCTGTGGCAAAAGGGGAAGACGACAACGGTGAGTACTTTCCTTTGCCTTGGGAATTTAGCTGCAAAGTCCCCAATTCCAGCCAGATGGTTTCTGGGCAGTTGAGATAATCTCCCCTGGGGTCTGGATTCATTTAGCCCAGAAGCTTCTGCTAAAAACACCAGCCGCAGCTCCCTCTTACATCAGAGACGCTGTATGGTGGATAAGTGGTGCAGCGGAACAAGTGTGCTTAAACCACCTCAGATGGGAAAGAGGTAGGTAAGGCATTGCTCCCCCTTCCCCGTGTATATACTGACTGGTGCAGTGCAGAACCTGGGGTCGGGATACAAATGGCCCAGAAGCTACTGCTAAAACCACCAGCCACAGCTCCCTCTGTGGCTGAGACACTGTGGTTATCGCAACAGTAGGTTGCCAGCCTCTCCCTACATGCCCAGTTGTGGTACATTAGTAGGGGTGAATATAGCGAACAGGGGGGACCTGACAGGTATACCACTGAACTAGTTATTTATTGTGCAATGGTTGGTGGATTCAGAAGCTCCCCTGGTCAGCAGGTGCACTAGGTTACTGGCCCTATTAGCCCAGCTGCTAGGAATCTGAAGTTGTTCCAAGATGTGTAGCGTAATGTTGGGCAGGGACCTAGCGTCTGTGTGGCACAGTACGGGGTTTCCTTGTGACAGATCCTCCTTTTGGGGGTTTCTTGCTATAGGTAATTTTTTTTTATTTATTTTTTTTTTTCATAAGCTCCAACCTCCCACTCCACTTTTACACTGTGGTTATAATATAGTGCAGGAGGTAAGAAAAACCTTGTTGGTTTGGGCTACAGTCCACTCAGTGGTAGATCTAGAGGCGATTTTTACCATAAATTGCTTCCTACATCCTTTTGAGGATTTTCTGTGCAAACCTATGCAAGAGCTACATGATTGCTTGTTTAAAACCTGCAGGTAGCTATTTACCTCCAGGCTAAATTGGTAACCACCTCTTCTAGGGGCTGTCTTAAATTGGTCTCTAGGGCTGGGCTCATTGAGACTTTAGTTGCTGATCAGCCCCACCTGGGTATGATCTGGATAGCATTTACTCAGTCTATGGAGGTAAGGTAGGACAACAACTACTATAGTAAGGTGTCCAACCATTTTAGGATTTGTTCCTTCACTGGTGAAGGGTTAGTATCTACTGCCCAGGCTATGCCTATGAAATTGCCCCTGTTGGTTATTTCATAAAGGGATACCCCATGACTCCTTGGCTGCACACCAGTAGACCTCCATTAGTGAAGGTTTGTCCTTGCTGGGATATTTTGTGGCACAACAGAAATACACATTGAGATTTGTGACATCTCTGCTCATAAGGGGTATATTGCTGTACATCAGAAATGCACTGCACTGAAGCTTGTTTGGTGTCCTTTATATCCTAAAGGTACTACTTTGTTTGGCTGCAGATCAGAAAAATGGAACAGTGAAGGTGGTCTGTACTTTCTGGTTTGGTGCCGCACAGCAGAAATGCACATCATTGAGTCTGGTGACATCTCTGCTCATAATTGTTATTGCTGCACATCAGACATACAAAAGATTGAGGTCTGTCTGTGGGGATATGTGTCATGTATTACTGCCTTATTGTTTGCTTATCAGAAATGCAGCAGTGAAGATTGATGGTCCTGATTTGTTGGGCTGCATAGCAGAAAAACAAATTGAACCTGGTCTAGGGGTAGTACATATACTGCCTTTGGTAATCAGGCCAATTTTAGGCATGCGATTTGACATATTGAGTCGCATGTCAAATCACTTCAATATGGATGTGCCATCTCTATTCAGAATTGTTTTATTTTGTTGCACATCAGACATATACAAGATTGAAGGTTGTCTGTCCTTTATGTCTTGTATATACTGCCTTATGGGCTGCATATCAGAAAGGACATAGCAGTGAAGGTTGCTTGTCTTTTTCTGCTTTTGTTTTTGCTGCTCAGCTTAGACACATTAAGGATGATGGCATCTCTGCTCAGTATTGGTATATTGCTACACATTAGACATACACAAGGATTGTTTGTACTGTATGTCCTATATTTACTGCCTTATCGTCTGTATATCAGGCACAGCAGTGAGCAGTGTTTCTCATCTACCTTACTGCTTCTCTAGGGATACACAGCAGGGGGTTGTTACTGCATTCCTCCAGGGAGTCGCAGCATTGGGGACCCCTCACTTGTTCGACCTGAAAATTGCTATTTTGTTGACCTGTGGATCCTGGAATCGGGGACTGCTGGAGTCGCACACACGAATGGTACCCTTTGGAAGCCATAGTGTATAACTTCTCTTGCGTCTTGCAGTCGCAGGTTGGGTCGCACAGGTGTGGGAGCCCTAAGCTTATCTGTCCCTTCTGGTTGAGGTTTTGCTATGCAGCAAGAATACTCATCATGGAGTTATTGTCTTAATTTGCAGCAGACCAGAAAGATTGCAGCTGTAAAGGCTGTCTGTTTTTTTTTCTTAGTGTCTCTGTTTTTATGTTGCACAGCAGAAATACTCAAGATTGAAGCTTGTTGGTGCTTTCTGTTTCATATTGCCTTACTGCTCCTCAGAAAAACACAATGCTGCAGGTTGCTTGTGTCTTGTCTCAGTGGTGGTTCTATCTGACTACAGAACTGAATAACAGAAATGAATTGTCTTGTGTTCCATATTATTTTACCCTGTGGCACAGCAGAAATGCACAACACGGGAGTTGGTGTTCATATTGATCTGATAACTGTATTTGGTGGTTTGTCAGAAATACGCAACATAGAGGTTTGGGTATTTCTGTCTTATATTTATAGCCTTGTTTTGCTGTACATCAGTAATACACCACAGTAAAGGGAGTTCCCGTCCTTTCTGTATTTATATATCTATCAGTTATGACTTTGCTGGCTGCACTTCAGAAATACGCGTTTAGGGTTTGCTTGTGTCTTAATGTTGTTACATCTTGGCAGCACATTAGAAAACCAGACTGTGAGGACTGTCTACATTGAGGTTCAGATTTGGGTCTCTTCCCATATTTGATGTATCGGTTTAGCTAGTCACACTCAGATACACAACATTGTTGTCTATGCTTGTGTCATTCTCTGTCTAAATCTATTGTGCCATGCCCACAATCTATGATCTTTTTATTTGTGATATTAATAATACATGTATCACCTTTTTTGTATTTCAGCCTTCTTTTCCGTGGAGGGGCCAGGAGTTCTGGCTGCAGACGTCATATGTCAGAAAGCCTTGACCCCTTACATTCTGGGATGCCAGTACCATTTCCTAGGGTTTAAGCCCAGTAGGGTTATGGGACACTGGCGAAAGGGGATAATGAATCGCCCTGTTTAGTAAGAACTTAGGAAGTTCTGTTCAGAGGAGTGTTCTGGCCTAAAGATGAAATATAAAGATGTATACCCGACCGAATAGGTTACGGCTCGGTGCTTGGCCTTCATTTCGCCCTTGTAGCAAAACTAGATGTAGAAATATGGGTGTTCTACTCCTGCTATGGACTTTAATCTCCTGAAGTAGGCTCTCAGGCGTAAGTAAAGCCATAGATTGGGCATGCCTTAAACCCAGGGACCAAGCTTTTGTTAATCTATTACCCTTAAGTAGGCTTCCCTTTAGTCTTTGCTGACGTAAAGATAAAAAGGAACAAAAAAAGGTCTGTCAAGGCCCCCCCCCCCCCCTTTTTTGCAGTTTTATTTCCCTATTCAATAATGTAGTGTTAAGACGGGCCCTCTTATTGATCAATGTAGTGTCCTTGTCTTACAACACAGGTATCTGATTAATCTTTTTAGTGGTTCTAAGTAGCACCTACAGGTACAATAGGCCATGTTGTTGGATGTGTGAGACAGGCAACATTGCTAACCTACAAGTTTAACATGTTTTCTGATTCTATCTTTAAGAGCGGTTATTTTTATGTGTTAGTTGTTGCTTTTGCTGTCTGATTATTTTCGACTCATTTGTCTTTTCTTGCACTCTTAGATTTTTTACACTTTAATGTTTGACTAGTTTTCTGGGTTGTAAGTTTTAATGTACTAATTTAACAAGATATTATTGTGGCTAAATTGTGACATTATGTTTTGCAGAACAAAATGGGAATTAATTTTAAGTACATTTATAGCAAGCGTCAAGTTTGTGTTTAGGGAGCAGTTTCTCTTTTACACAATGAAAATATGCAAATATTGGTACTTTACTCATTTACCGGTCTACGAAGACAGCCATGGATTATAAATTAGTGCCACTGGATTTTCCGGACATTCTGTGCTTCTTTATTTTCATTGTTTAGCAGAACAGCTTATGACTGTAATGTCTGTGATATACACAGAGACAGACATTCTGGGGTCAGAACCAATTTTCATTACAAAAAAGATTCAGTGTGGAAACTGGCTATACGATGATGGAGCCTTTCCCTCTGTAAATGAGTCTCAGAGCCTCAGACACCCCTTTTATACTAGGTTGATTGACAGTGAAGCCATGCAGCTTCCTGATCCTTCTATTTTCTCCATAGAAGAGTTAGGGTTCAGTCCTGCACGTGCAGATTTTTTTCAGCAAGCAGCAGACTGTGTGTACAGTAACCAGTGCCAATGGCCAAAGGTGCCCTTTATGGGCATGTAAGGAGGTCACAAATGGATCAGAGGTTATGAGCCTTTGTTTTTTGGAAATTGCCAGGTTATGTTCTAGAGAAAAGTCACATTCAAAGTGGTTATTCCATGTTACAAATTTATTAATTTACCCTCTATTTTTATATACCTTTTTTTCAGGCATTTGCCTTGGAATCATGTTAAATCTAAGCAGCTTGTTTTTCTCACTCTTTTTTTTTTTTTCTCCACCAGTCTCCCTCGTCTGACCTCTCACTGGGGTAACTTGAGAGGCCTTCCAAAGCTAAGTTTACACATGTGCTACCCCTCTAAAAAGAGATCCACAGTAAATCACTTTTTGGTAGCGTTCGACGGGCAGTGAGGAGGCGATATGTCGCCTGCTCGGCACTGGCTTTAACCTTGTAAAACCTGACCCACCACTCTGAACTGCATGCATTGCACACCGCTGCATCATAGCCCTATTCATAAGGGGTATTATTTTTTGCAGCGGCATGTGTACATCTCTTGCAGCCTTTGCACTGTTTAGGGAATATTCAGAGTTCACGTGTCATAACACCTCCCCCCCCCCCCCCCCCTGACGGCAAGTGTAAACAGGCCCTCACTGTGCTGTTTGAACACCCTGTGGTTCAAGGGAAAGTATAGCGTATTTCTGGTGAGTTATTACTGCAGTTTTCACCTTAAGGCCCCTTTCACACGAGGGGGATCCGCTTGCACGGAGTCCGCCGGCTCAGCGGGAGATCTCTCCATTGATTTCCGCTGTGCCGGCGGATGACAAGTCCCTCTCTGCTCACTGAGCCGGGAGGGGCTTGTCGAGCTTCGCTGGTCTCTATGGAGAGATCGGATGAAAACGGACAGCGTGTCCGTTTTCATCAGATCTCACCCGATCGGATCCACCAGCAATGGATCCGGACGCAGGGCCATCCGTCTGATTTTAGCGGATCGGACCGGGTCGGATGTCAGCGGACATGTAAACCTAAACGGTCCGTCAGTCTAAAAAGGGGCCTAAAGCATATAAACCCTAGAGCAACAAATAAATGACTTGCAATTTTACCAGTCCTTAAATGTGTTTCCATTTTTATTTATTTATTACGGGTATTTGTAAAGCACCGTCAATTTACACAGCACTTTTACATATTTTTCAGGCTCTCTTCCTTAATTTTCACGTGTTGTGATTCTGCCAGTAACACACTTCTTGTGGCATTGTCATCCTAGGACAAGATTACAATAACATCCACTGGATGAGGTTCTGTAGTACTCAGAGAAAGATGGATGGAAACAATGTAATTGATAAGAAAGTAGTACATCTAGAGAGCATAGAACATTATCAACTCACAAGATTTCTGAAGTGAGCAGCAAACATTTTATGCACTTATTGAACAGATATAACAACACACTTACAATAGTATTTTTAACAGACCAAAAGGGATCAAATAGGAAAGTTATGCCAGATTTTTACATTTGATTATTGCTAGCAATAATTACTGTGTTCTCAGTAAGGATTGTGTTGATGGGGAGAATCGAGCAATTTTCCTTTCTGCAGATCGTGGTTGCAGGAAAGAAAACCACATCATGTATGACCTGCCTTAGATAAACAATTGACAAACACAATTTGCTTAAAAGGGTTGTAAAGGTTAGTGTTTGTTTTTTTTTTTAAATAACAAACATGTGATACTTACCTCCTCTGTGCAAGGGTTTTACACAGAGGGGCCATGATCCTCCTCTTCTGGGGTCCACCAGCGGCGCTCCTGGCTCCTCCTCTTCCCTGGGGGCACTCCCAAGTCCTTTGTCCATTGACACAGAAAGCAGGACTCGGCCCTGCCCCCCGTGTCACTGGCTTTGATAGCAGCAGAAGCCAATGCTCCTGCTGCTATCAATTCAGCCAATGAGGACCCGAGACGGTGGCTGGAGCTGCTCTTCTCATCGCTGGAAAGATCGGGTTCAGGTAAGTAAAGGGGGGCTCTGGGGGGCTGCTGCACTACAAAAGGTTTGTAAATGCATTAAGGTGAAAAACCTTGAGGGTTTACGACCCCTTTAAACTGATTAAACGCAAAGCATTCTAATTTCTTATTTTTTATTGAACGCACCCATTAAACAATCAAGGTGCTGGAGAAAAAAGTAAGCTAACAAACACACACTCGATGTGAATCCCTCCTGTTGAGTCATTGTATTATATAGCCAGCATCGCTGATCAAGAGAAATTCCAACAGGCTGGTTGTAGAGAAGTCAATAAAAAAAAAAAAAACGATTTGTGTACAACCAACCTGCCCATTTATCGATCGAAATTCGACCAGTCCCTGCTAAACCGGCTTAATTTTCAGTCCATGTATGGCTGGCTTAAATGCAAATCGTTTTTTTAGATTTGGGTAGAATGGAGAGGAGATTTTTTTTTTTTTTAATTCTCTGTGTGACTATGTCTAATTGTCCTGACCACCAGTATCGCTGGGAAAGTAAGTTGAGTAAATACAAAATTTAGAGTTGCTACAAGAACTGGAATAGAAATTTTCCAGTGGGGACACTTGTTCCAGTGAAAACCGTGAAAGACCCGATTCACATCTGTGCTCTAGCGGGCTTTTTCCGTCTGAATTTCCGACGGAAAGAATTTGAGAGCAGGATCTAAAATTTTCCGACAACAAAATCCGATCGGACTTTTTCCGATCGTGTGTAGAGAATTCCGACGGACAAAGTGCCACGCATGCTCAGATCAAATTACGAGTACAAAGCTATTGGCTACTAGCCTCTACGTAGTTCCGTCGTACGCTACGAACGTCACTACGTTCCGAACGATCGGATTTTCCGACAACTTTGTCCGACTGTGTGTGTGCAACACCAGTTTCGGACAAAATCCGTCGGAAAACATTGGATGGATTTTGTGGTCGGAATGTCCGACCGTGTGTATAGGGCATAAGGGAAGCTCCCTGAGACATTTGGCAAAACAAAAACAAAAAAAACTGGCAGCATGTTGAACCCTTCCCTATTCTTTAAAAAAACTTTAAACAGAAAATGTTGGTTTTATAAATACTTTAACAATTGGCCACATAGGAAGTGTTTTGTTTTCAATAATTCCACAAGCTCATAGATTTGGATTGTGGGAGGGAGCAATGTAATAAGCAAATATGTCTAACTACAAATTATTCAAATGGTTTTAACACACATTGGTAAGATTATTGATATAAAAATTATCTTTTATATGTTTCTCTTAAAATTATTGCAGAAATTGTACATTAATTTTAAATTGGTGTCATCTGCCAGAGAAGCTTCATGATTTTAGATTTATTGCACTTCTCAGAGACATTCTCATTGACTATTAGAGTTTAGAATGGATTATTGGGTTTGTGTTTTTACTAATGCTTTTTTCTTAACCTCCACAGACACCTTGGGTCTCAACTTTGCGAACTGGAAAAGCTTATAGATAAAATGATTATTGCAGAATTTACATCATACGTTCAAAGTGACTTAAACAGACCTTTGGATGAAGACTGTCAGGTCGTAGAGGAGGTGCGTGGGATTTTAATGCAACTGCTGTGAATGATTTTTTTTTTTTTACATTTATTTACTTGAAGTATAGCTCAAGCCAAACTTTTTATTTTTCATTTTGGATATGGGGGGTGTTAAAAACGCTGCCTTTATTTTATCATTCCATGTCTCATTAGGGAGATTTCCCTTCATTTCCTGTCCTCTATACTCCACAGGAGGTGAGAGGATACCTTGTGAGGGAACCCCTGTTTTATTTTGTCAGTTGTCACAGTAACAAGTTTTCCCAAGGAGAATACCGTTCTATTCCTTGTTTTGGTGGCAACTCAGTTTTGGATTCACCCTCACTTTTATTGTGAGTCACATTGCTGATCAGGACAATTTAGAGAGAGAGGATGTCCTTTAAGTGATTGTAAAGTCTCATTTAAAAAAATAACAAACATATACTTACCTGCTCTGTTGCAGTGGATTTGCACAAGGCAGCCTGGATCCTCTTTTTTTCTCGGGTCCCTCGTCAGTGCTCCTGGCCCCTCCCTCCTGTCAAGTGCCCCCACAGCAAGAAGCTTGCTATGGGGGCACCTGAGCTGAGCTGCAGCTCCCTGTGTCCATTCAGACACAGAGCTCTGGTTTGGTCCCGCCCCGCCCCCTCTCCCGATTAGCTAACTTTGACAGCAGCGGGAGCCAGTGCTGCCACTGCTGTGTCTTAGCCAATCAGGAGAGAGAGAGGACAGCCGAGGGACTTGTGTACATCACTGGATAGAGATGGGCTCAGGTAAGTATTAGGGGGACTGCTGCACACTGAAGGTTTTTTATCCTAATGCATAGAATGCATTAAGATAAAAAAAAAAAACTTTTACCTTTACAACCCCTTTAATGGAGGCTAAGACAACATTTAAAACCTGACAGTGGTTCTATTCCCCTTTCCACTTTATCCAAATATAAAAAAAAGGTTTTGCCTTTAGTTATACTTCAATATCAAAATAATTGAAACTGGTGGATTTTAGAAAGTCTTTTGTTCTTTAGCAGCTTCAATAAGAAGTGATCACAGTGTAATATTTCACATCTAAACCTATCCTGTATGCTATAGTAATTGGGGTTTCTTTTATTTTATGCATTGAAATGCTTAAAGTGTTTAACCCAAAAGTATAAAGTTGTGCCAGCCCCTCTATTATAGGCAGGCATAGCACACTGTATATGTCTTTTATAAACAGACATAGACACGATGCTGACAGGCAGGGAGGAGGGGGTGAGGGGGAAAGAGGGGAGCTGAGAGCAGGGCTGTGGATGACGAAGGGAAGTACACTGATCTCGGTGGTCAGGGCTCAGCAGCCATGATTTTTGTGGTCAGCGCAGAGAGGGGGATACAGGAAGTGGCAGTTCAGCCAGTTTTTTTTTTTTTACAGTTTAGAGTGGGGCAGAATACACTGCACAAGCACCGTGCTGTTTAATCTGCTTTAGGGGACCAGGATATCTATTTATTTTTTTTGTTTGGGTTTAAAAAAAACTTTTACTGGATTTGCCTGTGATACTGGTCGCTTTAATGTGATCAGAGCTTTTAGTTCATGATCTGAATTATGAAATACATAGTAATCATCAAAACTCTTGCTAAGCTGTGGTTTGATGAGGAGGGGTGGCCACACACAGCTCCTAGATTAAATGAAAAAATTAAAATGATATAGTCATTATTACTGTGGTGGGTCAGCTTGTACATTGTTGCCGCTAATCATCACTGTTCAATTAAAATATAGGGTTGGTGGGGTTTCTGAATGGGATATTTTTGCTAATCATATAGATTTTCCACTTTCCCTGTAAAGTGGAAAATTCCCTCAAAGAAAACATTTTCTTTTGAAAGTTGCAACATTAAAAAGGACATTCTTTGGTAACTGCACATACATTTCAGTGCCTTTTTTGAGTTTCCTTTCATCCCCTAAATCTTATGCACTCGAAAATGCAAATATGGCAAAAACATCCTGATTTTATAATCAGATTGGATTTTATGTAACTGCATACAAGCTGAGATTTCTGCACAAGTCAACCTAAACATAGTAGATTGGGTACAATGTAACAGGGAAATTCCTGTTTCTTAAAGCTGCTTTCAGATTTTACTTGCATAACTGCACATAAAACCTGTGCATGCAATGCATACAATACTTTAAGCATGACTGCAGGGTCTATAACCTAAAAAGAAATACATCTACCAAATGCCACGTGCCTGGGTCCCAAGCTGTGTACAGTACAGAGCTATTACTGAACGTTATTTGTAACTACAATATATAGAGTCCTTTGCCAATTATGTTTAGTAGAGCTTTTGAGTGAAAATTGCAGCTTGCTCAAAATTTTCTGAAGGTCATATTTTAAACGTACAGACACAAACATTAACCATTTTTTTTCCTTTATGTGCTTCTCAGGAGAGACTGGTGGCATTGGTGTTTGGGTTGTTAAAGCTGCGGAAATTGGATTTTTATGAGATCTATGCTCACGAAATGATGGCATCTGCAAAAAACATAATAAAACAGGTAATATGTATTGCATTTTTGTTGTGGAGGAGCGAGAAAAAAAAATTAAGAAATGTGTGAAAAATGTACCGACCCCATTAAAATTACTTTGCCTATGCTATCCTGTCTGTCACTTTTTCCTCTTTTGAGGATGCCACTGAAATAAGTAGTGTTGGCAACCAGGAGGAGCAGTGAAATCACTCCCTTGGTCATGTGACAGTGCTTAGGACTAGTGATTGGCTATTAGACCTGTAAGCTAGGTGTAAGGGATAGGAAATGGTTCATTCTTTAACTAGACTAATGTCATAAAATAGATGTCGGGGAAACCACCAGTGCTTAGTGATCCAAACAATTAGACATTTAGCAGAATTGCAAATTGCAAGAGATCCCCAATTCTGTGGCTAACCTTAGTTATTCAGAGCTAAAAGTTATGTGTTGGCTAAATGTTGTTTCTCTTGGTGCTTTAGTGGATAACATTTTTGTTTTTCTTTACCCTTTAGTGTGTGGTGAGCACAGTTTCCCATATCGAGGAAATAGATTCAGAAGTCATCACTAAGTAAGTGTTTCATCTGTTTATGATAAAATGGAATATATAATGCATCACAAATATACAGCCCTGAAGCCTCTGTACACATTGGGTTACCCAGATATGTGAAATGTCCTGCAGAAAGAAGCAGATTAATTAATCTTTTTAATCTCCAATTGGGTAGAATATACAGGTGGTATTAAATAAGGCGCTTCACCAAGGATTATTTGAAATATACTTTAAAGATCAACTGTTAACAAATGGCTAAATATACCATTGAAATTCATTTTCTGGGCTGCTTTACCTGCTTTCCTTTTATCAAGTCCCCAGAGTCATACTGCCCTGCTAGGTATCAGGGCCAGGTTGAGCATTACAGCTTAGATGACCTCATCCCTTTGCTCACTCTGCTCTCTCCACCTGTCAGAATATGTACACTGCTGCAAGTCTTATTAGCTATTAGTGCTGTTACTCTAGAGGCTGATACCAAGTCAAATTTAGGCACTAAAGCCTGCCATAGTTATTACGATTTTCTTTCCTGCAACCACAGGTTGTATACATGTATTTTGGCACCATATGTGATAATAGTTGTAGATGTTGCCTTTCAATTACTAGGCTCCTTATGAACTCCCATTGTATACAGAGTCATGTAATTTGCAATATTCACACTCCTGTTTAGTGCAGTGTTACATTCTTGTGATGCATAAAAAAATGTTATCAATATTTTCATATACTACTGCAAACATCTTGTTCTTGAATCCTAAGGCTGTCAGTGCAGAGTGTACTCTCCAACACATAAGTGTGCATTATTATTTGTAGATTTATTCTGGCAGGGCATCCTGGGGAATAAGCTCTGCAGTAGTTGAATTGCTTGCTGCATATACTTTTGTGGTTTCCTGGTAATAACTTGAAATCAAAATTAAATGGCTTGAAAGCCGTGGACCAACTGAGGCTTTGTTTTGTTGTCGTGAATACTAACATTAGTCTGACAGCAGTAAGAGTACTGTAAAAACAGTGTACCACAGGTTATGTAGTGAGTACAAGTTCTGGGTTTGGACACATTGTGTTCATGTCTCCTGCTGATAGATTGCAGAGCCCCATCCAACATGCGTTTTTTTTGTGCAGCCAAGCGTGTTCACTTTTGGTTTGACTAATTTATTACCAAGGACCCATTAAAGGCAGGAGATGTGGAATGGGTGACTTCCAAATACAGAAAAAATAAAATTTTCTTTAGGAGTGATTGATTGCTTATGTTAAATTTGCACATCCCAGTGAAATAGTGGAATATATCCAAGCCGTTTTCTTTGTTTAGCAATTCAGGATTATGACTCATAGGAGGTACCAGTTACTTTTTTTTTTTTTTAGTCCTTGTGGCCTATTACCTTATAAGTGTGTACTCCCTGTATGGGAATTTATTTTCTTTAATGTGTTTCTTTTTTTTTGCACATCTGTGCAGGAAGACTGTGCACAGCCAGCACAGCAAGCACATAAAGAAGTGAAAGAGAAACTGATTAACAGTGGGGAGCTGCGTCCCTCTTTTCTACCCCTACCTCACTGTTTCTTTTCTGTAAAGTATGTTACTTTCCTGTTGTGACTCAAAAATGTGGTGTTCTAATATCAAACAGGAGCTCTGACCATTTCAGCCAAAAAGTATTTTATTTATATAGTTTTGGATAGAGTAAGGAAGGGTTAGAAGCTCTGTCATTTATGACTTTGTTAGAGACATTTCACTTAGTTCACAAGGGATTAGTGGAGCTGGACTTAAGACCCCTGTCACACCGAGGGCGTTTTGCAGGCGCTATAGCGTTAGAAATAGCGCCTGCAATCCGCCCTCAAACTGCTGCTCCATTGTCTGCAGTGTGAAAGCCCGAGGGCTTTCACACTGCAGCAGTGCGCTGGCAGGGCGTCACAGAAAGTCCTCCCAGCAGCTTCTTTGGAGCGGTGAAGGAGCGGTGAACTCACCGCTCCTCCACCGCTGCTCCCCATTGAAATCAATGGGGCAGCGCTGTAATACTGCCGGCAAAACGCTGCTATTTCAGCGTTTTGCTGGGGTTTTAACCCTTTCTCGGCTGCTAGCGGGGGTAAAAGCGCCCCGCTAGCAGCAGAAATGCACCGCAAATTTGACGGTAAAACGCAGCTATAAATACCAGCGTTTTACCGCGACGCTATGGGCGGTGTGGTGTGAAAGGGGTCTAAGGGTAGTCTTGCCAAAGGGGATGCTGAAACCAATAAAAGCACTTAATTGTAATAAAGCAGGTGAGGATATTTTTTCCTGGCACTGTCCTCTCTGTAGTTTTACGTCCTTAAAAGACAGTAAGAGAGGGGAAATCTCCAGAGCAAGATCACAGACCACAATGAAAACCCATCCCACACTGTAAAAAAACAAAAAAAAAAAAAAAAAAAATTGTCTGGAGTTCCATCCACTTAAAGCAGCATTAAACCCAAAAGCAAACATTTGTTATTTTGAGGCTTACCAATTCTTAGATGTGATGGTTGCAATAGTTTTCTATTTTAGGTTTTCCTTCTCTTTTACCTTCTGATCTGGCCAGTAAATCTGTTATTTAAAAGAACAAGCTGTCTTCCAGATATATCAATTACAGGGATGAAACAAACCATTTACCACTGACAAGGGCACTTAAAATGATCAGATATTTATTTATATATTAAGAAAAAAGAAGAACAGTTTGCTACCTGTTAGATGGAGTTTGGCTTCCATTTGTTAGTGTATTTAAATCTGACTGCATCTAACACTCCCCCCCCCCCCCCCTCCACTGACAGTGCTGCTCTCAAAAGGTGCCCCTGTGCTCTTTTTATCCAGAGCGGGGGCACTCTAATACAGATGGCCAGGTCACCAGGTAAAAAGAAAAAGAAAACGAATGCAGCCACCATATCCAATGATTGGTAAGCTGCAATATGTGAAATTTTTGGTTTTGTGTCTAATATCACTTTAAATTGATCAGCTGCTGCCATTGTTTCTGATTGGTGCATGAACATAAAGGCTTCAGCTTCGTTTTGCTGTAGCTTTGTATTTACATTCACTATAGTATTGTAGTACTCCAAGGTAAGTTTTCCGCAATTTAAAGTGGTTGTAAACCCTTACAACACACTTTCACCTACAGGTAAGCCTAGGTTAAGGCTTACCTGTAGGTGCTGTAAATATCTCCTAAACCTACATGGTTTAGGAGATATTTACAATTCCCCGTACGGGGATTCCTTCTGTGCATGCGCTGATATATTTGGCGCATGTGCACTTTAGAAGGGTCACGGCATGCCGTTTTCATTAATGGATGTGTCGTGACTGGCGGCATGCGCGGTAGTGACGTCACGCGACTCCGGCCAGTCACAGAGCCGGAGTCCGAGACCCTGGAAGGAAGATGGACACTTCCAGCCGGCGAGGAAATCGGGGACATCGCAGGCTCCTTTGTCAGGTAAGTGACACATAATGGGCTACTATGCGAAGCCTTTGCAAGGAAACAAAGAGGAAGTAAACCCATTAGGGTTTGCTTCCTCTTTAACTAAATTAGTTCTAATGACCTAACTTTTTTGTTGCCTTAATGCATTCACAGAATTAAGAGGGGTATGTTTTTTTTTTTTTTTTTTTTCCCCTGATTCATACTTGCCTAGGTGGGTGCAGCATCAGTCCCCCGGCGCCTTTAACACCTGAGAACCAAGCGATCGAACATTGCCGATGGTTCGGTTCTCACGGCTCCGTGAGTAGAGAGCTGCTGACTAAGTCAGCAGCTCTCCGCTCTGCCCAGCCCCCTCCCGCGCTCACTGGAGCGCTGAGCTGTGGAGGGGCGGGGAGCGGCTGTCTCAGGCTCTCAGCAGCACTGATTTCTGTGATGTCAGCAGAGAGCCGACTTTAGCCTGCTCTCTGCTGAAAAGGGGTCACAGGAGTGCAAAACAAATTGCACTCTATGATCCATAGGAGAAGCCCAGCCAAACGAGCTTTGGCTGGACTTCTTCAAGGTAAAAAAAAAAAGATGCCACAGTACATGTGCTAACACTAAATGCTTTGATGTTTACAATTGTTGGTGTTCTCCCTGTTTACGATAGGGGCACCTTGAGGAGAGGAAGAGCAGAAAAAAATGCGTTTTAGCAATTCATTCCAATGTCCAGAATAACTTCATATTCTGGCAAATGGATTCCATAAATGCTCAAATGGGTGACGCACCTAAATAGCGTTGGGGTTCTGCATGAATGAGACCTGGTGCAAGTAGTGTTAGCACGGGCAGCAGCAGGATGGCAGTAGTTGACCGTGTAACATTCCTCACTAGGAGGCAGTATCAAAACACAAAAGTGAAACTGACTCGATTTTCCATACCTAGTAGAAAATAAACAAGATTTTAGCTATGCGTCTCCATGTTTTTCTTTATTTTGTGCCTAGGAAGCCCACACTTTTTCATATTTAGTGGGACATCCCCTTATTGCCTAAGGTACCTTTCACGCGGATGGACCGTTTTTTTAGGTGGACCTCAACGGACGCTCCATGCAGGTCTATGGAACGACGGATGTCAGCGATGACCATGTCCGGTGACGGCCGATCCACTAAAATCAGACGTATGGCGATATGTTCGCATCCATCCTGGCGGATCGGATGAGATCTGATGAAAACGGACATGCTGTCCATTTTTGTCCGATCCCTACATGGTAATCAGCGGCGCTCTGACAGGCCCCTCGCCGCTCAGTGAGCAGAGACAGACCTGTCATCCACCGGCTCAACGGAGAGATCGATTGCTGAGCTGGCGGACTCCACTGAGCGGATCCGCCTTGTGTGAATGAGGCCTTTGTGTCTTTATAGAGTGGTTGGTTATTAGTAATCAAAAAGGAATTGAGGAAAGAGCCTGTTTCTTGCATAAAAAAGAAGTAGGCTGAGGAGGGATTTTTCTGCTCTGGTATGAAGTAGATTGTCAAACTGACCTAATAGACGGATTTCAATGACTTGTGGGACTGGTGTTGACGTGTACTTATTGGTGCTGGCCAGTACCTCTGACCAAAAGCTTGTGATTCCAAAGCATGTCCAAAAAATATGGGTATAATCGCTTTGGATGCAGCCGCACCTCCGACATTCTGAGAAAAAGGAAGGGATTTATCACATGGAGCCTGGAAGGGGTGAAGTAGGCTCTATGTACTATTTTGAACTGGATTGTTCTGTCACGTAAGGAGACTAGTGTTTTTAATAGAAGATCCCAAATGGCATCCCAATTAGAGGTCGATCGATATATCGTCCGATATTTGGCATTTTTTAATTAATCAGCATCGGCCGATTGTGCTTATAAAAAAGGCAGATTTAAAACCTCAGCCCGACTTGCAAATTACTTCTGTAATATAAGTCAATGCAAGTTACCTGAAGTCTTCCCATTGAGACTTGTGTCTCCTATCTGGGCAGCCTGCCAAGTCTGAGAAAAGAATCTAAAGATACAATGTTTCTACTTATCAATGGACTGAACTCTGTGTGTAGGAGTTTTCAGTTTAACCATTTAAAGACTAAATCTTTTCTGACACTTATTGCTTACAAGTAAAAATCCTGTATTTTCTGCTAGAAAATCACTTAGAACCCCCAAACATTATATATATATATTTTTATATATATTTAGCAGAAACCCTAGGGAATAAAATAGCGGTTGTTGCAATATTTTATGTCAACCAGCATTTGCGCAGCAGTCTTTCAAACGCAATTTTTTGGGGAAAAAATACACTAATGAATTAAAAAAAAACAAACAAAAAAAACAGTAAAGTTAGCCCATTTTTTTTTTTCGTCCAAAAGTTTTCATTACCTATTTTTGTGTATTTAAGATGTAGTTTTTTTTTTATATAAATTATACATACAAGTGAACTCATTGGAGGTTTGTTTTGTTTAATGTTTAACCACTTCGCATCCGTAGGCCGTCATATGACGGCCTCTACTTTCCGGGGGTATATCTAAATGATGCCTGTAGCTACAGACATCATTCAGATATTGCCGTTTCAGCCGGCGATTCCCTGCACCATAAGAAAGATCATAGCGGCTGTTCCGCCGCTTGATCGTTCTTATGGGCGGCGGGAGGGGACGCCCCCCCCTCCTGCCGCCCTCCGGTGCTTCTTCCGACTCACCGCTTCCATCGGTGAGTCAGACACAGGATCCGCCGGCCCCCGGATGATGACCATAGAGATTTCCGGCGGACCAGACTGTCGCCGGAGTCTCTATGATCGCTCGGAGGCCGGGCGCGATGTTATGACGTCACGCCCGGCCTCTGCATTCAAATAACGGCGCCGCCTCGGCTGGGAAGCGGTGATCGTTTTTTTTTTTTTTTTTATTTTAGGCTTCCCAGCCTAGAGGTGAGATGTGGGGTCTTATTGACCCCATATCTCACTGTAAATAGGTCCGATCATGTAATATTCCTATTACAAGGGATGTTTACATTCCTTGTAATAGGAATAAAAGTAATCAATTTATTTTTATTTTTTTAAAGTGTCAAACCCAAAAAATAAAAGTCAAATTAACAATAATAAAAAAAAAAATATTTTTTTAAAGCGCCCCTGTCCCCGTGAGCTCGTACGCAGAAGTGAACGCATACGTAAGCCCCGCCCACATATGAAAACTGTGTTCAAACCACACATGTGAGGTATCGCCGCGAACGTTAGAGCGAGAGCAATAGTTCTAGCCCTAGACCTCCTCTGTAACTCAAAAGATGTAACCAGTAAAAAAATTTAAAGCGTCGCCTATGGGGATTTTTAAATACCCAAGATTGGCGCCATTCCACGAGCGCGTGCAATTTTGAAGCGTGACATGTTGGGTATCTATTTACTCGGCGTATCTTCATCTTTCACATTATGCAAAAAAAATTGGGCTAACTTAACTGCTTTGTTTTTTAAAAGCATGAAATCGTTGTTTTTTTTTTCTGAAAAAAACGTGTTCGAAAAATTGCTGCGCAAATACCGTGCGAGATAAAAAGTTGCAACGACCATCATTGTATTCTCTAGGGTCTTTGCTAAAAAAAATATATATAATGTTTGGGGGTATTATGTAATTTTCGAGCAAAAAAATTATGAATTTTACATGTAGGAGAGAAATGTCCGAATTGGCCTGGATGCGAAGTGGGTAAATGTAAGAAATTTTCTGTATTACTTAAGGCTGCTTTCACACTGGAGCAGGCAGGCGCTGACGGTAAAACGCTGCTAGTTTTAGCGTCGCTTTACCGTCATTTTAGCGATGCTATTCGGCTGCTAGCGGGGCACTTGTAACCCCCCCTAGCGGCTGATGAAGGGGTTAAATGCGCCCGTGTTGCGCCACTGCCGAATCGCTTTGCAGGTGCTTCGGCAGTGGTGCCCATTTATTTTAATGGGCAGGAGTGGCGGAGGAGCGGTATACACCGCTCAAAAGATGCTGTTTGCAGGACTTTTCTTTTTTTAACGTCCTGCCATTGTTAGACTGAGATTGTTAGACCGAGATGAAGGGGAAAAAAATAATCGGCCTAACATATCGGCCGAAAAAAATCGGCATCATATATTGGCCACCGCGATTTCTAAATATCGGCATCGGCCAGAGAAAAACTCATCAGTCGACCTCTAATCCCAATCATCATTGTCTAAGTGTGGTACATCCCTCAGTCATTTAGCCCTCAGTTTGAAGGTAGGGCGGCCGATATAAGATGTGAGGTGTGGGTTTCTCGGTCCATTCTGTTCTGAGTGTCTGTTCCTGCTCCGATTCCACAATATTCAGCGAGGTCTGTGGAAATTGACTCTTGAAGGCGTGGGAATGTTGCCTTTAATTAAAAGCATGTGTCGGAGGGGGGTACATTAAAGTCTTCAGATAGACAGGCTAGAGGGTGTATAGAGCCCTGCCCTACTATCTGAGAAATGGGTTTAATTTTGTATTTAGTCCACACAATCAGATTCGGTAGCATATAGAAATGTGTTAGGGGAGGTGTTCTTCCAGAGGGGCATATTGGGTGACACAGCAGTGTCAGGGTATTGTTCACTGGGCAGACTGACTAGCCCTCCAGGCTCTAATAGTTGTTAACATAGACGGAGTTAGGGGATACGGAGCTTTGGGGCCCTGAAATATTAGAACTTGCAAAGCTTCTAGGGATCCAACAATGTCCGCCTCCCTCCATTCTTTCTTTTCAAGGTATACTCTACTAGATCTGTAAGCACTTCTCAGGCAACTGTCTCTCAAATTTTCACTTTTCTGTTCAGATATTCTCTAAGTTCTACCAGATGGATCTTGAGGTGCCATCTGATGCCAGCTTTGGGGCTAAGGTCCTTCAGATGCCATTTTGACCCACAGGCAGTTTCTGTTGTGTGTGTGTTTTTTTTTTTTTTTCTTGGAACTGTTAACATTTGTTTGCTGTGTGGCCCACCCCTCCATTGGATTGCTTTTTGATGTCCTAAAGGTGTAAAACATTCTGTGTCCATCAATAGAAGTGAGAAGGATTTTGTAATCGCCATAAAATCCTTTTCTTGGAGTCCATTGGGAGCCATAGGTTCCACCCTTCTGTGTTTTTGATCATGCTGTCAGTACTGCTTAAGACTTACTGTATTCCTGAACGGACTCCAAGAAAAGGATTTTGCAGTGAGTACAAAAGTCCTATTTTATTGTATATGCTATGTGACTGCGCCTTTAACCAGTAAACCTAAGAATGTAATGTCCATAATTTAACTTTATTTCTAGTGCCTGTTCATTAATTGCACTTGTGTAATAATGATCATAATACCACTGACTTATTTTTATGTGAACACCATTTATTTAATGATTGTACAATTTATTTGCAGACTGGCTGACCAAATGCGGATGATGAATTTTTCCCAGTGGTTTGATCTGCTGCAGAATATTTTTTCAACGTTTACAATTTTCCTTCAAAGAGTCAAGGTAAGGTGTGTGTGTGTGTGTGTGTGTGTGTATATGTATGTGTATATATATAATATATATTAATAAATCCAAAGGACCATCATTTTTAGATAATCATATAGATAAAGGGCCATAACCTCCAACAAAAAACAAAACCTTTATCCAAGGGGCACAAATAAATTATAACAAAGAATTGACCTCCAGGCCCTCATTAAGACCAACTTGGGGCAGACCACCCGAATGGTATATCCCCAATGTTTCTCTTCCTAAATCCCAAAAAGGCCAGAGGGATCTTTCTCATGAAATTCTGAAAATTGCAGTGGAAGGGAATAATTTCTGATCCCCTTTAAGGTAGTTACAAAAGGCTGCAGGGGCAGATCAGGCCATTTATAATGTACGGAGTACCGCAGTTGATGAACTGCTCGATGGCATAAGAGGGCCTATTAAACCCTGCAACCACCCTCTTATGGTGCTACATGAAGTCACAAATGCTACAATTTTTGTTTTTGATCAGAGAACCGTATTTGTCTTGTCGTTTGTTCCTGACTAGATGCAATGAAACTCCATAGATCACAAGGTTTCTAAAAATTATACTAGGTTTCTCAGGTGAGCAGACAGATACAACTGGGTCCTGTTGTAAGATTCTAATTCCTAGAGATGACTTGCTTCATATCAAAAGCTCTATTATTAAATCTAATGTAAAAGTGCATACAATTACCTACTGTGTGGATTAAGTAACTGTGATAAAGAGGGTACTGTCCTCAAACATTTAAGCCTCGCTCCCTATTGTTAGGCATCATCTGAGTACCTCTACTGGATGTATTTGTGCCTGTACATTCTTTCTTTTGAGTGTATTGGTATTTTTGTTTTTGTTCTAGTTGAAAAATGGTAACACCTGTTTATCTTGCATCATGATACCATGTGCATATGCTGTTTGTACATTGCTTTAAAGTAACCAAATTTCTTTACCTCCCTAGGCCACATTAAATGTTATCCGCTGCGTTGTCCTCATGGTCTTAGACAAAAATCAGCGGATCAGAGAAATGGAGGTAACGGCAGCTCAGAAAGTCCTGAGCAGAGAAAGCAATATGGACCCCGATCTGGCTTACTTGACTCACGAAGGCTTGTTTATAAGTGATGCGTTCAGAGAAGGTGAGCTTCCCCATGCTGCTACCAACACTAACTTTCAAAGGAATGCATCACCCAGCAGTAGCGAGCCTTCTGGCAGCGATTCTGTGTCTGATCCTGAATGCACTACTGACTCCTCTTCCAGCAAAGATCACACATTGCCTTCAGTTACCCCGGGGGGAGTAGAAATAATGTGAGTAAAACTAGAATTTGTAGAAAATACCTTGTGAAAGCCGTTCTGATAATCATAACGCTAAGCAATATTTAGGAAGGTGTGTATGTAGAATGTTTATTAAATGTGCCTGTGTCTAAGAACAGCCCCAGCTAACACTGTCTAATGTGACTGCATTGTGACCCTTTCTACTGCTTGATGCTGAACCTGTGACTGACATCCTCTTCCTAATGACTGATGAACTTCTTGTTAAAAAAAACTTTAAAATATTGTTTTATACAGTGGGGAAAATTAATTATTTGACCCCCTGCAGATTGTATAAGTTTGCTTACTTACAAACAAATGAATGGTTTATAATTGTCAACATAGGTGTATTTTTAAATGATGGAAACAGAATATCAACCAAAAATCCAGAAAAAAAACATTATACAAATGTTATAAGTTGTGTTGCAGTTCAGTGCGTAAAATAAGTTTTTGGTCCCCAATCAAAACATGAGTTAGTACTTGGTGGAGAAACCATTGTTGGCAAGCGCAGAGGTAAGGCGCTTCTTGTAGTTGGTTACCAGGTTTGCACACATCTCAGGAGGGGTTTTGGTCCACTCTTCTTTACAGATCTTCTATAAATCCTTAAGGTTTCTTGGCTGTTGCTTGGCAACTCAAAGTTTCAGCTCCCTCCATACATTTTCTATAGGAATAAGGTCTGGAGACTGGCTAGGCCACTCCATGACCTTAATGTGCTTCTCCTTGAGCAGTGAGTATAACAAGCATGCTTTACTGCATATACAGACTGATTTTACTGCCGTGGGTTCAGTAACGCATTAATATACAGTAGGTACTCCAGAATCTGTGGTCAGTCCTCATCTAATGTTGATTTTGCAACCTTGCAACATGTTCTTAAGGAACTCTGCAGCATTATCCTTTATGGACAAATACTTCTGCTATGAATGCCAGAAAACTGAATTGACAACTACCTTTCATCCCTTGGGACCTCCAACCATGAGTTCTGCCATATTTCCAAACTCTAGCTTCTCTCTGCCTTTCTCACGTTCAGCCCTGGTTCGCATTGGAGCGATTTGACATGTCAAAGCCCATGCCAAATCGGCGGCAATTGGCAACAATGGCACCGTACGAATCGGTACACAGTGCATTTGCGGCGCTGCACCGATTCCCAAAAGTAGTTTCTGTACTACTTTTGGCGACTTCGGGGTGCGATTTCCATAGACATCTGTGCAGCATCTCGCACAGATGTCTCTGAAATCGCCCCCGAAGCCGGGAATGAAATCGCGTGAGTTCAGCTGAACTCGCACAATTTTATTCCTGCTGTCAGTGTGCTGTCAGTGTGAACCTAGGCTTATAGCTACTTCCAACATAATTTGATGAATGTGGAAAAAAAAAAGAACTGGGGACTGAGGTCCCTCGTAAAGACTATGATTTTATGATTGTTCCAGCAACATCTATTCTAAATGAAAATATCCCTCTGAGCTCACCCTTTGCCTTCCCTCTTTGTTCTACAAACCTCAGCTTATTTGCCTGCAGGGATAGATGAGAGCTCTGTGAAGATCCTGTGACATGGATATCCGTTTAGCTCTATATGCATGTATAGTAGAGGGCATTCCTTACAACTGAGAGCCTCTTGGGAGGTGTGATGAGTGAGCCAGATTTGGATTTTCATTCAAGTTTAAGGATTAGTCCTTAAATGTAATATTTTATATAGGTTAAACTGATTGGTTGAATCAGCGCCTGACTGCTTGTGCTGTATACACTCACCGGCCACTTTATTGAGTACACCTGTTCAATTGCTTGGTAACACAAATTGCTAATCAGCCAATCACATGGCAGCAACTGAATGCATCTAGACGTGGTGAAAACGACTTTCTGAATTTCAAACCGAGCATCCGAATGGGGAACAAAGGGGATTTAAGTGACTTTGAACATGGCATGGTTGATGGGCTGGTCTGAGTATTTCCAAAACTGCCGATCTACTGGGATTTTCATGCACAACCATCTCTAGGGTTTATAGAGAATGGTCCAAAAAAAGAGAAAATATCCAGTGAAAGGGCAGACTGGTTCGAGATGATAGAAAGGCAACAGTAACTCAAATAACCACTCGTTACAACCAAGGTATGCAGAATACCATCTCTGAATGCACAACGCATCGAACCTTGAAGCAGTTGGGCTACAGTAGCAGGACCGCACTGTCAGCAAAGAACAGACAACTGAGGCTACAATTTACACAGGCTCACCAAAATTGGACAATAGAAGTTAGGAAAAAAGTTGCCTGGTCTGATGAGTCTCAATTTCAGCTGCGACATACAGATGGTAGGGTCAGGATTTGGTGTAAACAACATGAAAGCATGGATCCATCCTGCCTTGTATCAACGGTCCAGGCTGGTGGTGGTGTAATGGTGTGGGGGATATCTTTTTGGCACACTTTTGGCCCCTTAGTACCAATTGAGCATCGTTTAAATGCCACGGCCTACCTAAGTATTGTTGCTGATGGCTACTTCCAGCAGGATAATGTACAATGTCACAAAGCTCAAATCTTCTCAAACTGGTTTCTTGAACATGACAATGAGATCACTGTACTCCAATGGCCTCCACAGTCACCAGATCTCCATCCAATAGAGCACCTTTGTGATGTGGCGGAATGGGAGATTTGCATCATAGTGTGCAGCGGACAAATCTGCAGAAACTGTATGATGCCATTATGTCAATATGGACCAAAATCTCTGAAGAATGTTTTCAACACTTTGTTGAATCGATGCCACGAAGAATTAAGGCAGTTCTAAAGGCAAACGGGGGTCCAACCTGGCACTAGCATGGGGTACCTAATAAAGTGGCCGGTGAGTGTATATTGGATTCTCCTGCACCTTCTGTTACATTCACTATAATATCAAATGCATTAAAAATTCAACAGGAAGAGTTGGAGCCCTTCAGAGTGTCCACAGCAGGTGTGCAGACCCACGAACTGTGGTGCATATGTTTTCATTATAATTCACAAAACATATTATAAATTGCCATATGTTTAACTCTAGCATTTACCAAAAGCTGAAATATCAGTTTTAAATAGCCTGGTACTATAAAGAAAACTTTTGTCACTTTCTCTTATTGCTACAAGATGAATGAGACTCCACATTGTTCAGAGCTGTAAATTCTGATGGAGATCTCTTTAGTGGAGTTCCTAAAACCTAGAAATTCACAGGTGATTTAGTTTTTGGTGGGTTGATAGAAGCTCTTCAACTCCCCCTTAATTATAATATATCGTAGGTAGCTAAAACTTCTTAATTGATTGTAAACTTTATAATTGTTTTGTGATACTTGCTTTGTATTTATTGTATATACCTTATGTTGTTCTAAAGAAATGGATGCGTGCGGTGTAACTGAATTATTAATGGTGCCCTTTTATCACAGCACTAGATGGTTTTCTCCTGCAGCCTCCACCACTGCCCGCTCTGGTCTCAGTCCTCCATGAGCATCCATTATTAACCATGCTCATTTGCATTTTTTTTCTTTTTGCTTTAGCAGAGGTATTAAGTTCTTCATGTTTTGTAATTATAACTACTGTAGCTTATCTTGTTGCTTTTTGTCTGTTTTCTTTTTAAGAATGACCGAGGACATGAAATTAACAGACCTAGAACTTGGTAGAGTTGCTAACAGTATTCAGGAGCTGCTATACAATGCCTCTGATATTTGCCATGACCGCTGCGTTAAATTTCTGCTGGCAAGAGCCAAGGTAATTCATAAACCTCCAACTGTTTGTCTATGAGGGTTTTGTTACAAAGATTTGCTAGTCCACCAGCACTGCATACATAGACCTTTCCTTGCAAAAGATTACAATAATCTACAACAGTGATAGAGGTTCGTTAGTAAGCACAGGTAACAATTTACCAGCATAAAATAAAGCATTTTGTATTAGACCATAGTACATATCTCCACACTTTTTGATGGTTGTGCAAAGCTCCCAAAGTTATGTGATGTTGTGTTGTCCCTGGGATAACACTGTGGGCAATGATATGTGAGCCGAACAAAAACCTCACTCGAGTCTTCTACCAGAGACCCACATGCCAGGCAGATAATAGGTATGAGGTCTGCAGAAAATCATGGATGACGGCATTGGCTAACAGGATTAGAGAGCATTAGGAAGGGGAAAAGAGTGGAGGGGTTGGCACCAGAAGTCTCCAAGTTTCTCATGCTTGGGATGATGGTCCTATAAAGAGGTAAAGCTTTCAGGCAGTAGGGAGACATGAGCTTACTGAATCCATAAAGACCACACAGTATTACATTTTTTTTTGGTGTTGAGGAGTAGTAGACTAGTCAAATTTTCATTGATGAAGAACCAATTTAGGCATCTCTCAACCTCCTCAAATTGAACAAATTGCTGCTTCTAAGCTTTGACAAAAGCATAATATGGCTGCCAATAACGTATAGGAGAGTAAGAGGTTTAATATGTATAAGCGCAAATAAAGGAAATCCCCTGGAGGATGGCAGCCAAATAATGCACACAGGAGTGTGAACACTTTGACCCAGAATCTACCCAATATGGGACAGGCCCACCAGATATGCATCACATATCCTGTAGCATTGCAGCCCTTAAAGCACACACCAGAATGCACTAAAGACAAACCAGTCGACAAGGTTCTAAATATCATCTGGTAGGAGAAAAGCTTTGGCGCGTCAAGCATTTAGACATTCGTTCATTCAGTTGGCCAGAATAATAAAGCGGCTGTAAACCCTTACATATACCCAATGAAGTGACTGGCCTCCAGTAATACACAGAGATTAAACAAATCCTCCTACATAAATTGTACCTGTTTATCTGCAGTCTTCTCGACATCTATTCAAAGTCCATAGTTTATAAAGCTTCTCCGAGCTGTCAGGAAAAAAAGGGATGAAGTGCTGAAGTTACACTCTGCCGAGCGGAGGGAAGAGACACACCCATTTCACACAGCACACAAGAACAGAGCTCAAGCTGTCAATCAGATGGAGATCCCTTCCCTGTCATAATTTTTCTCTTGGTGTCTTGAAAACGTGCAGAAGTTATTCATGCTGATATATTAATGAAGCAGCAGACAGAAATGACACTTAGTGCTCTTAATTGAAGCAAGTACACACTATAGAGGGATATCTTTGTTCACATTTCATGTTCGAGGTTTACAACCACTTTAATATATTCTGGCCATTGAAATGAAAGAACGCTCAAGTGCTAAGCGTGCCTAGCATTAAGGTGCATCTGGCATTTTTTTTTTCCCCTAAGGCCCCTTTCACACTGAGGCGTTTTCCAGGAGCTACAGCTCTAAAAATAGCGCCTGAAAAAAACGGCCCCTTTCACTCCAGTGTGAAAGCCGGAGGGCTTTCACACTGGAGTGGTGTACTAGCAGGATGGTAAAAAAAAGTCCTGCTAGCATCTTTGGAGCGGTTTTAACCCTTTTTCGGCCGTTAGCGGGGGTTAAAACCGCCCGCTAGCAGCCAAATAGCCCCGCTAAATCGACGGTAAAGCGCCGCTAAATATAGCACTGTTTTACCGCCACCGACGCTCCTGCCCCAGTGTGAAAGGGGCCTAAATGCGGCGCTCCTGAAAGCATGAGTGTTTTTAGTTTTTTTTCTGCCTCTAAGTGCCTGTAAACTCATATACCGCGTTTACGTGCTGGTTTTGCATTTAGAAGCTTTATGAAAAACGCCTGTAAACGAAACGCAGCTTAATGCGAGTTACCGCGTTTAGAAGCGCTTGGCGCTTGAAATGCCTCTAATCTCAGCTTCTGAACCCATTTTTTGGCGTTACAAAAAAAGCCTCTAAACTCAACTGCCTAGAAACGACTGTAAACGACCCTGTGTACATGTACTGATAAGATAACATAGAGGAGAGTTCAGGAGCAGTTGAAAAAAATGCCCAACTGCTCCTAAACGTCCGTTTAGCAGCAGCAGTGTACATGAGGCCTTATGTGTGCATGAACACATAGGCCAACATGGAGGTGCTCTCCAAGGCAGAAGGTCGTCTGGGAGAGTTATAATAAGGCCAGATGATTTGCCTTTGTTAATAATTGCCGTATATACTCGAGTATAAGGCAAATTTTTCAGCACATTTTTTAGGCTGAAAACCCCCTCCTTGGCTTATACTCGAGTGAGGGTGCAGCCTCACTGTGCCCATCTGAAACTGTACCTTTTGATAACTAAAACAGCGGTGTCTCCCACTGTGTCATGCAGTCTGTTCGGCAGCCGTCTATTGTAACAAAGCCCCGCCGCCTCCTCGTCCGTGATAGACGGAACACTGACACAATTTTTTGTATACTCAAGTATATACGGTAACCAGAAATATTGTAGAAGTTCCTGAGGGTGTAAAAAAGTTGGGAAGGGAAATTAACTCTTGTGTGAGGGACAGAAGCAGGGTTTGTGCATTTCTACACCAACATCTTTCTGTGAATATCTGGGCTAGATCTGATAAGAGAAGCTAAGAGTTCCAGACCTATGATAAAGATGATATCTTTAGTAGCGCATGCACTGCTTTTGAAAACATTCAACACAAAATCACTTGGTACTTTGATGGTGTCCACAGACGCACAGCGATTTTGATCTGTTTGTGGTGCTGTTAACAATCTATGGACAGGTGCAGCAGATTGCAAAGGCAGTGCATTTTTCTACACTGTGTTCGGATTTAAAACAACCCTTATATAGGTAAATCTAGAATTTGTTCTTTAATAGACATTTAATGTAATTTCTAGTAATTGCTTGCACAAAGCTAAAAAATAAATTTCCAACTAATATTGGTGGTTTGTCTATTTTTTTCTTAATAGGACGGTTTTCTGGAAAAGCTTAATTCCTCAGAGTTTGTGTCGCTGTCACGGGCGGTTGAAACATTTGTGCAGGATACAGAGAGGATCTGTGGCAGAAAAAGTATGTCACTACGAGGAGCTCTTCAGAGCCAAGCAAATAAATTTGTCAACCGTTTCCATGAGGAGAGGAAGACGAAACTGAGGTAAGATTTAAGCCAGCCATACATAGATCGAAGTTCAGCAGGGACTGGCCAAATCTCGATCCATATATGGGCAGGAAGGTTGTACAGAAGATGATCTACCGATCAACTTCTCTACAACTGTCTTATCGGATTTCCCCCACTCGATCAGTGCCGCTGTATTCCGACAGCACAGAAGTAAAATAACTCTGCTGCAAGGATTCCCCCATCCACATTGAGTGTGTGGATAGGGGAACCGAGTGATTTTTTTATTTATTTTTTGTTCAACCCACTGGTTGATCAAAAGAAATGACTCATTTATTGGCTGCCTTAACAGAGAACCAGGTATTGACTGTTTTGTACAAAGATTGCTTAAAGTGTTACTTTGCGATTTCCCTTAAAGTGATATTAAACCCTCGTTTTTTTTAAAGCATATTTTGTAGCTGATTTAGGCCCCTTTCCCACGGGGTTGTCCATTTGATGGACTCCGCTTGCTTAGCGGGGGATCAATCCGCTGATCCCCGTTGGGCAGGCGGATGACAGGTCTGTCTGCGCTCACTGTGCTGAGACCCGCTTTCCTCTATGGGGAGATTTCTCCTCTATGTGGAGATTGGATGAAAACGGACCGCCTGTCCATTTTCATCCGATCTGCCAGACGGATTAAAAATGGGGTCACCATCCGTCTGGATTTGACGGACAGGATCGGATCAGATAGGTGCGGGTGTCAGCGGACATGTCACCGCTGACATCCGCTGCCCCATAGGGGTGAATGGAATGTCCGATCAGGTCCGCCTAAAAAACTAACAGGTGGGCCTGATCGGAAAGCCTGTGTGAAAGGGCCCTTAATCACTTGTTGAGTATGCAGCTTCTTTATCTTTTAATCCTTGCCTGTATTCCAGTTGAAGCTGGTGCCATGGCCACTGCCACTAGTTTCCTATTTTAGGAGCCACCCTTGCAGACAGGTACTAGAATTTTGTTTTCCTACGCTGTGTGCATCAATAAAAACACACATCCCCGTAGCCAAGGCTGGCAAGGCACTCTGCTGCTCTTTCCTACTCCTTTCCCCTACCTTCTCTAAGCTAACAGACTAACTGGAGACAGCACTGTCCACTGTTAACTTACTGCGAGCAAGAGCCAGCAGCTTTGTAAGCTTCAAGTGTTGAGGTAAGAATTTTAACAAATATGTGTATAAATAATGAAGTAGCGCTAAAGAGTATGTGTAATTATAACTTAACACATACAGTTAATAATAAATGGTAAAGGAATTGTTCAAACTGCAAAAAACTGATCAAGTGAATAAAGTGCCTAATAGTCCAGTAATTAAAGTGCATCCTCCTATTAATCAGTCGCTTCAAAAAAAGAATTCTCAATAATTAAAGTGCTTTGGTATGCAATCTTTCAATTCCAAGTGCAATAGTAAACCTTCAATAATTAAAGTGCAATAATAGACAGCCTAAGACACGTTCCCATCAGAGAGTGCATCCAAACAATATTTTAATAGTTCAATGAGGTATTCAGGTAAATATTCAGTCTCTTCACTCTATATGTTCAAACAGGGATGGAGGGGGATAGGGACGGGTGAGAGAGTCCAATCTACAATACTACTACTCAGAATTCTCCCCCTGTGGTACCAGCCTCTCACCTTCAACAAAGACCCCCCATGGGTCGAGTGATGCATCAATATTTACCTGAATACCTCATTGAACTATTAAAATATTGTTTGGATGCACTCTCTGATTGGAACAACGTGTCTTAGGCTGTCTATTATTGCACTTTAATTATTGAAGGTTTACTACTGCACTTTGAATTGAAAGATTGCATTCCAAAGCACTTTAATTATTGAGAATTATTTTTTGAAGCAACTGATTAATAGGAGGATGTGATGCACTTTAATTACTGGACTTTGATGCACTATATTTTTACTGGACTATTAGGCACTTTATTCACTTGATCAGTTTTTTGCAGTTTGAACAATTCCTTTACCGTTTATTATTAACTGTATGTATTAAGTTATAATTACAGGATGAATTAATGTTATGCTAGCACATTTGCACTTTATAGGTAATTTAAGTCGTTAGCGCTACTTCTTTATTTATACACATATTCATTGGTGCTGGTAACACTACAGAAGTTTAGCTGCTTTTGCACTTTATTGAACACTTTTTATACACATACTTATCTTTTAGTCCTTTGATATTTAAAGTCAAGCACTTTGCAGATAAGCACATATAGTTTACTTGGGAATGTTTTATTTTCCTAATCATCACAAGGAACTGAAGAGTTTTTATATGCATGACTACTTTAGTTATGTTGCCACCTTCAGGTGAATGGACACTGGTCAAAAAAAGGCAGGAATCCCCTCCTAAGCACAACCCCTCACAGCTAATCTAAGCATTAGTTTTTAGATAGTGATTGATGTGCCCACCAATAATAGGTGAAGATTTTACCTTCTGGATCTGCAGCTATTGGACTGATAAAATGCCTCTGATTATGGTGGAGCATTTGACAACTCTCCCTGGCATTGTTCCCTGTGTTTGGGGGCAATTAGGCAGTTTTCCCCAATTGTCTTCCAGGACAGCTCCCTGAGAGATGATTGGCTCTGCCTTCAACTGGAAACACAAACTGAACAAAGATTTAAAGCCACCCCCCTCATTCTCAGTTTTATCATGTTTTTGTACACGTTGTGACGTTTGTTTTGTTTTTTCAATGGGTTTCCTTTTTTGCTAAGCTGCACCTTGTACCCATGTGAACTGTTAGGGTCAACTCAGCTTTTACAGCCTTGCTAGCTGTTCTTTGCTGTGCTGTGCTGTGATTGCTGAAGGGGAACTATTGGTTTTGACCAGAAGAGAGAGGGTATGGCCTACCCTCTCACCCTCGCCAAAATAATATTGCCGCTGAAAGATTCGCCTATTCTCCATTTTCTTAGTAAGTAGCATTTTATAGGTTTGTTGTTTATTGAGCCTTCCCCCATACTAATAGGGGTCGGGTTTTCTACATAGCGGCGTTCTGCTAGGGTTACCTCGCTACTAGCTTCCCTTTCTTGCTCTCTCGACCGCCGCTTAATTGCTGCCATCTTCTGGATTAGCAGTCCTCTTGTATAGGCCTTTAAGGAATCCCAAATCACCCCAGGCGGCGCTGAAACAACTCCCTTATGCTAGTGGTTAAATCGCAGGGATTGTCAATCAGTTCAAGCCAGCAGGGATGAGCTGCTCTCTTTGCATGATAACTCAGCTTTTACAGCCTTGCTAGCTGTTCTTTGCATGTACCCCCAACCTTGATCGATCAAAAAAATTAATCGAGGAATTAATCTTTAATTTCCACAGCCCTACTAAAAAGTTAAGCATTGTCTTTTGTTAGACTATTTTGTTCAGCGAGTTGTGCATTTACTAGTGCCTCTGTTTTTTTGTGCTCAGCACTATGGCTCTCAAAAAAAGACACCCCAAATGTACCAAAAATTGCACCCCCATGTGCTAGGAACTCCAGTCGTGTCTCCACACTGTCACCCTCGCCTGAGATAAAAGATATGGCAAGCCAGGGTGAGTCATTGGGACCAATTGGTGGTGCAACTGCTTCTCACATTTCAGCCCCTGTATACGTGACTGAAAATGTGTTTTCGTCGCCCTGCAGGGCCTAGAAGTAAGATTAGCGACTTTAATTGCACCCGCTATCCAAAAGGATAGGAAGCGTGTTAGATCCCCCTCCCCACCTCAGACCCCTTACCAAGGGAACGGTGGGTAGAGGATGAGGTGTTACCCTCAGGTGATCAGGAAGAAGGGCAAATCGATTGCTCCTCTGCTCTGCGGAGGAAACAACGGTAGATGAACCCTTTTCATCATCTGAGAAATTGCTGATACAAATCTTACAGAGATGGTTCATGCCTCTTTTAAGCTACCTCTAGCAGAGTTAGCTGATAATTCTGTTTCTTCTTTGGGTTCCTTAAAACCTTCACAGCCTTTTCATGCGTTTCCTGTACATGCATTATTAGAAAAGCTTATTTATACTGAATGGGATCCCACAGATAAGCATTTTCTCCAAAAGAGATTCACAGCACTCTATCCTATGGAGGAGAAATTCACCGAAGGATGGAAGGTACCAGCAGTTGACGCTGCGATTTCCAGTGTGAATAATAGTTTAACTTGTCCAGTGGACAATGCGCAAATGCTTAAATATCCAACTGATAAAAGATTGGAATTTCTGTTAAAATCCTCTTTTTCCCCTATCGTCTTTCAGGACAGCCACCTGAGAGACCTTGGCTCCTCCCCTCTGTAGGAAACACCTGCGCCAGCTTGCTATAAATTTCCTCCTCCCCTGCTGCTCCTCAGTTATTTGTGTTTCCTCCAGGAGGGGAGACACCTTTTTGGAACCAGCCAGAAAGAGTCAGGATTACCAGGGGGTATGGGCTCAGGCAAAAGATACATGTCCACAAACGAAGCAGCAGCGGCTCCTTCTGGACAAACAGACCAGGTAACTAACCTGGGGAGACTGCCGCCCCTGCATCCCTGAGTGCAAGCGGAGGTCAGGGGGGTTTCCTTCTCAGCTCCGAGTGCGGAGCACAGGTACAGGTCCTGCCGTTCCATACCTCCAGCGGCGTGTGGCGCTCTCAGCGCGGAACACGCTGGGTATAGGAGACCGGCGTTGTCAGTGACGGGCGACGTCACATCCGACAAAAGGGGCGTGTACTTCCGGGTTCGCGGTTTCCGGTTCCGGCCGCGAATCATGAAAAGGAGGCCAGGCATGGGCTAGGAGAGGAGCTACACATGCTGTAGTGTCAGCTAAAGCTCCGGTGGTGACACAAGCATGTCGGACGCAGAAGGTAGAGACCAGACTGCTACGACAGAGACCAGCTCCAGCCATGTAAAGGTAAGGGGAACCTGGGGAGGACCTCCCCTGGCCTATATCAACCACCCATCCCCCTCCCCCTCAAGGGTTCAGCAAGGGGGGGGTGGGTAGGTCCCTCCTGTGTCAGAGGGTTATTTTTCATTGGGCCCCTAGTGTGGTAAGCCCATATGAAAGACGCTGTGCACCTGCATGCTGCAGGAAGCTTATGTCAGTATTAATATGTGTGGGGTTTCTCTTTATGTCTTTTCAGAAACCTGACAAGTCCAAGCCCTCTCATAACTCAAAAAGGAGGTGCCCTTCTTGTAAAAACACACTAAAAGATTCCTGGGGGAAAGCATTATGTAAGGAATGTATTCACAAGTTGGTGCAAGAACATTCCACAGAGCAGGGCAGTGATTTAGCGGCATCTGTCAAAGAGCTATCAAGTACCTTTGTAGCCTTTAAAACCCTTTTTGAAGGGTTCCAGATCCCTCAACTGCAAACTGCCCCCCCACCAGTACTACCGGTACTAGGAAAAGCACAGGCACTACCCTCCACTAGTGCCGGTCCTTCAGTTACTCCTAGAGAGGAGGCAGAGGACGAGCCTGACAGCACAGCGTCCGGCTCCCAAGAATCTGAGGGTGAAGCACTGGAAGGGGATTCCAGAAAACCCTCTAGATACAAACTCTCATTAGAAGAGGTAGACCAGCTGTTGGGAGCCATTCATACCACGCTGGGTATACAGACGGAAAAGAAACCTTTATCCCTGCATGATCAGATGTATGAGGGTTTAGGAGAACAAGAAAAGAAAAATTTTCCTGTTCATGACGTCTTAGTAGAGGCAATTAAGAAAGAATGGCAGGAACCTGAAAGGAAACCATTCTTCTCTAAAGCCTTAAAGAGACGGTTCCCATTTTCAGATGATGAGTCATCAGTATGGAACAAAATCCCAAAACTAGACGCTGCCTTCTCACAAGTCTCCAGGCACACCGATCTAGCTTTTGAGGATATGGGGGTCCTTTCTGAAGCAATGGACAAAAGAATGGATACCCTATTAAAGAGGTCATGGGACTCCACAGTGGGAAGCCTAAAGCCAGCCATGGCGGTCACGGTGGTAGCCAGAAATGTAGAGTTTTGGCTGAACCGTATACAGGCACATATTGAGGAAGGTACTGCGAAGGAGCAGATTCTGTCCTCCTTTCCCACTCTTCTCAAAGGCGTTGCATACATAGCAGATGCATCAGCAGAGCTGGTACGCATGGCAGCCAGATCCTCGGCTTTAGCCAATTCTACCAGAAGGGCCCTATGGCTAAAGACTTGGCAAGGGGATGCTGCATCCAAAACCAAGTTATGCGGGATCCCGTTTACGGGAGACCTGTTATTTGGGCCAGGCTTAGAGAAAGTGTTAGACCGTACAGCGGACAAAAAGAAGGCTTTTCCGCTAAAACGGAAAGCACCCTGGGCCCAGCCTCCACAAAATAGAAAGAGGCAAAAGAGGGACACCAAGTCCCGGTTTTCAGTACCCAAGGCAACTAATCAAAAGAAACCTTGGGGTCAGCGAGGGAATAGCAAAGGAGGAGCAATATTTCGCCCTCCTGAGCAGACCCGCAATAAGGACTGAAGTCCTCTCAGTGGGAGGAAGACTGGGGGCCTTCATCTCACAATGGGAAAAAATATCCTCCAGTCAATACATCTTAAGGACGATAAGAGACGGGTATTCCCTAGAATTCTCAAAATTCCCCCCAAACAGACTGTACATCACCAAGCTGCCAAACAACAAGGAAAAAGCCAGAGGGTTAATGAGATCCATAGAGGACCTCAAGAAACAGGGTGTAATCATCAGGGTACCAGGGGCAGAAAGAGGTCAGGGCTTCTACTCCCATATATTTGGAGTACAGAAACCCTCAGGAAAGGTCAGGCCGATCCTCAACCTCAAACCACTAAATCTATCCATAACCTACAAAAGGTTCAGGATGGACTCCATATATTCAGTGAAGGCCCTGTTGCCTCCAAACTGTTATATGGCGTCGCTGGATTTAAAGGATGCATACCTGCACATACCCATACACCCAAATCACCAGAAGTTTCTAAGGCTAGCAATAGAAACAGGAAAAGAAACTGTACATCTTCAGTTTCAGGCTCTGCCCTTTGGCCTATCATCTTCGCCAAGAATCTTTACCAAGGTTCTGGCAGAAGCTTTGGCACCACTACGACTAAAAGGCATATCCATTATTGCCTATTTAGACGACCTTCTTCTGTTTGCAAGGACACCCGAAAGGTTATTAGAAAACCTCGAGTACACTCGGGTATTCCTAGAGAGTCTAGGTTGGTTGGTGAATGTGGAAAAATCAAGTCTACAACCCACGCAACGGTTAAAATACCTGGGTTATGTAATAGACTCGGTTCAGCAAAGAGTTTTTCTACCCGAGGAAAAGATAACAAAGATTCAAAGAGAAATAAAGGCAATACAGGCCAGTATACCCTGTTCTATAAGAAAAATAATGTCAACACTAGGGTTGCTAACATCTGCAATCCCAGCAGTTCAGTGGGCAAACCTGCATTTCCGACCACTGCAAATGTTCCTATTAAAGATATGGGATCACAGGCAGGAGTCTCTGGATTTGCAGGTATCAATACCAGCAAAGGTAAAAAAGTCCTTATGGTGGTGGAGAAAGACAGAAAATTTAGACATAGGACGGCTATGGATCCTACCTATCTCCCGAATCCTAACCACAGACGCAAGCGGTGTAGGGTGGGGAGCACACCTGGACTCCCAGTTAGCACAAGGTGCTTGGGGGAGGGAAGAACGGACAAGATCGTCCAACTGGAAGGAACTGAAAGCGGTATGGTTCGCACTCCAGTCCTTCCAGAAGGAATTAAAAGGACATCATGTACAGATCAGATCAGACAACTCGTCAGTAATAGCTTACATAAGCAAGCAAGGGGGAACCAGAAGCGGAGCTCTGTGGGCCCTAGCAGAAGAGATCCTGAGATGGGGAGAGAAAAACATACTCTCCTTTTCAGCAGTACACCTAAAAGGAGACTTAAACAGAGTGGCAGACTTTCTCAGCAGGAAGAAAGTAAGAGAAGGAGAATGGGTGCTAAAACAAGAGGTATTCAACCAGATTGCCAAAAAATGGGGAATACCTCAGGTGGACTTATTTGCTTCCAGAGAAAGCAGGAAAGTCCAAGCCTTCTTCTCCCTAAAAAGGGAGGAGGAAGCACTCGGGGTAGACGCATTGGCGCAGAAGTGGGCGTTCAGCAGATGTTATGCTTTTCCCCCACCAGTACTACTACCCGCAGTAATAAGGAAATTTCGTACAGAAGACACGTCATTAATCCTTATAGCACCTCACTGGCCCAGGAGACCGTGGTTCTCTATGCTCAAAGAACTAGCCATAGAGCCTCCTTGGTTTCTACCAATCCAAGAGGATCTGCTAGCCCAGGGCCCAGTGCACTGTCCACAGGTGGGAAAGTGGAAACTAGCCGCCTGGTATCTGAGGAACAGCTATTAAGAGCCAAAGGGTTCTCAAACCGTCTGATAGACACACTGCTGAAAAGCAGGAAGGTTGAGACACGTAACATCTACCAGAAGGTATGGAAATGTTTTAATCGTTGGTGTACAGAGAACAACTTTAAAACACAAAGCTCAGTAGCAGTCCTAGAGTTTCTACAGAGTGGTGTAGACAAAGGACTAAGCCTCAGCACGTTAAAGAGTCAAGTGTCAGCACTGTCAGTTTACCAGGAGAGGAGTTTAGCCTCAAACCCCTGGATAATCAGACTCTTTAGATCCGTGAGCAGACAAAGGCCGCCACAAAACACAGCCTTTCCCAAGTGGGACCTGTCATTGGTGTTACAAACTCTGACAGCAGATCCCTTTGAACCATTAAAGGATTGCAGCCTGAAGATGCTGACACTTAAAGCAATCTTCTTGGTAGCAATTACTACAGCAAAAAGGGTCTGTGAGATGGAAGCCCTATCTATCAGACCCCCATTTTGCCAGATCTTTCCGGATCGTATAGTCTTCAAAATGGATCCGGGGTTTCTACCTAAAGTGGCCTCAAAATTTCACAGGGGTCAAGAAATTGTATTACCATCATTCTGTCCGAATCCTTCTCAGGAGAAGGAGGTGAAATTTCATAGTTTAGATGTCAGGAGATGCATCCTGCATTATTTAGAGGCAACAAAGTCAATCAGAAAGACGGAGTCTTTATTTATTTTATACACTGGAGCCAGGCAAGGGCACAAGGCTTCAAGGAGTACAATAGCCAGATGGTTAAGGGAAGCCATAGAGCAGGCTTACAAAATAGGGGGTATGCAGATCCCAGAAGGAATCAGGGCACACTCCACAAGGGCAATGGCAGCGTCACAGGCAGAGAGAGCTGGAGCGACGCCGGAACAGATTTGTAAAGCGGCAACATGGTCCAGCTTTGCCACTTTTGTAAGACACTATAGAGTGGACTTATGGTCAGCTAAAGATCAGACCTTTGGACGTAAGGTCTTACAAGCTGTGGTCCCGCCCTAGGGGTAAGTGCTCGGTTATCCTCTCAGGTGGCTGTCCTGAAAGACGATAGGGGAAAAACGAAGTTACTTACGGTAACGTTCTTTCCGGGAGTCTTTCAGGACAGCCGGGTACCCACCCAAATGTATATCAAGTATGAGGTTTCCTTACAGGAAATGTGATATAAATTATTATATGTGTATCATATGTTTCTTGTGTCTCCCCAGCAAACTGGAGGTGCTCTTCAAAGAACTGAGGAGCAGCAGGGGAGGAGGAAATTTATAGCAAGCTGGCGCAGGTGTTTCCTACAGAGGGGAGGAGCCAAGGTCTCTCAGGTGGCTGTCCTGAAAGACTCCCGGAAAGAACGTTACCGTAAGTAACTTCGTTTTTCTTTGGCAGGTGTGGTTACTCAGCCTGCAGTCGTTGCAATAGGCATCTGTCAATCCCTAAGGGACCAGTTTAGACAGGCCCTTTAAAGAGGTCCCTGCACAACAGGCCCGCGATTTGGCCAAACTACCAAAGGCACTATGTTTTGCCATAGACACCATGAAAGATTCTAGTCACCAGGTGTCCCACCTAGCACTTGTGCTAGTACACATGCGTAGGACCCTGTGGTTAAAAAATTAACTAGAAAAGCATATTCCGTGCCTATCGGCAGTCTTCATTCGGGGAATAGAGAATTGGCAGGCGGACTACTTGAGTCACCAGCAAATATTCCCAGGGGAATGGTCTCTTCGCCCCAACATTTTTCGGGCAGTTTGTCAAAGATGGGGGACTCCAGACTTCTAGCATCAAGATTCAACATGAAGTTAGTCAACTTTGTGTCCAGAACAAGGGATCCACTCGCATGCGAAACGGATGCGCTGGTAACCCCGTGGGATCAGTTCTCACTGATCTATGCATTTTCCCCTATTCAGTTGCTACCTCGACTTCTTTGCAGAATCAAGCTGGAAAGAAAGCTGGTAATTCTGGTAGCACCAGCATGGCCCAGAAGGCCATGGCATGCAGAAATCGTAAAGATGGCAGTGGAGGATCCATGGTCCCTTCCACTACGGCCAGACCTACTCTCACAGGGGCCGATATTCCATCCTACCTTATGAACGCTAAATTTAACGGCTTGGCTATTGAAACCCACATTCTGAAGAAACGTGGGCTTTCCGGGTCAGTTATCTCTACTTTAATTAAGGCAAGGAAGCCAGCTTACAGAACTATATATTATAGAGTGTGGAAGGCTTATGTTTCCTGGTGTGAATACAAGGGCTGGCACCCTCAGAGATATATCATGGGCAGAATTCTTGCCTTTCTACAATTAGGGGTAGAGATGAAGTTGTCCTTGAGTACTATTAAAGGCCAAGTCTCAGCTTTATCTGTCTTATTTCAAAGACCGCTTGCTACACATTCTTTAGTTCTGGGGTTTTATGCAAGGGGGGATGTGGATTAATCCGCAAGGTAGATCACCTTTGAACCCTTGGGACTTGAACTTAGTTTTGTCAGTGTTACAAAATCAGCCATTTGAACTGACACAGCATATTCCTTAGTCCTTCTGACCGGGAAGCTGGTGTTCTAGGTTGCTATATCCTCAACAAGGAGGGTTTTCTGAATTGGCTGCTCTTTCTTGTAAAGAGCCATACTTGATTATTCATGAGGACAAAGTCGTGTTACGCCCTCGTCCAGATTTTTTGCCAAAAGTGGTCTCAGGTTTTCACCTGAACCAAGATATTGTCCTGCCATCGTTTTTTCCAAAACCATGTTCCAGGGAAGAAAAGTCACTTCATTGTCTTGATGTGGTGAGAGCGGTCAAAGTCTATTTAAAGATGACTGCTCAGATTTGGAAGACTGATGTCTTATTTATTCTACCAGAGGGTCCTAAGAAAGGACAGGCAGCGTAGAAATCAACTGTCGCTAAGCGGATTCGGCAGGTTATAATTTAAACTTATGATTTAACCACTTACCCACTGGGCACTTAAACCCCCTTCCTAACCAGACCAATTTTTAGCTTTCGGTGCTCTCACACTTTGAATGACAATTACTCAGTCATGCAACACTGAACCCAAATTAATTTTGTGTCCTTTTTTTCACACAAACAGAGCTTTCTTTTGGTGGTATTTAATCACCGCTGGGTTTTTTAATTTTTGCGCTATAAATCAAAATATACAGAAAATTCGGTAAAAAAAATAAATAAAAATTCTTTGTTTCTATTAAAATTTATTGGCAGAGTATTGGCAGAGTATTGGCAGTATTGGCAGAGTATTGGCAGAGTATTGGCGGCAGAGCGTTGCACAGTGGTTGGTGGCAGAGCGTTGCACAGTGGTTGGTGGCAGAGCATTGCACAGTGGTTGGTGGCAGAGCATTGCACAGTGGTTGGTGGCAGAGCATTGCACAGTGGTTGGTGGCAGAGCATTGCACAGCGCTGTGGGCACTACACATCCAGCCCACAGCGCTGGTCCCGTCTCTCCCCCTCTCCGCTTCCCTCCTCTCTGTACCGATCGGTACAGAGAGGAGAGGGAGGAACCGGCGTCATGACGTGACGCCGGTTTGTGTACATGTGATCGCTCCGTTATTTGACGGATCGATCACGTGGTAAACGGCCGCTATCAGCGACCGTGATCCGTGATGCGCCGGGTCCTCGGGACCCGGCTGTCACGGATGTTCCCGAGTGCGCGCCCCAGGACGTCCTCCCAGGATAAGCCGACCGTGCTGTAGCCGTCTTTTGACTATAGCGCGGTCGGCATGTGGTTAAGGCATAAGATTCCCCCTTTTCAAGTCAAAGAGCAGTCTACCAGGTCGGTTAGTGCTTCTTGGGCAGTGCGTTACCAGGCCTCCGTGGCTCAGATTTGCAAGGCCTTGACTTAGTCTTCAGTACATACATTCACCAAATTTTATCAGGTGGATGTAAGGAGGTATGAGGATATCGCCTTCGGGCGCAGTGTGCTGCAGGCAGCAGTATAGGTCCTCAAGTCTGGGGGTTCCTTGCGGGTTGTCTCTCCCTCCCCTCAAATAGCATTGCTATGGGACGTCCCATTAAGTTAATAACTAAGGCTCTGTGTGCCATGATGTAGGATAAAGAAAATAGGATTTTTATAGTAGCTTTCCTTCTCTTGGAGTACATCATGGGACACAAAGGTCCCTCCTCTCTTTTTGGGGCTTAGATATATTGCTTTGCTACAAAAACTGAGGTACTCCTGGAAGGAGGAGGGGTTAAATAGGGAGTGAATTTCCTGTATTGGGTATACCAGTGTCCATCACCTGAAGGTGCCTATATACCCATTAAGTTAATAACTAAGGCTCTGTGTCCCATGATGTACTCCAAGAAAAGGATTTTACAGGTAAGCTGTTATAAAAATCCTATTTTTTGCTGTCCCACACTTATACTTTAAGTAACTATAATAAATAATAAAGAGACATGCACTGTATAATCATTTACTTTATTCTCATGTCCAAAATTTGTATAATGTGGAATTGGCATGGCATTCTGCATATTCAAATTGAAGGCTAAAGCTGCTTATCTCCTGAGAACATCTTAAAACAGACCATTCCTATGCTGGGTGACTGTGGGGCTCTCCATAAAATGAATAATCGTAGATTGATGAGGGATCTAGAGAACTGAGCATTTCTAAATTCCTTAATTGGGGTTGCATAGTTCATAATCCCCAAGATGATATCGGAAAAGCATTAGAATAATTGCACCTATGCCTATAATACATCACTATCACTGTGTAAGAAAAATATAATTTATCAAAGTTTTCCTAGCAAGATAATACAGCGGTCTAAAAGTGACTTGGTTTAGTACATTTCCCTCATGAATAATGTACTTAAGTGAAATTATTTTTGTTTACCTGCTACTCATGCAGTCATTGTAACCAAGAGAGCTACTCAATCTGGACATGATTCACTAGATAACATCTACTATTTTGTCTCCTCAGCCTTCTGCTAGATAACGAGCGCTGGAAGCAGGCTGATGTCCCCGCAGAATTTCAGGACTTGGTTGATTCTATAACAGATGGCAAAATCATTTTACCTGAGAGAAAGCCTGGATGTGAGTTGGTATTCCATGTGTTTAATAATTTAACATACATTACACAATTAACATCCTGGAGGACTTGGCTACTGTTTTTATATTTGTTTAAGTGCTAATATCTGTTCATGAGAGCATTTCACAGCATTGAACAGTGGACTTTGCATGAAAATTCATGATCTGCTTTGTTGACATCCTTGCTTAACAAGCTACCCAAAATAAAGCATTGGAATGCTGAACATTGCAGGACATTTGTAAATGTGCTGGAGACTGTGGGTTTCCTTATTAGCTATTCTGTTGCTGGGGATCTTGATTGTGTAGTAGTGGTTTTGAGCAGTCAGGTGTACTAAAGTGTTCATACACAAAGTGTTACCAGGGAAACCTACAGCTGACTGATTACAGTTCAGTTTTTCCTAAAGCTGACGTTTTATTGGGTGATTTTAATATTACAAAGTTGGTAAGGTTGAAAAAAAGACACCAGTTTAACCTGTGTGTGTGTGTGTGTGTTTTATGCCAGTATAATTTCCTATATCCCTGTTCATTGCGTTCAATAAGACTCCCATCCACAATTTTTTTTAATTTATCAACATTCCCCGCAAACTTTCGCATCCTTACCGCTTTGACATTAAAAAACGCAGGTTATGGTTAAACTTCTTCTCGCCCAACTTCATTGAGTGTCCATGTGTCCTCTTAACGTAAAAGTTGACCCTAAAACTAAAATCTGCAAATCTACAGACATCCATAAGCTAAAACTAACCTATCTAGCCCTGTAAAGAAGAAATCAATATACATACCGTTTTTGAAGACGATCTTCAGCGGCGGAAGCTCTGTGCAAGAGACAGCCGACAATGGATGTGAAATGCCAGTGACATCATCCATAGACTTATTATGGGACTTCCATTGTTGATGCCTCTTCTGCACCTGCCTCCATAGCGTAGTCACAGCTGACAGCTCAGTTTGGGACCTGACCGGATCCGCTTCAGAAAAGGTATGCATAGCGATTTCTTCTTCATAGGGCTGGATAGGTTAGTCTTAGATTGTGGATGGCTGTAGATTTAGAGATTTTGGTGTTAGAGTGAACTTCTACTTTAAGCGACCTGAGATTCAATAGTTTCCTCCTTATGCTGGAATCACCATTGAGATGTCATCATATCCCCTCTTAAGCATCTCTTCTCCAGGGAAAATATGTTTAATGCTTGTGGTTGTTCCTCAGAGCTGATGTCCTCTAGTCCCCTTATTAGCTATGATACTCTTCTCTGGACTCTCTCCAGTTCCAGCACAACCTTCCTGAGGACTGGTGACTAGAACTGGATGGCATACTGAAGGCGTAGCCGGAGAAAAGTTTTGTAAAGTGGTAGAAGGTCTTATCTCTTGAGTAAATACCCTTTTTTAATCTATGCTAATAGTCTACTAGCTTTGCTTGCCACACCTTGGCATTGCACTCTATTGCTGAGCTTGTGACCTATTAGGACACCCATATCTTTTTTCCATCCTGGATTCCCCCCAAAGGTTCTCCCTCTAGTACAGTGGTAGGCAACCTCAGCACTCCAGTTGTGGTGAAACTACAAATCCCATTATGCCTCTGTCTCTGGGAGTCATGTCTGTGGCTTTTAGAGTCAAGAAATGTCTCATGGGGTTGTAGTTTTACTAAAATGTAGATACACCACGTCTACAGGCCTTCCTCTATCTAGATGACAGCTCACTTCCTTATAGAATGTTAACAGATTGGTCTGGCAAGAACCATCTTTCATAAATCCATGTTGATTACTACTAATGATACTGTTTTCATAAGCAAATTTTTGGATATAGTCCTTTATCATCCCCTCCATACTATTAATGTTTGACTGACTAGCCTGTAGTTACCAGGTATATATCGTGGCCCTTTTTTTAAATATTGGTCCCATGTTGGTTTTTCGACAATTAGCTGGTACGGGACTTCCATGCTTTCAGCGAAAATATCTAGTGAAGTGCTTAGACTTTTGTCTTAAGAACAGCTACTTCTGGTTTGACCGCAACTATTATTTTCAAAAAACTGGCGTTGCGATGGGTGCAAAGTTTGCACCCAGCGTAGCCAGCCTTTTTATGGCTAAATGGGAAGACGAGATGGTTTTTAAAGATACCCCCACTGAACTTGTCATTTTTAAAAGATATATCGATGATATTATTATTTTATGGAAAGGAGCCGAATCCTGTCTGGTACAATTTCTAGAAAATCTGAACAAGAACGACAAAAACATCAGACTCACATGGGACATAAGCATAAAAAGTGTAACATTCCTGGACCTAGAGATATCCCAAGAGAATAACACACTATGCACTAGAACGCACTTTAAAAATGTGGATAAAAATAGCTATCTACCTATAGACAGTTGCCACCACAGAAATTGGCTCTGCAACATCCCGAAAGGACAGCTGATGCGCTTGCGAAGGAATTGTACACAAGATAGAGATTTTATCACCCAGGCCAATAAGATAGGCGACAGATTCATCGACAAAGGCTACAATAAACAAGACATTAATACCAAAATAGAAGAAGTAGAAAAAATGAACAGAATAGAGTTGACTAAAGATAAACCTAAAAATGACTCCATAATCAGTGGGGTGCCAATCATTCTAGACTACAATGCCCAACACAAAGCTGTTGAAAAGATAATTAAGGGCCACTGGCATATTTTAAGAAGTGACACACATTTAAGATCACTACTCCCAGAAAAACCGAAGTTCGTGTACAAAAGAGCTCCAACCCTTAGAGACAAACTAGTGAAGAACATCCCGGATCCCCCGAAAATTGGCTACACGTTTTTCACTGGCAAAGGATTTTATCCATGCAAAAAATGCTTCGCGTGTACTAAGGCTAGAAAACCCGCTGAAAAAGTATTCAACTTCAAATCCACTAGCACTGGCAAATCCTATGAAGTCTCAGACTTTATTTGCTGCAATACTGAAGGCGCCGTATACGCGCTGGAATGTAGCTGCGGCCTTCAGTACATCGGAAGAACTAAAAGACCTCTGAGAGTGAGAATAAAGGAACACATACAAAACATTCTGAAGGGCTTTGATAAGCACAGTGTTTCCAAACACTTCGCCACACACCACAACAGAGACCCTAAACACCTCAAATTCTGGGGCATCGAACCCTACAAAAGACACTGGCGAGGCGGACACAAGGTCCGCACCCTCAGCCAGATTGAGTCTAAGTGGATATTCATTTTAGACACTGCTACGCCTCACGGTTTAAACATTGAATTTGACCTCAATTGTTTTATTAGCGATTTTTAACATTTGTAGTTCCATTCTTATTCGTGGTCATTATGCGATTTTTTAACACTTACCATCTGCATGCCACTCCTCTATCTATTTTATAGCAAACCAGCGTCTTTTAAAAGTTTTGGTTAGCTGTACCCTTACCCTAAGTCATTTTGCGATTTTAATGCGATTTTAATGCTGTTATATTAGTTGGCATTGCATGTCATTCTCTTATTATATAACCATTTTCTGCCTGACATCATTTCCGGAGTCCGTTATTACTTATTTATACATACGATTTTTAATCCTCTTACCGTTTGTATTTTAATTATAGATTAATCTATAATTTTATATTCAGCCTCCATTTTAACATTTATTTTATCTCCTACATGGCTATTTGGGTCGTCCCGATATTTTAATAAACTATTTCACTCGGGTCACCCTTATATTTTAATTTATATAAACATATGAATTTTATATCTTTTATAATTTTTATATATCTTCTACACAGATATATTCCCCTTCTACTACCTGGGTCATCCCCATATTATTTATATTTCCTATATTTTTAGACATATTTTTGTATATTTGAGTATATATTTATATACACCCTTTTTCCCTTATATGTATACATATTACTATGTCCCAATACTGCGCATTATACCGAGCGCACTTATCCATATGACCTCATGTGTATTAAAATCCATTTTAGCCGGGTCATTTCTACCCCCGCTCTGTGTACAATATTTTAATTGCATCTGGGCTTTGTTTCTATTTCTATACTTAAAGTATATTCTTAGCCCCACTATATCCCTTTATTTTTAGTTTGGCAACCACTTCAGCGAGTTTCCATCGCCTGTGTCTCTTAAAACCCACAAAAACATGGCCGCGGTTGTAGCCTATCCCTAAGAAAATGGCCGCTCCATTATAAATATAGGGATTCCACAACAAAATGGCCGACCGCTATACCCTATTTAAAGACACTTCCTACGGTCCTCTCATTATCCCCGATGAAGTCACGTGACGGTGACGACACGCGTAGGATACGGACCCCGGAAGTGACGCACTGGCCACGAGCTCGGCGCTCGTTTTGAATGTATATTGCTACCACACTGTTTATGTGAGTACCCTTTTTTAAAATAAAGCTCATTCATTGTCTTTCCACCAAATACTACACTATACGGGTCCCTTTTGTTACTCTCTCCCCCCTCTATACTATACCTTGGTACACGCTGAGCGGAACCTGGTCCTGAGTACCAGGAAGCTACCACCATATAGGCTCCATATATTGCGGAGAGGAGTACCGTGCAGAAGACCCATGAGCAACATCCCCCTGAGAGACCATTGAAGTACCCCCCAGAGAGAGTCCACCTTCCTGGCATCTACACACACGCTGCTTACCTTGCAGTAGAAAGGTAATTAGGGAGGACACCCACGGGTGTCATTGGCACTGAAGACCTCAGCACTATTATCACCCTGGGAAAGCTCATCCACCACCACCCACCCCCACCTGGCACTTGGCACCACAGTGCAGCCCAGATTGGATCACATCTGCCATCATCTGTTTATAGAGTCATATGCCATATGGACTGTCACCTATTGATTTGTATATGTTGATCTCTCCAATCACATTACAATCTCCACTTTTATTTATCGTTACCCCGGTCACCTCCGTTTGTTGCTATTTTGTAGTACTACTGTTCACACTGGTCGTTATCACCAGCACTTATAATTGCTGCTATTACATCCACCAATATTTTATTGGGTTACACCACTCCCTTCAACTCTTTATATACCTTATGGTTATTTCTTTTAACTTGAACCACTGATTATCACTCTACCTTTTTATTTACTGCTTCACAGCGACCTAATGAATCCTATTTATTTTAGTCACTTTATTTATCCACTTTTGTGTTCTGCATAGTAATCTATTTATACACTTGAGTGTGTTTTTATTATGGTTTTTGCACACTAGCCACTTTTTATATATATACGTATATATTTAATGCATTTTTCTTATATTTATTGTTGCCTTACAGTTGATGCCAGCGTATTGCATTATATCTATTTGATTGCCTCACTGATGGTTTAGCCTGAGTTGCACACAGTCACTTTAATTTGCATATTACTCCCTGTTCGCTGATTTGACATAACAGCGACTATATGCGGTTTTTAAACTGACATCAGTTCAGGAGCGCGACACCATACATTGATTTTTTTCCATTTCTCCCATTTGGGTATTGTTTTAACCCTTTCGGTGTTCGCTGCACCTCACACATTTATTACATTACTATTTTTCGTTGTAGCGCGGGAATACTACGTTTACAATTAGCTGGTACCATTCGGGTCACTAAGCTGTCCTTAAAAATTAGGAATAACGATCTAGCTATAACCTAGCTAAGTTTTTCAAGTCTTTTTTGGACACTGGCTTCTGTAAACCACAAGGATACATTCCATGTTGTGTTACTAACAATGAAATCTTGATTATTATACCCTTCCTTTACTTTTGTGAAGAGAAGAATGCATTTAGTACAGTTGCCGTCTCCTTGTTAATTGTAACACTCTTTCTGACCTATGCTCTGACCTTGCATTCTTAGTCTTTTTTTTATTCTCCACCTTAGCTATGCATCTCATATGGTCCATTTTAACTGCTCTGATTGCACTCTTACGTTTCTTATTACATTCCTTGTAGTGTTGGAATGCCAACAATGACCCCTCAGCCTTATATTTTTTAAAGATAATTTTTTTCCTTTTTTATATGCCTTTTTGGGCTAAAGTTAAGCCACCCAGGTTTGACCTTAGCACTTTCATATTTATTGTCCATTGGAATTCACTGGCTAATGGCATTATTTAATTTATTCTTAAAGCACTTCCATTTTTCCTCAATGTTCAATGATTCTAGAATTTGATTCCATTTAATATCTTGTAGTATGGAGCGAAGTTTAAAAAAGTCAGCTCCTTTGAAATGCAGTGTTCTTGCACTTCCCTTGAGCCTCCTTTTTCCTATTATTTACGCTGAATGGAATTGCTCTGTAATTGGATCGCTGTTTCCTAAGTTATCCCTTATTTCCACATCTGCAATCAGATCCGTGTTATTTGTAATTAGCAGATCTAGCAGAGCATTATTACTTGTTGGGGTATCCACCAATTGATACATTTGTTCTTGAAGAAATTTAAGAAATTACGAGCCTTAAACGAGTGAGCAGTTTTGTCTGCCCAGTCAATATCTGCTTAATTGAAGTCCTCTGTTATAATAACATTGCCCTGCCTTGCTGTCATTTCTAACCGTGACAGTAGATCAGAATTCCTCCTCCTTCAGGTTGGAGCCTCTGTAGAATACGCCCACTATTAATTTGCCCTTTGTTTCTTCCCTTTGAGACTCAAATCACAGGGATTCCACTTCCTCCCTTGCCCCATTAGCAATGTTGTCGCTTATGTTCACTACCAAATTATTCTTGACATGCATGCACACCCCTAGACGGTCGCAAGCCAGTCATGTGAGCTTTCAAACCAAGTTTCTGAAATTTTTCTCAAAATCAAAATCCTCCTCGCGTATCAGTAGCTTCAGTTCTTCCATATTGTTGGCTACACTTCTAGCATTTGTAAACATGTCTTTTACTTTTGTATGGATGCATATTGCTTTCTTCTTGTTTGTTCTGAAGATGCAATTGGATTCTGCCAACCAACGCACCTTGGGTTTAGGTAATCTAGTTACACTACCAAAATTTCCCCCAATAGCACCCTCTGACCTTTGCTCACTACAGCTATAGTTTCCTCTGATCCCTCTCCCCCCACCACCTAGTTTAAAATTCTTCCACCTTTTTTCCATCTCGTCTCCCTTCAAAGTTGCACCCTCCCCATTTTGGTGCAGTCTGTCCATGCTATAGAGCCGGTAACCAACCAAAAAGTTTGCTCAGTTCTCCATAAACCCAAATCACTCTTTCCTTCACCAGTTCCTCAGCCACTTGTTAAGTTCTCTACACTCATTCTGCTTCTCGGGCGTGGCTCGAGGTACATGCAGTATTTATGAGAATGCTACCTTGGAGGTCCTATTCTTCAATATTGCCCCTAAGTCCATGAAATAATTTTTTAGGACGCCCCATGTTCCTCTATCGTTTGTCATTGGTACCAATATGTGCCATGACAACTGGATCCTCCCTCCATAACAGACTGTTCGTGATCATGGTGTTCTTCCAATAATGGAGTCCCTTACCACCAGTATCTGCTCATCTTTTCCTGTAACCTTGGTCCCATCTTCACTGGAGGAGTTGTTTCCCTGGCAGCTAGGGAAGTCACTCTGCTCCAGCAATGCAACTCCTGTACCGATATCCCCGAACATCCCACAACCTAGTGTATTTATTGTTATCTGTCAGCTCAGGACTGGCCTCTCTAAGGCCCCTTTCACACCGGGGCGTTTTTCATGCGGTGCAGCGCTAAAAATAGCGCCTGTTCACCGCATGAAAAAATCCGGCCCCTTTAACTCCAGTGTGAAAGCCGGCGGGCTTTCACACTGGAGCGGTGCGCTAGCAGGATGACAAAAAAAGTCCTGCTAGCAGCATCTTTGGAGCGGTATAGGAGCGGTGTATTCACCGCTCCTATACCGCTCCTTCCCATTGATTAGAATGGGACACCGCGGCAATACCGCCGCAAAGCGCCACTACGGCGGCACTCTGCGGGGGGTCTTTAACCCTTTTTCGGCCGCTCGCGGGGGTTAAAACCGCACCGCGAGCGGCCGAAAACCGTGTTTAAAACGACGGTAAAGCAGCGCTAAATATAGCGCTGCTTTACCGTCACCGCGGCTCCCCGCCCCAGTGTGAAAGGGGCCTAACACTTTCCCTCTACCCGGTCTAACTGTCACTAATATACCCTGCTCTGGTGCCTGCATCTCCATGTCTCCACCCACCTCTATACTGGCCCCTGCCAGCACATGACAGGTACGGTCCAAACCCACGATGCTTCACAGTGTTGCTAGCTGCTTCCTTAGATTCAGGATCTGAGTTTTCATGGAAACGTCTTGAATTTTGCGTAGCTTTCAGAGCTCTCCTCACTGAGCTCTGCAGAGTGTAACTTCAGTGCTCCGCCCCCTGTTTTCTGACAGCTCAGACAAGCTTTATAAATTATGCACGTCTGTAGAGTGGAGAAGACTGCAGCAGTATTCACCCTCGAACGGTAGTTCAAGGAACATATACGATATGCACCATTCCCGTTGGACATGACACCCAACAATGTAATGGGAATAATCCAGGAAAGTTTAGGAACATTTTACACCTATTAGTGTTTATCTTCCTTCCTGACTCTATTTTATTCTGAGCACTAGTTGTTCCCTAGCTGTTTGGGATCTCACTGAACACACGGCCTGCTGTGTTTTCTACTCCTGCTCCCTGATCAAATATTCCAGTGGGAAATATGGGGGCCCCAAGGGATTCATTTAATTTTTTTTTCATTTAATTTTCAGGTATTTTCTCTCACTTCCTGTTTTGGCTATGAGACAGAAAGTGAAGGTAAATCTTGATACAGATGGCAAAAAAGCTGACAGGGTTATAACCCTCCCTTATTTTATCCAAAATAAAAAAATAGGTTTTGCCTATAGTTCTTCTTTAATGTTATGGAGAAAAGGAGAAGGGGATGTGTTTGTTGCCCTGTCCTAAGGTAACAATGCCGCTTTTCTATACATATAGTATGGTGAGTTAGCATTGTCGACTAGGACAATAAATGTTACTGGCAGGATCCCCAGGTCAAAATAAAGGAAAAATAGAAGCCTAAAAAAGACTACTGCTGCCGCTTCATGTAAGAGAATGGAAAGCTGCTATTTTTGTTCTGGTTTAGGTATGCTCTCCTGGTCTCAAAAACATCCAAAAAGTAATTCTTCACTGATTTTTTTCTGTGAGAAAGAACAGCTGTGGTAATGATTAATCTACAAATGGATAAAGCTGCGCCAAAAAATTTTTTTTACATAAATGAAAAAGACACAAATAACCAAATGATAATGTGCCAAAAAATGAATTACATACACAATATAATTATAGAAGAATGCATAAAATATGGTAAATAAAGTCCAATGGGGACCACATTAGTCCTGATTATGTGTCTTCCTTAGTGATAAGCCTGATTGTATATAGAAGGCAGACTGTTGGTTATGTGGCATATAAAGCACCGCTGTGACAAGCATGCAAGAGTTCTGTGCAATCCCATCCACCTTTTGAATTTGGCGCTTACCAGATAACTAGTAATAAAAGGCACTGCCTATGAAGCCTGCAACATCTCAGGTGGGGGGTAACTGATGAGACCGATCAGATCAAGGACAACCACTCCAAAGAAAAAAGAAGGACCTCCACAACCTCCGCTCCGCTCAGGGACATCCAACTAGTTATCTCAGGCACATAAAAACAAGGGACCGCCCATAGCGTAATACTGATAGACACTTGTTTATTTTAAAAGATTAAAAACACTTACACATATATGTTGAAAAACGAACACAATAAACACACTGCCGGCCGGTCAGTGCAAACCCGTCCCCCGTTCACGATCTCCGTGGTAGCGTCACTGCGTTTTTTTTTTTTTTTTTAATGATTAATCTAGTAGTAAAGTTTGGCACTTAGACTACTTTCACACTGGAGCGGGGGGGCCATTAGTGGTAAAGTGCCGCTAGTTTTAGCAGATCTTTACCGCTGCTATAGCGGTGCTGTTCGGCCGCTGGCGGGCGCTTTTAAGCCCCGTTAGCGGCCGAGGAAAGGGTTGAAAGTGCTACTGCCGAAGCGCTGCCCATTGATTTCAATGACAGGGGCGCTTTAGGAGCACCGCTCCCAAACCGCCCCAAAGACGCTGCTTGCAGGACTTTTTTTTCCCGTCCTGCAAGCGCACAGCCCCAGTGTAAAAGCACTCAGGCTTTCACACTGGGGCTGCAGAAGAAGCAGGTGACAGGCGCCATTTTTAGTGTAAAACGCCTCAGTGTGAAAGTAGCCTTAAGGCTGTTACTTCACACTATGTGTGATGATGTGCTTTTCCGCACAACAAAAACGCAAATCACTGCCAGGTCACATATAAAGAAAACATTTATTTCGTGCATGTTCACACCACAATGCTGGTGTTATGTACAGTGCTGAAAAAATGCAGACATTTTGCATTTTTCTGCGTATACTGTATGGCACCACATGTGATCGCACAGTATCATGCAGAAATGAAGTCTCACTTCCGATAAAGTTGAAAAAAAGTAAAAGTGCAATGAGCTGAATCGTGCATTGCATTGCCCCCTGTCAGACCTCACACAGACACTAGCCCATGTGGTAAATGCTTCGTGTTACTGTGCAAGTTCACGTGAATGAGCCCTAAATTAATTATGAAGCCCTGACTCGCTGGAGAAATAGAGTTAGGAGAAAAAAATTATAGAAGAAAGGCCACCACGAAGAAGATATCAACCAGGCCTTTCTGAAAAAACCTCTAAAAATACCTTGAAGAGCACCACCCCGAGGATAAAGTCAATAAGAAAAACAACCAAATAGACTCATCTTTTACCCATAAAGGCCCCCCATGTTCATCACCAAGTACAATAATGGGCACTGGGCTATTAAGAAGACTTTCCTAAAACACTGGGGGATTCTTTGTAATTATTGAAATACCCCCCTCAGCCCAAACTGGTGTTCAAAAGAGCCAACGTTAAAAATCTCATAGCCCCCAGCAGATTACACAGGAGACAAAAACCCCTCCTGGATTCCATCCCTAAAATGTTCTTGCCACTGGTATGTACAAATGCCACAAGAAAAAACACATGGCCGAAAGACATTCTCACACTCAAAGGGCAACACCTTTACTATTGATGAATTTCTAACATGTTACACTAACTTTTTTTTTTCAAATATTTATTTTATTGAATTTTACAGACAGAAACAAATGGTGGGCAGAAGCCCCACAAAATAGACTTTATATGTACACAGTAGAGGTCGCAGCCTCTCGAAGACATAACGTAGTCTTAACTTATACACATCATACCAGCTAAAATGTATTCAGAGGTCTAACCTCCATTATATGTGTAGTGATTACCCAAGCTGGAGATTCGTGCGAATGTTAGTAGGTGTTCCTCTTAGGTTGCATAGACGTAGGTCGAGCGGCAGCTATTTGGTCAAGAAGCTGGAAGATAAAGGTAGAAAGTAGAAAAAGAGAGAGTAGAAAGAAGGAGAGGGAGGGAGGGAGGGGGGAAGGGGGGGAGGGGGAGGGGGAACTGGGTCTCCCCTGTAGGTTTCGTCAATGTTCCACTAACTTGACCGATGAGGTTATCTACCTCATCACTTGCCCCTGCAAAATGTGTAATGTGGGTCGCACCATCAGACCGCTTCGTACCAGATTTGGGAACACAGGGAGCCTGAAAGAAATTCACCCAAAATGTAGCATTCCGCAACATTTTTTTTAACCCATCATGATAGAAACCCTGCACTGTTTAAAGTAATGGCTATCCAATCCATCTCCCATTCCCTACCCGATGGAGAAAGGTTAAAAAAAACTGTGCACACAAGAGACTTACTGGATCTTCAAACTTATTAATCTCTCATCTGAAGGGTTGAATGAAGAGTTGGAAGTCAGTACTTTTCTCTAATTCCCTTTACCCCACGATGTCCTCCCCCATGCATGCCCCTTTCCCCCCTTACCCTTCCTCCTCCCCTTTTTTCATCACACCCCCCTGATGATTTTTCATGCTTTTTATACATGCTCGGACCTCACTTGTTATCCGTACATTGTGGGTTAATCCAGCTGAAGCTGTGTTTTAGGTCTTCCACTTTTTGAGGATCCTGTCTTGCGGCTTCTTCCACTGCTTCACCTGACATGCCTTTACCTATTGAGCACCATGTGAGTGCATTTTATTTGTTTTAAACCTTTTGCTACTTATTATTAAAACGATACTGCACTAGAAGTGGCTTGGGGTTTCTCTCTTTTTCCTGCCCTTTTGTTTCTACACCTGAAACAGCCTTGCCACCAGTAGCAGTTAAACACCATAGACTTTTTAACTTCCTTGACCCTCAAAGACTCTTATTAGGATTGTTTTCCATTTACCACTTGGACTGATTTTTCCTAACTAATCAGCAATATTTATGTGCTATATACACTACTCCTACTCTGAAGTCTTTAGCTTTTAGCACTGAGCTTTACACATTACAATTTTTTTTGGTAAATAGCGCTCCACTAGTGTCCGAAAAGCGTTGCTAAAACAGCGCTAAAGCATGCGCTTTAGCGCTAACGGCAGAGCGCTGCCAGTGTGAAAGTAGCCTTAGTCACTGGCTGGATAAAGAGCCTATGCTTATTTGACTTGTGCTCTGTTCTCAATAAAACACTAAAGGCTCAAGAGAATTAACAGTCCAGAAACAGGAAACATAAGAACGATTTGAAGACCTTCCTTGTTTTTTTATAGTGTAGTTCTTGTTCAGTGTATCAGTTCTGCTGTTGCCCAGATTCAGAGGCTCATGGATGAAAGTCTCTAAATAAACCAGACAGATTCTTTCTTTATTACCTCTGTGATTGGAATATGAAACAGCGTAGCTGATTGGGGGGCAATATAGATGGTGTGTACAGCCATCATTAACAAATTCAGTTGTTTCAACGTACAGTGAGGGAAAAAAGTATTCGATCCCCTGCTGATTTTGTTTGTTTGCCCACTGACAAAGAAATGATCAGTCTATAGATCTAATGGTAGGTTTATTTTAACAGTGACAGAATAGAACAAAAGACAGAATAACAACGAAAATATCCAGAAAAACACATTTTTGAAAAGTTATAAATTATTTTGCATTTTAATAAGTGATATAAGTATTTGACCCCTTCGCAAAACATGACTTGGTACTTGGGGGAGAAACTCTTGTTGGCAATCACAGAGGTCAAATGTTTCTTGTAGTTGGCCACCAGGTTTGCACACATCTCAGGAGGTATTTTGTCCCACTTTGCAGATCCTCTCCAAGTTATTAGGGTTTCGAGGCTGACGTTTGATAACTCTAACCTTCAGCTCCCTCCACATATTTTCTATGGGATAAGGGTCTGGAGACTGGCTGGGCCACTCCAGGACCCTAATGTGCTTCTACTTAAGCCACTCCTTTGTTGTCTTGGCCTTGTGTTTTGGGTCAGTGCCGTGCTGGAACACCCATCCACAACCCATTTTTATTGCCCTGAGGGAAGGAGGTTCTCACCAAAGATTTGACGATACATGACACCCCCAAATCATAATGTTTCGACCTCCAAGTTTGACGGTGGGGATGGTGTTCTTGGGGTTATAGGCAGCATTCAGGAAAAATTTGTGGAACCTTATGCGCTGCTTAAAACTAAAAAATATGTGACAGCTGCTGACACTCCCCACACCTTCCCACAATGTGGAATCTGAAACCTGTATATACTATATGTACCTGTGCGTGTGTACATGTATATATAAATGTGTCGCGCTCCTAATCCCACAAAATGAATGAAATACTGTGAGATACTGTAATCCAATCAATAAACTCAAATTAAGCTTAAATTAATAAATTATTAAAAGTGCTTGTGCTCCTATCCCAATAAATGCTGTAGTGCCAATCAAATGTTCAGAATAAACATAAATGTAAATATAAATGCAATGAATTAATGAAATATAAATTTGTAATAAATTAATAAAAAATAAAATAAAACATATATATAAATATGTAAACAGTGCTCCGTGAATCTCAAATAATGTAAAGTGGTATGGATAATAAATATATTGCAGTAAAGTCCATGAAATAAAATTCAACAAAAGTCCATATTCATGAATAAAGTGACAAGTGACTTCCTGCTTACAGTGACTGCACAGCTTTCTCCTGGTTATCTCCACCAAGCCTCCTCATATATCCCATGTAAAAATGTAATGAAGGCATACAATAGTGTAATACCGTTTATGAAATCTTTTATCCTTCTAAAACATGATATACATTCAACTCACATTTGTGCAAATAAAAACGCTCATATAATTCTTGTAGGGCTTAGTAGTGAGGGGGATAGGATCACTTGTATCCCGGATCTGCAGCCCCGGTGTACACGGCGTGCGGACTCTCCTAGGCTTCCTCTCCAGGCTACCTCCTACTTTCTCTACGTCAGTCAGTCAGGCTCCTACCAGTTTCGTCACAAACCTCTTGACTTCCATTAGATCTTTTTGCAAGGTTTCCACATCTTGCAGAGAAGTTATTGCCCTGCTTAACTTACTATCGTCCGCAAAAACAGATTGAACTGTTTACCCCATCCTCCAGGTCGTTTATTAACAAATTAAATAGTATTGTTCCCAGCACAGAACCCTGGGGGACCCCACTACCCACCCCTGACCATTCAGAGTACTCCCCATTTATCACCACCCTCTGAACTCGCCCTTGTAGAAAGTTTTCAATCCATGTACTCACCCTATGGTCCATGCCAACAGACCTTATTTTGTACAGTAAACGTTTATGGGGAACTGTGTCAAATGCTTTTGCAAAGTCCAGCTACACCACATCTACGGGCCTTCCTTTATCTAGCTGGAAGTTCACCTCTTCATAGAATGTTAATAGATTGGTTTGGCAAGAATGATTCTTCTAACTTCATCTATCTGAAGCTAAAAGCTGATTTCTATCCGCCCGTGTGAAAGGGACCTAAGAAAGAAAAAACACTTTAAAAATGACAAATTTTTTGTAACATTGTTGCGCCTTTAGCTAAAAGCTCTCAGAATCATTCTCAAAATCTTTCAGCTAAAAGAGCATTCTAGGCTTTCTGGCACATTAAATAGTTTGTTTGATCCTGCTTGGTGGACAGGTGGCAGATGATCTTAGGATCTCCACCTCAGTGGTACTGGAGACTCTCTCTATATCTGGCAGCAGAGGGGAAGTCACTGGTACTGCTGGATGGACACAGCACTGCTTGCTGTACGTAGCACAACCTTCTACAGTTTTTTACAGCCTAAGTAGCAGCCAGTCACTTATTCAAAGTGCCTTGAAACCTGGAATTCTCTGCTATGTATAACACATGCTTTCATACAAATCTGAAGCCCATTAACTTTATATATTTCCCAACTGAAGTGAAATTATTTTGTTTTTTTCTTATCATTTTATGGGTGCAGTTAAGATGAAAATAGTGCTTTTAGTTAATTTGATCATTAACGCAAGCAAGGCACTGTCATTCTTGTTGCCAGTATTTTATATGCCGTTTTTGATGTACTGTACATTAGTTCCAGAAGCCAGGAGCATCAACCTTGGTCTATGTTTGGCTGTATTGCTGTTATAAGTGTAAGGTACATCGTGTAGTTTTTAGAAGCTGATTAACAGAGCTAATCCTTGCCTAGGTACGGAAGAAAGGAAGCCCACTGACTTTCTTACTGTGGATGGCCAAAAGTATGCAGTAGTTGGGTAAGTGTCAACCCAACAAAGTTAGATGTTTCTGATTATTTAAATGACTATTGAAAAAACAAAAATCTTTCTATTTGTTTGTTTCAGGACTGTCCTCATTTTAATCAGAATTATTCTGGAGTATTGCACCTGTGTGGACGACATCCCATCTATAACAACAGACATGCTCACTCGTCTTTCTGAACTATTAAAGGTGAAACCAGTTTTTAAGAACTGTGGTGTAATATAAAGAAGGATGATGTTCAAAGCATTAGCACTTTTATCTCCTCTTGCAGTGGGAGGAAAGCTAATGTGCAATCTGACACCCTGTCATAGGCGTGCGCACAGGGTGTGTGTGTGTGTGTGTACCCTAATCACCTTGTGCGCATTAGAAGTTATCGTTCTGTGTACAGGCAGGGAGATGGGAAAGATCTCCTTCTTACCGGTTCTGCTATGAGAAGTATTTACGCACTTCTCTTTCACTGTGCCGACAAGGAGATCAATGTCCCGGGGCCATATATATGTAGACACACACACATGCATACCGTCCCCCCCCCCCCCGAAAATGAGCCCTACCCTGAAAATAAGACCTAGCCTGATTTTTGGGGAGGGCTGCAATATAAGCCCTACCCTGAAAATAAGCCTTGGTAAAGTCCATGTAAAAATATATAATCCGTTTTGTAAAAATGTTATATAATATCCACTGTGTCTCCTTTTGTACCTTTTTATTGTGGAAAATACCTTATTTACAGAGCTGCTGGGCGCTCACATGACCTGCTGGAGATCTCAGACGGATCACGTGAGAGTCCAGCGGTGCTGTAATTGAGGTATTTGCGACAATAAAGTTACAAAGGGAGACTCACTGGACATTTTATAATATTTTTATAAAAGGGGGTACATATTTTTGGGATTAAAGATGTCATAGTGATGAGAGGGGGAGAGAAGACAGGGGACATAGATAAGATATCCCCCAAAAATAAGCCCTAGTGTGTTTTTTGTAGCAGAAATTAATATAAGACCCTGTCTTATTTTCGGGGAAACACGTTATGTGTTTGAGCTTTGGGGTGCATGCCCTGTAATAGGTTGCGCACACCTAGGCTCCCTGTAAAATGTTGTGTCTGGGCCCACTCCCTAAAATGCATCATTATAAATGACAAAACAGCTTGCCTAGGGCAGAGTAGGGAAGACTTCTGTTTTATCATGCGGCAACACAATGTAGAGCAGTTGCCTCTAGCACAAAGATTTTTTAATGCCAGTCTCTAAGCATATTTTATATTGTCATTGTTATTTTTGCAGATGATTATGCTATGGCTCACACTTGTTTTAGAAAAAGCTAAGATTTTAGATTTAAGATTATGGTTGTTTTGTTAGGTTATAAAAAAGATTTAGGTTTAGGCAAATTGTTAGGAATAGGTTGAGGGGGAGGGTTAAAGTGTATGTATCTAAACCCAAGATAAAAAATGTAATATTTTACCTTTTACCATTGTGGTGGCTGCCTTTCTTTCAGACTTTTGTTGCCATTTACCTTAAACTGGTGAAACTGCCAGTAATACACTTCCTCTCCTATAAGAGGACAATGCTCACTCATATTCATGGAGAAGCAGTGCTTTTATCCTAGTATATTGTGTGTTAGGACTGCAGAACAACTCTTCCTCTTCTCACCACCAAGCCATAGGGATTGGTGTTATGTAGTCAGAGATAACACAGGAGGTGTGCAAAGGGCATAATGGATTTCTATCAGGATTACAGTTATTTATATCTCTTATTTTAAAGATATTAAAATGTGTTTTCCATGATATATTTAACAGATCAAAAGAGAGCTAATAAGAGAAGTTCATTGTTGGAGTTTATATACAAAGTCTCTCTTCAAGGGAGTGAGCGGGGAGGCAGTACAAAAGGTGGCTGAGCCTGTCCACGCAAAGCCATCAGCCACGATGCTTTGCATTTTGGTCGGGGTAGATTTAAAGCGACATGTCAAGTTGCCATGTGGCACTGCTTATCAAACTCACTTATTCAAGTCAATGGGGCTGTACCACAACCACAAGGCAAATGCTTGGTTTGTGGTTGCGGCACACTGGTCCCTTTGAAAATTGACGGGCGTAGGTTAGCTCACCTCCAGAACGCCTGACAACCGCTGCTTAGCCCCACTCTGAAAAGCTATCCACCACAGATAGCTTTGCAGAGAATAAGTAGGTATGAACATAGCCTAAGGGTGGCCGAGCTTTGCGTTAGTTTAAAGGATACGTTCACCTTTGGGAACACGTTCCACCCTATTTTCGGGTGGAACATGTTCCCAGTGATGCAGTCGCCGCCCATCCCTGTGGCAACAGTATGGGGAAAACTTCCCCGTACTAGCTGTCACTGTTTGAAACAGTGTGGCCGTCCGGGGCTGCACCCACACGGCCATGTCATCAGCTCCGACATCTTTAGCGACTGTCAGCTTGTAGTTATCAAATTCATTGAGTCTTTCTGTCGGGGAGTTTCGCCTTACCCGTAAGGGATGTATGAGCAAGCAGATACACTGCCAGTGTTCAGGAGACCTGCATGACATCAGTGATCTGCTGATTGTGGGTGCAATGCTTTACAGGCTCCTACTACAAAAAAGAATGCACATTTTTTTATCTGCAAAAAAAGTGCTTGTATTTATTTATTTTTAAATTATCCTTTAATTTTTTTTCAGGCTGAGTTTGAAGTTGAGGGTAGTGTTAAGCTTGGTACAGATTTTTTTCAATGTCAGTACAGCAATCTCCCCACTGAGTTATTGTGTTCTGATAGGGGGATGGCCACCCCACTAGAGCACACTGGTCAGTGCGCTCACCCATTGGCTGATCAGCAGACCTTTTTCAGTCATGCCCCTTCGACCGAAGCCAGAGGTTTGGCCGGCTTCTGTCGGACTGGCTGCCGTACACATGGGCAGAATGTCAGCCAGTTTCTATTGCACCAGCCAATGCTGCCCGATATTTGGCCCGTGTGTACAGGGCTTAAGAATTATCAGAAGTCGTGGCTCTCTATAATCAGTAACATAAATAGGGTTATTTGTGTTTTCATTGTTACGTTGTTTACAAAGTTATGCTGACATTGAGCGCTAAGCTTATTGGCAAAGTGCTTAGTAGGAATCTGATGTTGTATATTCCCAAACCTGGGCCACATAATTTCGTGTACCCATCCCCCCCCCAACATTCGGGGTGGATAGGGTTTTTTTTTCCCGCTGCACTATTGTATTCTGACAGCGGGAAGACTCCCCTGCTGTCAGAATACACAGACTAGCGCTGAAGCCATTGGCTGCAGCAGCTGATTGAGCGGCTTTTATCCAACAGATCAGTTGACTGCAGTTCCTACACATGGATCAGCCAGTCCCTGCTGAATCTGCTGCATTTCGATCCATCTGTGGCCACCTTTTAGCCTAGGTTCACACTAATGCGATGTGGAAAACGCCACAATCCGTGCATGTTTCCCATACCGTATTCCAATTGCACTGCCCTTGCAATCCTCTGTGGATGTCAATACAAAGTTAACAACACCCCAAGTGCAGGTCGCAAACACAGTGCATTTGCCAGCGCCGGATCACATGGTACAAAGCAACCATGCGTGTGATGTGGTAAGATTTTAGCCCATTCAGAATGAACTGGCTCAAATCGCACCGCACTGAATTGCATGTGAATTTCACAGGCATGTGGTGCAGTTCCTTTAGTAGCTGTATATGCTGTATATTCTCCTTAGTGTCTAATAGCTGTATATCTTGTACAGTACATTCCTTGGTGGTCCAGTTTTGCTTTTCATTGATTGGATGGATTATCACAGAAATCTTTTATTTTTTATGTTTTGTTATTTAAATATTTTGTACTTACCCTGCGAATTGCAACTAACATTCATGGAAAGCCAAGGCATTAAACTTCACCATTTATGTAATTGTACAAAGAGATTTCTTTTACCATGAAAGCAAAGTGTGCCTAGAGTGTAAACTGAGCTGCTCAGTTCTCCATCTTGCTAATGTTGTTAAACAAAAAAAAAAGAAAATCATTATAAAATAGTTATTCATTTCTCAAGCACAATTATGTATATTTTACTCAAATAGCTTATCTTAGAGGTATGAATTATATTTCCTTTCCTCTTTAGAATAACAAGGGTGGGAGAGATATTATCACATGGTTAGAATAACACTCTGATCCACCATCATTCTCATCATTATGATCTGCACAATGCTCTGTGTGGTTTCCCATTTCTCAAAATTGTCTTGACATGACCTATATCTCTCCTGTTTTACCTTTCAAGCTCTTGAGTTGAACAGTGTTTATTTTCTTTCTTTGTCTAGTACTTTAACTCCCGCAGTTGTCAGCTGGTTCTGGGAGCCGGGGCACTACAGGTTGTTGGACTGAAGACCATAACTACAAAAAACCTGGGTGAGCCATTTTTATTTTCATTAAATCTAATCTGTTGTATTTGTATGCCAAAACAAGTGGAGAAAAGCGCCTCTGGGTGTAGTAGTTTAGTACAAGGAATTTTATTAATACAGCGATATAGATGCATTCACATTTGTGAAGAAATCAAAAGGCATGGTAATATGTCACTCGGTGTGGCGAATCCCCAGCGTTGTATGAATGTCGGCTTAGTCCAGGCAAATCCGTAGAAACACTTCCTGTGGATGGTAAGGGCCGGCTCCGGAAGGCGGCCTCGAGAACGAGGCTTGGAAAGCAGGACGCAACAGGCTCAGGGGGATGTCGTCATCAAGGTCCCAATGTTGAGAAAGGAGTGCGACTCGTCAATACATCCGAGTGTGCATGCTCACGAAACGCGTCCATCCTTGATGACGACATTCCCCCTGAGCCTATCGCGTCCTGCTTTCCAAGCCTCGTTCTCGAGGCCGCCTTCCGGAGCCAGCCCTTACCATCCACAGGAAGTGTTTCTACGGATTTGCCTGGACTAAGCCGACATTCATACAACGCTGGGGATTCGCCACACCGAGTGACATATTACCATGCCTTTTGATTTCTTCACAAATGTGAGTGCATCTATATCGCTGTATTAATAAAATTCCTTGTACTAAACTACTACACCCAGAGGCGCTTTTATCCACTTGTTTTTGCTCTACAGTTCCTGAATATGGCTTTTGTTCTACACTGATGGCTGCCCTGTGTTGTAGAATGGATAAAGCCTTTTCACATATCCCTGGACTGACTCCTTTATATAGACTATAATTTAATCTATATTGGTTGATTATGGACTTTATCATCATTTGTTGAATATTGATTTAATCATTGTTTTTATCATTTTTTATTTTTATTTATTTTTCATTTATTTACATGTGCTTTTTTGTGATACTGGGAGATACCTACTGAAAATTCTGGAATTTTGCGCCTACATTCGTTATTATTGTTATATTTGTATTTGTATGCCTGTGCTGATTTTTGCTGTAAAAGTAGGGGAGGCTAAAGTGAAATTGTAGCAGCCAAAAGCTGCATTCCAGGAATTCAGCCACTTTGTAAAAGGTGCAGGCACACTATGAGACAAGTCAAAGGAGGCGCATGACCTCTCCTGAACTTCTTTCTATTAGTTATATCTGACAGGTTTGTGGTTCTGCCAGAGCATACACTGACATTTGGGTCTATGAGAGAGAAGAGAGGCACACACTACAGCTATGCCCGCCCCTCCCCTCTGCTTCCTATTCAGAGAAGCCTTTGTATTTTGGGAATGAACTTGGATAATACAAAAGCTTCTGTGATTCTGCAGGAGGAGGAGAGGGGCAGGCATTGCAGCTGCTCTGACTCAAAGGTTGAAGATGCTGCGACCTAAAGGATCTGCGTCAAGCTCCCAGCAATACAGTGAGAGCTGTATTCCAGGAGTGTAATAAAACAGTCAGTTGTAAATAATAGAGATAAGCCCAGGAGATGTCATGCGGCTCCTTGGGCTTAACGTGTAGTGTGTTTTCACTTTTTACAAAGGAGTTGAATTCCTGCAATTCAGCTTTAAATATTCTTTGGAAAAATGACATTTGAATGTGACTGGTTGCTGTTCACAACACCTCTAGTTGTCCTATTTATAGAATAAGTTCTCAAAATAAGTATTTGAAAATTAAAGGTTTTTCCAGGTTGTATTTTAACCGTAGGTAATTCAAAGGGAAGCTACAGGTTTCAATCTCATGCTACTGATCTTTTGATCCTTATCATTTTGATGACAATCTCCTGCAAAACATCAATGTACTCCCAGTGAGCTGACTTCTAACAAGGTCACCTCTCACAGTAGCACAGAAGCTATGATGTCCTTTATAGTTTATTCCCGGTTCCTTCCTTTTGGCAATGAAATACTGTATGTGATCAGAGGACCACCTTCCTGTTAGCATGGATAGTTAAAAATTTGATTTCTTTTTCTTTTTAACAAATCCATTGCCAAAAGGGATACTATGTATATAATTTGTATATCTATAGTTACACAGATGTCTTTGTAAAATCCAGGTTATTTTATATCACTGACAGGGTGTGTAATCCTGCATCTCAGCTGCTGTTAAACAGTGGAGTATTCTCCTGTGTGCACAGAATAAAAACATATATAACTACACAACTATTACAGCGTAGATAATGAGATTTTGTCTTCCAGCTCTGTCATCCCGCTGCCTCCAGCTCATAGTACACTATATTCCTATAATTAGAGCTCATTTCGAAGCCCGGCTGCAGCCTAAGCAGTACAGCTTACTTCGACAGTTTGACCACATCACTAAGGTAATCAAATTATTGCATCTCCAAACACTATTTTTAATTTACCGCATTAGCAAGGAAGTTTTTGCTATTAAACCAATTTATATTTGCCAGTTAACTAATTTGCAATGATTAGCACACTTAAAATTGGTTCCTCCTCAGGGAACTACCTGCATTGTAATTGTGCAGTACATTATGCAACTTTACATAAAGCATGCCAACATGGGCAAGAGGATCACACAAAAACTGGAATGAGGAGGATGAGTGACCGAAGTGAATTTTACTGTAAATTAATATGCTACTGTCTTTGATTTTCACTAACTACAGTCTCTATTACAGAGAATGGTGGGGAAAACAAAAGATAACATGGGAACAGTAGGGAGAAAATACTTTGTAGTAGAAATTTATTTGATAATGACAGGAGGAGAATAAATATACTGCTTCATATACTGCTATTTACAACTGCTGAAATAAGTACTGTTTGCAACAGTAAAGTGCAAAGTGATTAAATCTTGGGGAGAATGGGCTGCCAAATTATGAGGCGCCTGGTTCCATTCCTGTCATATAGGAAAATGAGGCAACAAAAGGCATAGAAGTAACAAAACAACCCAAATAGGAAAAAAAAACATGGAAACAGAATCTGGTGCAGCTGTGCATAGTAACGAATCAGCTTTTAGGATTTATTGTCAAATTTTAAGGCCCCTTTCACACTGACGGACCGTTCAGCTCCGCCTGTCAGTTTTGACGGTGGATCTGAATGGGCGCTCCATGCTGGTCTATGGAGCGACGGATGTCAGCGGAGACACAGTAAAGTTGGCCTCATTTTTTTGTATAATGTGAAAGATGAAAATAGTGACCTTTATTCTAAGCAAAAGAATAGTGATTCTCATTTTAGCTACAATCGTGCAGCTCTAGTGTATATAGAATCCAAGATAAATCCTCAGAACAGTTATGTCCCCTGATCATGACAGCCAAGCAGTGATTGGTCTTGTTATGATTGGACTGACGTACTAGTGTTGAAAATCCTATCCTCGACCCAGCCATCAGAACCATTCATGGCCTATTTATCTCTGTTCACTTCAGGCTACACGGGCTGGGCAGGGAACACCCCCCAACCCCCCCCCCCCCCCCTGGTTGATTAGTCAAGAGCTAAAGTCCATCCCAGATCCATAACTCAGTAAATTGAGGTGCATGGTGTGATTCACACAGAGCTGGTCCAACTGGTGAATTGCAGATGTTTCTGACATGCTCCCGTCACATATCCTGTCATATATATGTTTATGTATTGCCCACTTTTGAAATATTACATTTTATAATGAATAAGTGGCTAGGACTCCCTGGAGAGATTGCTGCATCAAGTGTCTTTGTGCTCAGTCTAAGTTCATTTCCAATCTGTATGCAGTTGTACTGTGTGTTGGCATATTGCATGCAGTTTAAACTAGAAGATGTATGTGTGTGTGTGTGTATGGCTGCCTAGCAGACCAGTCAGCAGACAAAGTCCTAGGTGGTGGCAAGCTACCGTTTGTTGTCAGGGGTGTGTTTGGAAAGTTGGAAGAGTGATTAACACAGGGATTCTACCTTGAGGAATCCTAAAAGTGTGTGTCAATTGCTAGGCTGCTCCCCAACCTTTAGTATGCACCAGATTGCAAGATTTGTATCTGCCTGTGTGGGGTCAGCCACCTAGATTGGAAACTCCCTTTAGCAGTGGTCAGAGGTAGTGTGGGCTAGGCTATGGTAAGTGTATCACAGGCAATCTTATTTGTGCTCAAAGTAAGCTCCCCCTCATTTCCCCTGACCCCCCCCCCCCCCCACACACACACACACACACACACACACACACACACACACACACACACACACACACACACCACACACACACACACACACACACACACACACACACACTTCCAATTGTATTTGTATTCAGTTGTATTTGTGATCTTAACCTTAAGATGCAAGGCTGGGAGTGAACTAAAGGGTTCTAGCACTGTAAAATATGTTGATACTACAGAAATAAATTCTCTCCTTTTTCTGTCAACAGGACTACAATGACCACATAGCAGAAATTTCTGCAAAATTGGTGTCTATAATGGATGGCTTATTTGACAAACTCATGTCAAAGGTACTTCAATTTTTTATATAACACTACTAATAAGAGCAATATTCAGCCAGTGAATATGGATCTGGATCAGTGATCGCTTCTGGCTATAGTGTCAGTCCATTTTCACTGTAGATGATAAATGCATCACAGGTTTTTATGCTTGTCTCTTTTTGATGAAGTGAACAGTTATTGTTGTATTGAAACTAGCTATTTTCTTGCAGATTTGGCATCCGAATTGATTGCAATTTGAATTGAACTATCTATCTTTTGAAACCTTTTTTTAAATTCAAATTTTTAGCTACATGCGTATATATTCCAAGGAATGGTCTTGAAAGCTTGTCTTTGGATAAGCAATTACAGAACACATTGCAATTGGAAGCAAATTGCTAGTAGAATCATTTTGTCACTTTGCATGCTTTTAAACTTTTGTCAGAAAGGCCTCAGTGTAAATGGTGGGTATTTTTTGCTTTTTGAATAGGTAATAAGACACATGTTAATAGGACCGCATGTCTATTTCCAGCTTAAAGCTTAAAGTAACCCTTTCCTTCATCTCATGCAGGGCAAGGTAAAAGGGTCATTTAAATCTACTCCCTTCCCCAGCAGCTTATACTAACCTTTCCTTGCCCCCACTCCATTCTCCAGCTGAAAGAAAAGTGATATACCCAGCACTTTGGGTATGGGTGAGCATGTGATTTACTTACCCAACCACATGTGACATGGCTAAGTGTCTCATGATTGGCCCAGTATATTCACATGGTGCTATAAAAGGCTATAGCCCTGGACTGGAACAAATCATTTTGGAGCTTTCTCCAGTTCCAGTGGGGTGACACAGGACTTAGAAAAGGTGAGTCTTTTCTGCTAGAGAAGAGAGAGTTAAAGGATAAATTCAGTTTTTGCAAATAAAAAAAAAAGAAAATAAATGCAAACTTTTTTTTAGCATGTAATGTTTTTTTTTGGGCCTGTAATGCAGGTCTCCAGCAGATCTTCCAGTGTATCTGCTTGCCCAATCCCATACATCCCATACATCCCGTACGGGTAAGCATATACAATCTGACAGGAAGCATGAATGAACTACCACGCTCCAAATTTGTGGTAGTTCATTGAAAACTACAGGCCGACTGCCGCAAAGGCTGCCGGACCTTGTAGTTTTTCCATGCACAGAGTGGGGAGGGAGAAGAACCCCACTACCTGTCACGGCGAGGATCAGGGAGGTGCGGGGGCCAGTCCATTCATAACATGTTACACCCTGAATATAGTTGTAACATGTAGCATATGTTATGAAAGGTGAACTGATCCTTTTACACCTGTCCTGGATGGACAAAGGGACTGGTCAACCTCATCTGTTTTATACCCTGCCCCATGCTGACTTGCCTGCTTCCCTAAATACTAAAACATGGAGGCCCTAATCATATGATCTCTACTGAAAGTGAAAGATCTACAATTAGATTGACTTGATTGGCAGGTATTACTCGCATATGTAAGCCCCTTATATATGTATATAGCACACAAGGCAAGTGATACCCCCAAGGGTAAAAATATAAGGTCCTCTTCCAGCATTTTTGAATTTAAGGCAGTGGGATAGCATGGACTGGAGAGTGTGACAATAGAATTGCTCTTATATCTACTATATTGATATTTTACATGGTAATATGGAAGTTCCAGCAGCTTTTTTTATGGCTTACACTGGTGCAACTGTTGTCAATTGAATAATCCCTTTAATTTAAGAGCCTTAATAAATAGGATATTTATACTGTGTCTAATGCAGTTATAAATCTTATGTTTACAGTATGAGGTAAAAGCTCCCGTTCCCTCCATGTGCTTTAGAAATATCTGCAAGCAAGTGGCTAAAATGCATGAGGCAATTTATGATCTGCTGCCTGAGGAACAAACACAGGTACATCTACCTCTAGCTTATCTTTTTTGTTATATTGCTATGTTCTGTAAAATGTTATATGCTTTGTCCTTCTCCTTGCTGCAGGCTCCAGCATTATAGAAGAGCTGTACTAAAACATCATCTCCTCATTCTAATAATTCCACATCCTTAAAGGATAAAATCACCCTTTAAAAAAATAATAATAAATGCACATCTTTTTCCAGGTAAAAAAATGTGCACTTAATTTTTTTTTTTTTACTTGAAGCCTGTAAAGCATTGCACCCACGATCGGCAGGGGGGTGCGGAGGCCGGTGCAATTGAAACATGTTACAAAAGGTGAACATATCCTTTAAAATAATAGATACCATAAGCAGTGCTAATTTATTTATTATTCCAGAAAAAAATTGAGCCCCAGATCTCTCTAGTGCCAGTCACATAAGCAAATGATGGAGAATGAGTCACAGTATCTGCTGAACAAGCCTTAGGAGTTCGTTATACTAGTCAGTTAACTCTGTCCAAACTTTGTAAAGAAAAGTCTAGTGTCACCAGTAACACACCTCCATCCCTAATATTACAATAGAAACATGGATGTCGCCCTTGGAACTTTGAATGAGGTGTGTACAATTGGCTGATAAAATAGACAAAGGTAAATACAGTAAAGTATTTATTACAGAAATAGTCGCACATAAAAAAGTAACATACAAAGGCAAAGCCGATACAATATTGCACATAGTTAACCCCTTGCCGACTGGCTCACACTGATATACGCCGGCAGAAGGGAACGTACAGGCGTATTAACGTACCTGTACGTTGCCCTTCAAGACGCAGCATTGTGGGTGCGCACGCCCGCCGCAAGCTCCGTGAGTGTGATCGCGGGTCCCGCGGACTCGATGTCTCAGGGAGAGGAAGAACGGGGAAATGCTGATGTAAACAAGCATTTCCCCATTCTTCCTAGTGACAGGACACTGATCACTGCTCCCTGTGATTGGGAGCGGTGATCAATTTTGTGTCACACATAGCCCAGCCCCCCCACAGTTAGAATCACTCTCTAGGACACACTTAACCCATGCAGCGCCCCCTAGTGGTTAACCTCTTCACTGCCAGTCACATTTACACAGTAATCAGTGCATTTTTAATTGCACTGATCGCTGTATAAATGTGAATTGTCCCAAAATAGCACCAAAAGTGTCCGATCTGCCTGCCATAATGTCGCAGTCACAATAAAAATCGCAGATCACCATCATTACTAGTAAAAAAAAAATGATTAATAAAAATGCCATAAAACTATCCCCTATTTTTTTTAGACACTATAACTTTTGCGCAAACCAATTAAACGCTTATTGCGATTTTTTCCCCCAAAAATATGTAGAAGAATACGTATCGGCCTAAACTGAGGGTATATATTATATTTTGTTGCATTTTTTTTTTTTTCAAAATTGTCGCTCTTTTTTGTTTATAGCCAAAAAAATAAAAACCGCAGAGGTGATCAAATACCGGGTAATTCGGGTGTCAGCTAAAATGTAATGTGATATGTATATAATCAAACATTGCTAATTGGCAAAATAGTAACATAGTATATGATAGAATGCATGTATAAACCAACCTGTTGCGATGGTAAGACGGATAAGACCAAGGAAAAATGTGTGCAATACTTCAGATATGAAAAGAAAAAGAAACGTGAAAGAATGTAAATTCTAATAAATATTATAATAAATAAAAAAGCATAGAAAACTTGACCAAGCACAGAGAAGTGCTCAAAGTAGAGGATAAAGATGTCTACCTGTGTAGGATCAATGGCTTGCAGCAGCAGAATGAGCCCTCCCATGTGAGGTGAAAGAGTGAAAAATGAAAAATCCCAGTCGTGTGCTCTCCCCTTTATAACCCCTAGATAATCCGTTCAGGTTCCAACTATAGTAGAATAGGTGTATGCAGGGGCGTAACTAGAAATCACAGGCCCCATAGCAAAATGTTGTATGGGCCCCCCACCACCACCACACAAAAAAAAAATGAACTAATGCCAGACACCCCCCCTAAGTACAGACACCCCACAGAATTACAGACCCCACCTCAGTACAGACACCCCCCAGTGCACACCACCCCCCTCAGTACAGACACCCTCCCAGTGCAGACCTCCCAAACATTACAGACCCCTCAGTGCAGACCCCCCTCAGTAGTACAGACCCCCCCTCAGTAGTACAGACCCCCCCCCAGTAGTACAGACCCCCCCCCCAGTAGTACAGACCCCCCCCCAGTAGTACAGACACCCCCCCTCAGTGCAGACACCCCCCCCCCCCTCAGTGCAGACACCCCCCCCCTCAGTGCAGACACCCCCCCCCCCTCAGTGCAGACACCCCCCCCTCAGTGCAGACACCCCCCCCCAGTGCAGACACCCCCCCCTCAGTGCAGACCCCCATCAGTACAGACACCCCGACCTCAGTGCAGACACCCCCCCCCTCAGTGCAGACCCCCCCCCCCCCTCAGTGCAGACCCCCCCCCCCCCCCCCCCCCCCTCAGTGCAGACCCCCCCCCCTCAGTGCAGACCCCCCCCCCCTCAGTGCAGACAGACCCCCCCCCCTCAGTGCAGACACCCCCCCCAGTGCAGACACCCCCCCCCCCTCCAGACAGTGCCCCCCCCCCCCTCAGACCAGACCCCCATCAGTACAGACACCCCGACCTCAGTGCAGACACCCCCCCCCCTCAGTGCAGACCCCCCCCCCCTCAGTGCAGACACCCCCCCCCTCAGTGCAGACACCCCCCCCCCCTCAGTGCAGACCCCCATCAGTACAGACACCCCGACCTCAGTGCAGACACCCCCCCCCCCTCAGTGCAGACACCCCCCCCCCTCAGTGCAGACACCCCCCCCCCTCAGTGCAGACCCCCATCAGTACAGACACCCCGACCTCAGTGCAGACACCCCCCCCCCCCCCCCCCTCAGACCTCCCCCCCCCCCCCACACAGACAACCCCCCCCCCCAGTGCACAACCCCCCCCCCCCCCTCAGTGCAGACACCCCCCCCCCCTCAGTGCAGAGACCCCCCCCCCCCCTCAGTGCAGACCCCCCCCCCCCCCCCTCAGTGCCCCCCCCCCCCTCAGTGCAGACACCCCCCCCCCTCAGTGCAGACACCCCCCCCCCTCAGTGCAGACACCCCCCCCCCTCAGTGCAGACACCCCCCCCCCCCTCAGTGCAGACACCCCCCCCCCCCCTCAGTGCAGACACCCCCCCCCCCCTCAGTGCAGACACCCCCCCCCCCCCCCCCCCTCAGTGCAGACACCCCCCCCCCTCAGTGCAGACCCCCATCAGTACAGACACCCCGACCTCAGTGCAGTCCCCCCATCAGTACAGACACCCCCCATTACAGACCCCCCATCAGTACAGACGCCCCCCATCTCAGTGCAGACCCCCTTAGTACAAACACCCACCCCCATTACAGACCCCCCCATCAGTACAGACGCCCCCCCCCCCACCTCAGTACAGACACCCCCCCACCTCAGTGCAGGCCCCCTTCAGTACAGACAATCCCCCATTACAGACGCCCCCACCTCAGTGCAGGCCCCCTTCAGTACAGACAATCCCCCATTACAGACGCCCCCACCTCAGTGCAGGCCCCCTTCAGTACAGACAATCCCCCATTACAGACCCCCCCCACCTCAGTGCAGACCCCCTTAGTACAGACACCCCCATTACAGACCCCCCATCAGTACAGACACCCCACCTCAGTGCAGACCCCCATAGTACAGACACCCCCCACCTCAGTGCAGACCCCCATCAGTAGACACCCCCTTAGTACAGACACCCCCACCCATTACAGACCCCCTTCAGTGCAGACACCCCCGCATTACAGACCCCCCCGGGTAGTGCAAACTGCCCCCCTGAGTAGTGCAGACCCCACAGACGCTCCCCCTTTACATACGTCATAACATCGGCGTGTGTCCCTCGAGGCTCGAGCACAGGCTCCTCCTCCTCTCTGGATGTAAACAGAGAGGAGGGGAGGCGGCTTCGGTCCGCGCCGCTGTGTCCCTCCTGCGCTCCAGTCCAGAATAGAAGGCACAGTGAGCGGCGTTAGTGGTGCGGCTGCCGCTACCCACGGGTGTCACCCCCGCTAGTGGGTGTCACCCCGGCGCGGCCCGCACCCGCCTACCAACGCTGCTCACCGGGCCCTTGATTGGCTGCGGGCCCCATAGCGACCGCATGTGTTGCTATGGCGGTAGTTCCGCCACTGGGTGTATGAACAAACATTGCTAAATTAGCAAAATTATAATGCATGTATAAACCAACCTGTGGCGATGGTAAGGCAGATAATGAGGCCAGGGAAGAGTATGTACAAGACTGCAGATAGGTGAAAAGGGATGTCTAAAAGCAATCCCTAGAAGATAAGTGAAAATGTGAAAAAGTGTGAATATAAGAAACATAGCCAGGCACATTGGAGTGCTTGGTGTGAAAGGTATGGGAGATCCCATCTACAGACATCATATATCTATGGGCGGTAGGGAAGGGAAGTGGTTAAAGCAGTAGTAAACGCAAAAGAAAACATTATTATGTTGCAGCTTACCCATTCTTACATGTGACAGCTAAATACATTTTTCTTTAGGCTTTCTTTCTTTTCTTTTTTTTACCTGGTTCTGACCTGTAAGTATGCTGTTTTTCAAAAGATCAAGCTTTCCTGCAGCTGTAGCAGTTGGTGTTGAGACAAACCATTTACCACTGACGGTTGCTTAACCTCTTCGCGCCCGCGCTATAGCCGAAAGACGGCTGCAGCGTGGACGCTCTCTGCTGGGAGGACGTCCCTGGACGTCCTCTTGTTTACTTCCCTAATGCGCGCTCCTGAGAGCGCGCATCGTGGAAGTTCTGTGCTGGCCGTGTCCGTCGGACACAGCCGGTCACAGATCGCTGTAAACGGCCCATCACAGCGGCCGTTTACAGCGAGATCGGCGTGTCCAATGAGAGATGATCTCATATGTAAACATATGAGATCATCTGTCAGCGCCACTCTCCCTCCTCACACAGACAGCGTGTGAGGAGAGAGAGATGAAATGTGAAAAAAAAAAAAAAAAAAGAAATGTGCGATCTGTCTCCCCACCTGTGTCCCCAGTGCCATCTGTCATCAGTGCCACGTATAAGTGCCATCTGTCATCAGTGCCACGTATCAGTGCCACCTGTCAGTGTCTTGTGCCATCTGTTATCAGTGTCACGTGTCATCAATGCCACGTATCAGTGTCACGTGTCATCAATGCCACGTATCAGTGCCATCTGTCATCAGTGTCATGTGTCATCAGTGCCACGTGTCGGTGCCATCTGTCATCAGTGCCACATATTAGTGCCATCTCTCATCAGTGCCACGTATTAGTGCCATCTGTCACCAGTGCCACATATTAGTGCCATCTGTCAGTGTCACGTGTCATCAGTGCCCCGTATTAGTGCCGTCTGTCATCAGTGTCACGTGTCATCAGTGCTCCATACTAGTGCCATCTGTCACCAGTGCCACATCAGTGCCACGTATCAGTGCCACCTGTCATCAGTGCCACGTCAGTGTCACGTGTCATTGTCCTGGTGCTCCAGGGCCTTCAAAAGTGTACTAGGTAGTCAACAAGTTAGATGTGTAATTTATGCTCCTAGAACACGTGATGGCGCTCCCTGCATGTTGGGCCTCTCTAAGTGGCCAGGCTGTGTAAAGGTCCCACACATGTGGTATCGTAATACTCAGGAGGAGTAGCAGAATTTATTTTGGGGTGTCATTTGTGGTATACACATGCCATGTGAGAGAAATAACCTATTACAATGACAATTTTGTGGAAAAAAAAAAGAAAATAATTAATTTTGCAAAGAATTGTGGGAAAAAAATGACAACATCAAAAAGCTCACCATGCCTCTTACTAAATACCTTGGAATGTCTACTTTCAAAAAAGGGGTCATTTGGGGGGTATTTGTACTTTCCTGGCTTGTTCGGGTCACAGGAAATGAGATAGGCCACCAGTGCATCAGGTGTGATCAATTTTGTATGATTCGCACCACAGTTTGTAGAGTCTGTAACTTTCCAGCCTTGCCACTTTCCTCAGTAGAACCCTGCAAGTACAACAGCTGGTTGATGATTATAAAATCACTCCCATTAGATTTACTTTACACATGGACACAGCGACACAAACAGATATTTCTTCAGAATAACAAAAGGTAGGAATCTGCAACACAGTTTGTTAAAATCCCTGCAATGTACATTGATTACCCAGAGGGCATTGTTTAATTCTTAACAAAAGTGGAGTTACTCTTTAATATTGAAGAACATCACACTATAGTATGGGTATTTTATCTGTTTGCTGAAGACATTCCCATAGAGGGCATTGCTAACAGCCAGACACACTGTTGCTCAGTAAACCCCTCACATGCAGTTTCCAAGTCTGTCAGTTCCAACTAGCCAAATAAATGCCAGCATTAAAGCATTCTGTTTTAAAAAAAAAAAATTCTCCCCTGCGCCTTTCAGGACAGCACATTGGAGAGAGCGTAGCTCCACCTCCTAACAGGAAACACTGCGTGACAAAGCCCCTTTAAAATCAGCTGCTTCCACCATGCCACCAGTTTTAGTGTTTCCTCCGCCATGGTGGAAGCACTGCTGGGTAACCAGAGGGTCTGCGCTCTCTCCAAGGAGGGGGTTTTGACGGTACCTTTCTTTTTTTTGTCATCAGACCAGCCCAGCTCCCTCCCGCACGAGAGGGGGGTTGTTCTGGTGCCTGTTCCTTCGCCGGCTCACAGGAGTAAGGGTCCGCTGGTGGTCGTCCTCCCAGATGTGTTCAGATGGAGCATCCGTGCCAGGTCTCGGCATGTCCGCGCCGAGTCCCAGATGGCGGGTGATGTCATTTCCAGGGGGAGGAGACTTACGGCAGGGCGTAGCAGCACGTGGTTTTGGCTGCTGGAATGCAGGAGGAAGGGGCGGGTCATCTGGCTGGGACTTCCTTACGTTTCTGAGCGATGGACACCAGGATCTTCATTTAAAGTGCACACAGGCGGCTGCTGTGGCGCTTGTGATGGAGGAGTCGGAGTCGTCGGCCGCTATGGCGGATACAGGCGCCCAGGTTCCTGGGTAGGCCCAGGTAGAAGAGGTGCAGAGGCACCTCTTTCCTTTCTTCACTTGGTGGTTGTTTGGTGCGATGGTTGGAGTCGGCAGCTGTCTTCTAGGATGACACATTCCATTAGCAGTTCAGCATGGAGGGAGACTCTGGGGCACAGTGAGGAGTATGCCTTTGGCACTGTCTTTCTTGTCTCTCTGTTGCAGTAGTATTTCATCCTAATAGAGGTAGGGGGGTCTTTTCTGTCTTACAGAAAGCCACTGCCAAAACAGAGAACTGCACTAAGAAAATGCCCTTCATGAAAAAACCCAAGGGACTCATGGGCCAAACCGCTTTGTAGATCCTACATCACTGGTTTAGTAAGGGAAGAGTCCACACAGGATTGTAAGGAGCTCTTTTCCTCAGTGAGAAAGGAATTAGCAGAGACCCTAGGGACAGTGTGTTCCCTTATGAAGAAACCGGGCCAGAGTTCCAGCCAGGAACAGAGCGCCCAGTCCAGTCTACCACCTACCACTTCAAGACTAATTGAAAGTGAGAAGAAGAGAAAGAGTATCCCCCCCCTCAACAATTGACTCTGAGGAAGATGGTGGGGTAGAGGAGTCAAGAACGTCTAGATATAAACTAACGTTAGCAGAGGTGGATGACTTACTAAAAGCGTTCTATACCACTTTGGAAATTCAATAAGAGAAAGCCCAGCTGTCATTAGATGACAAAATGTATCAGGGGCTAGAGGAGACAAAACAGAGTTTTACCTGTCCATAAAGTTCTGAGCGATACAATTAAGAAGGAATGGAAGGATCCAGAAAAAGGAATTTTTTTTTTTTTCTAGAGCCCTCAAAAGGAGGTTTCCTTTTGAGGAGAATGAAGCATTGGTGTGGAATAAAAGACCAAAAATTGATGCCGCCTTTTCCCAAGTGTCTAGACGGACCGATCTAGCATTTGAGGACATGGGCATACTTAAAGACGCCATGGACAAAAGAGCAGACGCACTTTTAAGGAAAGCCTGGGACTCATCCTTATCTTACCTAAAGCCGGCAATGGCCGCTACAGTAGTAGCCAGAAACATGGAATGCTTGCTGGAACAACTTAAAGGCCATGTGGTAGCATGCACCTCTAGGAAAGATTTGCTAGAGTCCTTCCCTACCCTTTTTAAGAGCGGTCAAATACATGGCAGACACCTCGGCGGTTTCCATCAGAATGTCGGCCAGATCTTCAGCCCTAGTTAATTCAGCCAGGAGGGCTCTTTGGCTTAAGACCTGGTCAGGGGACTCCACTTCAAAGGTATAGTTGTGCGAAATTCCCTTCACAGGAGGGATGTTTGCCCTTCAGCCTTTCCTCCTCTCCCCAGAGTGATCACGAAAGTGATGGCAGAGGCTCTGGAGTCCCTGAGACTGAAGGGGATCTCCATAGTGCCTTATCTGGACAATCTACTTCTGTTCGCAGAAACAAAAGACCCCGGTAGTGGTCAATCGGCAAGTAACCCAGGGACATCTAAACAGACTAGGTTGGCTTCTGAATCTCCAGAAATCAAAAATTAGAACACTTAAAACCAACATGAAGGTTTCAGTAAGGGAAGCCATGTCAGTTTTAGGTTTGTTAACCGCAGCAATCCCTTTAGTGCAGTGGGCCAGGCTACATGCTTGACGTCTGCAGGCATTCTACTGAATTGGACACACCAGGAACCTCTGGAAAAGAAGTTCAAAATAGGAATAAGGGCAAAAAGGTCACTTTGGTGGTGGAGAGACCAAAGAAACATCTCAAAAGGACTCCCCTGGACTTTTTCAGTAACGCAGAGAGTAACGACAGATGCGAGCACATGGGGGTGGGGAGGTCACCTCGAAGAGCAGACAACACAGGGAGTTTGGTCCAAGCCAGAGGCAAGAAGGTCCTCAAATTGGAGGGAGTTGAAGGCTGTCCATCTAAGCCTCCTATTCTTCCAGCAGGCCCTAAAAGAACAGCATGTCCAGGTGTTGTCGGACAACATGATGGCAGTATTATACCTAACAAAGCAGGGGGGCACAAGGAGCAAGACCCTGATGGAATTAGCTCATCAAATGAGCTGACCGCAGACCATCTGAAAGGCACGGAAAACACCCTAGCAGACCTTCTCAGCAGAAGGGAAGTAAGGGAGGCCGAATGGTCATTAAACCAAGAGTTATTCAAGACGATCACTGAGAGTTGGGGCCTTCCTCAGGTAGACCACTTTGCAAACCAAATAAATGCAAAAACATCAGCCTTCTTCTCTCTCCAGAGACAGGATCAAGCGCTTGGGGTGGACGCATTAGCTCACAAATGCATTATCAGTTGTTTTGGAAAAAACCCTGTCAAGGGAACTCTTGATAGTCAGATTTTTTTTAAGGCTATGGCAAAAATTAGGCCTAGGCCTCTTATTAGTTTTCCCAAGTGGGATTTATCTTTGGTTTTTCAGGGACTTACTAAATCACTTTTCAACCCTCTAGAAGAGACACCTTTAAGATTCTTGACCCTTAAAACAATTCTCCTGTTTGCAATGACGTCTGCACGTAGAATCCGTGAAATACAGGCATTATCAATCATGGAACCCTTTATGAGATGTCTGCCGGATAGTGCTGAGGACAGATCCAGCCTTCCTACCTAATGTGTCTTCGGTTTTCAATGCACACAGGAGATCATACTCCCTACTTTCTGTCCCATGCCCTCTGGGCCAGGAGAAGAAGCCTTCCATACTCTGGACATCAGAAGGTGCCTCCTAAAGTATTTGGAAGTAACAAAGAATCTCAGAAAATAATCTTCTCTTTTTGTACTAATGGAAGGAAGTCACAAAGGGGATAAGGCTTCCAAAAGTACCCTAGGAAGGTGGTTAAAACAGGCTATTAAAGAAGCATACCTGTCTTTAGGGATAGAACCTCCGGAGGGAATATTGCCTCACTCTACAACCCAGACTTAAATATTTTGCATCTAAACAGAAATAAAAGACAGGACATACTGTATACGACCAGAAACAGTTTTTCATCCTGATGGGGTGTGAGGACACCAGATTACCCCTCTGTGCAATATTCACTATTATTCTATAAACTAATATCTTGGGGGTACCTAATCCCAAGGCTGCAGCCTTTAGAGTTGAAATTTCCAAGTGTCCCCATCCCAGCCTCATTGCAGGTTCTGTAAGGATATATGATGACGAGTGTCTTTATTCTTTCCTAAAAGGCAAGAACAAACATTTTAACCACTTAAGCCCCGGACCAATTTGCAGCCAAAGGACCAGGCCCCTTTTTGCGATTCGGCACTGCGTCGCTTTAACTGACAATTGCGCGGTCGTGCGACGTGGCTCCCAAACAAAATTGGCGTCCTTTTTTTTCCCACAAATAGAGCTTTCTTTTGGTGGTATTTGATCATCTATGCGGTTTTTATTTTTTGCGCTATAAACAAAAATAGTGCGACAATTTTGAAAAAAAGGCTATTTTTTATTTTTTGCTATAATAAATATCCCCAAAAAATATATAAAAAAACATTTATTTTCGTCAGATACGTATTCTTCTACATATTTTTGGTAAAAGAAATCGCAATTAGCGATTTATTGATTGGTTTGCGCAAAAGTTATAGCGTTTACAAAATAGGGGATAGTTTTATAGCATTTTTATTAATATTTTTTTTTTTACTAGTAATGGCGCCGATCAGCGATTTTTATTGTGACTGCGACATTATGGCGGACACATCGGACATTTTTGACACATTTTTGGGACCATTGTCACTTATACAGAAATCAGTGCTATTTAAATGCACTGATTCCTATAAAAATGACACTGGCAGTGAAGGAGTTAACCACTAGGGGGCGGGGAGGGGTTACGTCAGTGTGTGTGTGTGTGTGTTTTTTTTTTTTACAGTAGGGGGGCGTGGCTTTAAGTCTGGCGTCACTGATCGGCTTTCCCTATGACAGGGAACAGCTGATCCATGACAGGCAGTGTAGGAAGCACGGGGAGAGGTTTGTTTACACAGACCTCTCCCCGTTCTTCAGCTCTGTGACCCAATCGCGGGACACCAGCGGCAAGCGGTCACGTAGCTCAGGACCAGGTCGCGAGCGCGCCGCCGGCGGCGTGCGACCCACGGCTGGGCTCTTAAAGGACCGTGTACAGGTACGTGGTTTTGCCCAGCCGTGCCATTCTGATGACGTATATCTACAGGAGGTGGTCCTTAAGCGGTTAAGAAAACAGGTTATTTTAATATAGGTTTTGCCCTTCTCTAATCTGTATTTAATCCTTATTTTAAACAATGCTTGAAGCTTTAGTTTTCATTCTATTTTCAATCCCTTTTTCTAGTTGCCGTTCACTGATCACTGCACAAAACTAGACAGACAGCCTTGAAAACAGATTAAGAAATTATTTAAAAATCCCTGACGTTTTCATTTTCTTTCCATTGTCTACAGTAAAAAACAGACCAGCAGGATGAAAACTGTAGCATTTCTTTAGTTCGAAGTAGTGCTATTATTTCACTTTCATGCTCACTCCACCTCCTCATCCACTAAAAAAACTCACTGGAACATGTTGACCTTACATATATTATGTAGGTCAATGGAAAAAACAGTTCTTATCTGCCCTAGCTGCAACCTTAAGACCTCATGCACACAGGGCATTTTTACTGCCGCTTTTAGCAGCGTCAGGCTTTTTTTTTTTTTTTTTTTACAGCTATAAAACCTCTTTCAATGTTATTCTATGTGTCCATGCACACATAGCCTTTTAGGAGCTTTTAGTGGCATATGCGTTTAGAAGCTGTAAAAGAAAAAAGCCCAGGGCCAGCAAGGTTTTGGCAGACAAAAAGCTGACTTCTCCTAAACTCTTATCCCTTAGTATCGGTTTCGGCCTCACAGAAACTTTCACATCTCTTTTTGTTACATAGGGCGTATAGAGGGCCAGTTAAATTACATAAATGGGGAAGTAGGGACACTCATTTATGCCCGAAATGCGCAAGAGTTCATGGGGATCTCCTCCACATGCTATAGCGATGCACCAATCTAGTCCGATATTGGGCAGAAGTAATAAGCACCATTTCACAAGTCTGTGATTTTCAGCTTACCAAGGATCCCTATTGTTTGTTAGGTGCCTTAGATTCAGATATGCTGACTCCACATGCTAAGGTGGCAATACTACGCTTATTATATATTGCTCGAAAACGAATTGCCCGTCATTGGATCTCCCCTCATGTCCCAACTAGAAAGCAATGGGTGGAGCAGGTGAACACCATGCTTATTTGGAAAAAACTTACGTACCAACATAGAAAAGTACCCAAGAAATTTGACCATCTTTACTGGCTAACATAATATACTAAGTTACAAAAGATGAAAAGCATTAAACAAGTGTATCAAAAAGAATGCATATGAAAAACGTTATATAGAACTCTGTTTGTCAGGTATTCATTACTGTCTTTTGGTGAAACTTTAATTTCCTGTTTCATTGACCACCTTCCACCGGGATAGTAAAAGAGAGGTAATCTATGGAACGTGGCAATCAAAATAACACATTTTTGTTAGCGTTGCATTTTAAAGTAGGGTGACCAAAATTAACCCCATATTCATGGAGTGATTTCCGCACAGGGTCATGCTGTGCACTTGTAGCACAGTTAGGCACAATTAGTATTACCAAATCATTATTCTTCTCTATTGTACCCAAATGTTTTTTTCCGTTTCTTTTACTGTATGTTACCACACCGGTATTGCAGTTCCAATTCTGACAATATAAGTAATGATATTCTTCTACTTGCAGGCTCTGTTCCTCCGAATTAATAGCAGCTGCAGGCTTCACTTGAAGAGTCAGCTGAGTCACCTAAATGTCACGAATGATGGAGGGCCACTGCACGGGTGAGAGATCCTAACATTCTTGAGCAGCAGATAAGGGACATAGATCGTATTCTTTTGCGGAGTGACAACTGTTGGTTTTAAAGCTTTTTTAATTTGTGAGACAGAGACTGCAGAGCTTACACCTTAAAGTGGAACTTTAGTCAGAAAATTAAAGCAGAGCTCCACCCAAAAGGGGAAAGCACCACTTATTTGGCATCTTTCGGGGGAGGTGGGAGCGGGTACCTGGCTTTGACAGGTAACACCGCTCCCACTTCTGACTGACTTCCCGCAGCAGAGCCCCCCCCCCCCCCAAGCACCCATTCCCTGACCTGGTGGGGGGGGGGGGCACACTGTTTTTTTATTTTGTTTTTATTTTATTTATTTTTTATTATTATTATACATTTAGCTGACAGCTAATGACTCATCGGTTGTTAAGGATGCGGCGGCCGGCTTCCCGGCCCCCTGCTTAGCAACCAGCTATGTACAGTGTGTTTTAAAGAGAAAAAAAATGTAAAACGCATAGAAAAAAAAAGGGTTTAAAAATGCAAAATGCACTTCAAAACCTGCCTGAAAAATGCATCAAGCTCAGCCGCATAGATGTTAACCTAGACTTAAGCATGGTGGAGGTTCCTTGCAAGTTTGAGGCTGCATTTCTGCAAATGGAGTTGAAGATTTGGTCAGGATCAATGGTGTCCTCAATACGGAAATATATAGGCAGAGACTTATCCATCATGTCATACCATCAGGGAGGCATGTGATTGGCCTCAAATTTATTCTGCAGCAGGTCACAGACCCCAAACATACAGCCAATGACATTTAGAAGTATCCTCAACGTCAAGAAGAACAAGGAGTCCTGGAAGTGATGGTTTGGCTCCCACAGAGCCCTGTTCTCAACATCAAGTATGTCTGGGATTACATGATCTGTGGTTAGTACTCCAAGATGTTTGGAACAACCTACCTGCCTAGTTCCTTCAAAAACGGTGTGCAAGTGTACCCAGAAGAATTGACTCTGTGTTGAAGGCAAAGTGTGGTCACACCAAATATTGATTTGATTTGGATTTCTCTTCTGTTAAATTACTTTCCATTCTTAATTTACAGCATTTTTTTCACCCCTGCCTAAAACTTTTGTACGGTACTATACAAATAAAACATTAGGATGGTCATGCATAAGTATCTATTGTAAAAAATTGCTAGGTTTGCCCACAAGCAACAAAGGTTGAAGAATAGTCTAGTCATCATTTACCTATAAAGTGATGAACTTACAAGTTTTTTTTCTCTTGCCCATTGTGGGATATGGGAAGTCTCAAACCTTTGAGTTAAAAAAACGCCTAGAGGAAGATTAGACATTGTCAACCAAGAAAACCTGTAGGCCGTCCTAGAATTCATCAGATTTTACTAGTATCCTAGGAGGGTTTTTTAGCAATTTTTTTTTTTTTCTCTTAAATTAAGATTTGTGTCTATGTGCAGTAGCTGCAGGAGGTCTCTTTGCTTTCTTGCAGCTACCTAGCACAGTTGCACTCAGACTTGACTTTATGTTCTTACTGTGTCTAGAACTCACTGAAATGGACATCATAGAGCACACTTTACTTCAGGACATTTTTTGCTTCATTGTTTGTGTCCGGTTCCAGTTCACCAGAAGGATAGCTCTCTTCACTGTCTAGTTATGTTTGGGGCTGTTTGAGTATATCTCTCTGCTACTTCTTTACTCCACCAGGGCTGTTCTTATTTGGCATTTCATCATCGGGCCCTTTTTTCCCCAAGGGTTTATAAGGCTGCCAATTGGTTCATTCTTTTGCGAAGTGGATGTTTCAAACTCTTCTAATGCCAGCTTTTGTTGTAATTTTCTTCAGGTAGCCCATTGTTCCTGTTATTAAGGTGGACCTGAGGACTGCTGTTTGTAGTTGTGCACAACCCTTTAATTGGCCTGCTTTTGGAGGTCCCGGAGATTTAGGACTTCCTATGGCCCTCAATGGACAGGAAAAAAAATAGGATTGTACTCACCATAGAATCCTTTTCCTGGAGTGCATTGAGAGACACAGGTCCCACCCTCTGTGTTTATGATCAGGCTCTTGGTATTGGCTCTTGAGGTTATACCTTGGGCTGGCTTACAGTATATTTGTCTGCCAATATCCAATTCTCCTGTTGAAGGTTTAAAGGAGAAGGTCACCTTATAACAAAAAATAATAAATGCACATTTGTTTGCAGGTACAAAAATGTGCATTTATTATCTTTTGTTTCTGGAGCCTCTAAAGCATTGGTACAGCGATTAACAGATCGCTGGTGCAATGCAGGTCTCCTGAGAATGAATTACCATGGAGCTCCACAGAGCCATATTAGTTCATTGAAAACTACAAGCCAACAGCCACAAAGGCTGCCAGACAAAACACTGTGAATGAGTGATGCGGCCGGGCAGAGTCTTGCTTTTTTTTAAATTGTGACAGCTATTGGGGGGGGGGGGGGGGATCCCCGCTAGCTGTCCGATCTGGGAATTGGAGGGGTCAGGGGACTGGTCCATTCATTACATGTTACCACCTGAATATGGGTGTGTAACATGTTATGAAAGGTGAATTATCCTTTAAACCTTCCTGTAACCCTCAATGGACTCCAAGAAAAGGATACAACTCTGAGTATAAGAATCCTATTTTAATGTGTGGCTTATTTACAATTTTTGGCATCTTTGTTTATTAAATGTCCTGCATGTGATTTTTGAGCCTGGATTTGTGTTTGTATGCCCCAAAAAATAAAAACGTGTTTTATAAAAAAAAATGTAGATTTCATAAGCATTTGTGCAAGGTGTTGCTTTATCAGTAATTTCTCACTTCCCAGGGGGAAATGGGAAATGATTGCATAAATTGTATTTCTAAAGACATGTTCAAGCTATTTATATGTCCTTTCCAATGCAATTGCTGCACCCTTAATCTTTACTTTATTTACAATCCATCATTTTATTTTTTTATTTTGCAGAATGGTAGCTGCAGATATTGCATTCTACACTGGAAATGTCCAGGCTCTGAAAGGACTCAAGGATCTTGATCTAAATATGGGGGACATTTGGGAGCAAAAAAGGTGATGTTTAACCAAAAGGAAACACTTGTCTCCCCATGACTGGAAGTGCTCCACACAGGACCTTAATGTTCACTTCCAAAGTACAAGCTGGATCCAGCCTGCCTGTCAGGAATCACCTTTTACTACATTAGTGAACAACAAGCTATTCACTGGACAACTTACTATTTCTAACCGCCTCAGGTTTCTTTGGACCAAATCCAAACAAGCGCATGGCTGTAACACAGCTTCCCTTATGTCCACTCTCTTGTATTTATAAGAAACAAGATCCCCTCCTGATGAAGGCTTTCAGTGGTTTCCCTTTCCCCCCCCGTCTTGATGGAACAGACTCCACTCAGAGAACTCAGAATACTTTCATTTGAAAAACTTGCTTTTCTTTCCTTTAACAAAATTCTGTTGGTTGTGTGCATATGGGAAATCTTGAGGCATTAAGTGTAAAAGATGTAGATCTAATAAGCTTTATTTGGGCTGATGAGCAGAGGGATGGATGTAGTAAGATTGCTTTGGTCATTATTTGTCCTCTGACACTACTACTTTCCCCAAGCCTCCTATCTGCTGAACATAAAGCTGAGAGGGGCACTGATCCACTGAGCAGACTTTGGTCGTTTAGATCTTTGTCAACTCTGGTTCCAAGCTTTTCATTTAGCCGCAGTCACGTGGAAAGCGCCTGCATTTGAAGGGGAAAAACACTGTAAAGAGTGGAAGACATTGTAAGCAGTTATTGTTCTGGAGGTTTTAGTATAATTAAAAGTATCTCTTATCATGTATGCCTCTGAACTGAGTGTTATCGTGGCAATGTAGCTTTTACTTTGGCTGTCATTTTGCATCTCAGAACATCACTGTTAGGTGTCATCGAATTCTCCACACTTGGTCTCGTTACAGCTGCCGAATGCAGAAGCAGCGGGCTTAACAGCAGGATGTTTTTTTAGCATGGAGGAGTAGGACTTGGGAGTAGGACTTAATATGTACAGAGATTGGGCTTATCAAGCCTTTCCAGAATACTTAATAACTTCCACAACTGGTCAGAAAACAGGGTCATCAACTATCTGCTTTATCCAGCTCTTTTGCAGCATGATTTCTCCAAGATTTCTGATGCTTCCTTATGTGTTTTTAAACTGGAGTTATGTCAAGTTTAAGGGGTTTTAAATACTGAGACCTGTGCCATTCCACATCCATGTCAGTTGCAGAGGCTTTACACCTCTTTGTGGAAAGTGAATGGTTCCTATAAAATAGTTGTAGATTTTTATTACAGGCATGTCAAACTGGTTCTTTTTGTCAACAAGACACAAAGCCTGCACATATCTGACATCTTCATGAGCATCGGTCAAGGGGCCCTGAGATCCAGACATTTTACATATGCAGATTTTGACAGTGTTTAAAGATGACCTGCTCTCTTCCGCACCCTCCTATGGGTCATTATTGGACTTATTGCAGTCTAATGGGCTAGTAGAGAGTTGCCAGAAGGGGCAGGCTGGTGCTTGGGAATAGTATACAATTATTCAGATAGAGTAGTGTATTTTATTTTATGATTAGGTGTACTTTAAGTTGGCTAAGGTTCTACACAATTCTCCATAATAACTCTGCTCTGTACATAATGCTGTGGCTGAGACAGTCAGAAATAAATCGGTAGCTTGTAATAATTGAATCCATTAAATAATTTTAAAAGATTAAGTATTTTCTTTATAATAGTACAATTGATAAAATAATCCCTGAGGTGCTTAAGGATATTTTTAGGTATGTGCAGGTTTGGTAAAACGAATGCAGCTGTTATGGCTTTACCCTGCACAGTTCTATGGCCCATTTGTGTTTGACATGTCTGTATTAAATTATAGATCTCGGTGTGCCTTGGTCGCTGCTCTAAAATATTCACAACCAAACATTCACAAACCATTAAAAGCTGCCTCAGCACAATATGGCTTAATAAACAGGAGAGCATAAATATATTATAATACTTGTACGAATATGGGTTGATTTTTTTGAAGATCATGACCTCTTCTCACTTCAGCAGACCACATCAGGATACAGTATATGATACTTCAGCTGCCCTGCAATCAGCAGTGATGAGAGGGAGGTGCGACCTCTTGATTTGCACTTGTCTTGTATTCTGATTTGTCTGCTGGGCTGATGAGGGATTGGGATGACCTGAAATGTGCCCAATTTTGTGCAGCAGCTATGATATTTTTTAAGCAGAACTTAATGATTTTGGACACATAACAGCACATATTTTCCATTTTACTTCCCAGCCTCACTGTTAAATTATGGCATGTTCCTTTTCTTTTTCAAGAATGCTTCTAATTAAAGCGTTTGCTAACCCCCCCAAAAAATATGCAGATTCTGGTCCCTTAAAGCAGATTACACAGCATAGTGCTTGTGCTGTGTAATCTGCCACTTCCTGTATGGCCTCTCTAAACAGACTACAAAAATCAGGGCTGCTCCGCCCTGATCACCGTGGTGACAGTGCCTCCCCCCGCGATAGGCTGCCCTGCTCTGCTCTGCTCTCTACCCCTCCTTCCTGCCTATCATCCCCCTCTGTGTCTGTCTCCTGCCGCCCCCCCCCCCCCCACGCCGCTATTTCTGTAAATTAAAATGTAAAAAATTTTCACTGCCAGCCTCTCTATTAGAGGCTGGCATAGCACACTATGTCATTAGTTTTCAAAAACGAGCAGTGTAAATACCTAATTTGAGCTGTCTTCAGGCCGGTCACGTGATCTCCCCATCTGATGTCTGAGGGAGATCACGGCCCTTCCCGCAGAAGCAATTTGTCAGAGCTGTAAAGCGGCCGTGAGTGATCTGACCGGCTTGAAGACAGCTCAAATTGGGTATTTACACTGCTTGTTTTTTAAAACTAATGACACAGTATGCTATGCCAGCCTCTAATAGAGGGGCTGGCATAGTTGTATATGGATAGGTTAACAAACCCTTTAACGCATCTGTGTTCCTACCTGAGAGTGGAGAAAACAGGACCTTAAATGTGAAATTCTATTAGAATGGAGGCATTGTCCATAACACTCATTTTCATGCATAGGCTAGAAGGGAAATAATATTGTGTGCTAAGTATAAGGCCTCCACTTTACTTTTATAGGATTCCTGTAAGGGCTGGGATGAAATGTTGTAGTAGACGATGGGGATTATTTACAAAAGGCAAATCCACTTTGCACTACAAGTGCAATGTGCACTTGAAATTGCACTGAAAGTGCACTTGGAAGTGCAGTCGCTGTAGATCCGAGGGGGACATGCAAGGAAAAAAAAAAATTTTTTTTTAGCTTGCACATTATTGGATGATAAAATCAGCAGAGCTTACCCTCATTTCAGATTTACCCCTCAGATTTACAGCGACTGCACTTCCAAGAGCACTTTGCACTTGTAGTGCAAAGTGGATTTGCCTTTGGTAAATAACCCCCGATATGTAATGTAAAGGTAGCTCTGGACTCTCCGGTGATTGCCGGGAACAGCCTAGGTACAGATCCAGAGTCTGCCAGCCTTTGTTCCATATATCTCAGTACCCCAGTAGGACCACTCCATAGCCATGGTGCTGTGGTTAGCTGCACAATTAGGAAAGCTTGGGGAACAATAAGGTATATTTGCTGGTATTTTCAATCAGTATTTTTGTAAATTTTTTTAAATTAAGGTATTTTTGCCTTTGCCATATTTGGTGGGGGTGAAAGTATTTATTTGCAGTATCTGCTATGGATGTTTGTTATGTTAATATTTTCAGATTGCATTCTTAAAGTAAATTTCAATCAATTAAGCGTTTTTCTCATGTTTTGCTTTAAAGCAATGTCTGTTAGACAGGGGATGTCCTATTATGTACACAGGTAAAAACTGTATTTATGATCCTGATGGCAATTTGTATATAAATTGTGAAATGCCTGTCTGGCAGATAAGTGAAAATATCTAAAGGTTATTTTGTATTTGTTTGACATTTCTATGCCAAAGAGATGGCTAGCAGCACATATAATTCATCTCTGGCCAGAAGATGGGATGATTGGATGCAGCCATGAAAGTCTCATTGGCTTGCTGAGACAGCCGACATGCAGAACGTCAGGTTGATGCACTGTAAAAGCACTCCAGTATTAAGTGCCTGTGTATAAATATGAAATAGAAACTCCTCTTAATGTTTTACTCCAAAGTAAAATGAGTGCCTACCTTTCAAACAGTGCTTTGGGCTTTGATTTCTGAGACTCGATTGTTCTATAAGTTCTAAATCCGTACATTATGGAGTATATATGAGTTTTTTGTTTTTTTTTTAAAAAGGTCAGTCCACCAAAATCTGAAAACTAGAACAAAACAGAGTGCACTGGATAGTGCAGTCAAAAACATCCTTAAAAATATTATTTATTTTTATTTTATTAATTAAAAAGTAGTGACTAGATCAGAGATTGTAACTAGGCATAGCAACCTCCATTGTATGTCAGTTCACCATACATATACAACTATCACTTCTGGAAGCCAGCAAGGAGGATAGCTTACAGGTGGAAGAGGCTATAAATGAGGTTGATTTGTCTAGTTACAGGCTTTGATAACATCACTGCATTGTAAGTGCAATTGATATTTATGTAATGGATTAAAGGGTGTTTTATATGCACTCTGTTTTGTTCTATGTTTAACTGCTATATATGCCTTTAGATATACATGGAGCTTGCACGGGAAGAGCTGACTGCTTTAGTTCCAGTGAGGCCCGCCACATCTCAAGATTACACCAAAATCTAATACTTAATATAACTGAAGAAAAAAAGTTTTTTTAAAGATTTGAATAGAGTGGTGAGGGGCTAGAACCAATGTCATGTTTATATTGCTGTGTACTCATTTGGAAGATCTGCCCTTTCTATTTGTTCCAAAATATTGAGTTGCCACCAGAACAGAAATAAATGGGAAATCTTCCAAATGGAACATTTGTTTCCTATGACAACTGTCAAAGAGGGGATCTCCCTCACATTGGAAAGTTATCCTCCAACTTCCTGTTTAGTCTATTGACTTACAGTATCTGTAAATTCCATATCTTGGAGTACAGTAGTACAGGACACGGGCATCCTATTCATACACTATGGGCTATTGGCTCCTGCCCTCGGGTGAATGGAGACTGGCAAGCTTTTGAAGACACACCCCTACCCCACCATAAAACTCTATCCCACATTGTGAATCCTCAGTTTTGTGGCAAGCAGTGAAGAGTAACAGGGAGAGTAGGGAGGGTGGCATGTGCCTTGTACTATTATCCAAGATATGGAATTTACAGGTAAGCCAAAATGTTGTCTCTCTTAATCATACAGGACACAGGTAATCCTATTCATACACAATGGGATGTCCCAAAGAAATGAATACAAGGGGTGAGCAACAACTAGGCAAAGAACTATGCCAACATGCCCAACAAAAATAGGGGTAAAAACAACCAAGTAGTCTTGCATAAACAGCCCTTGCGACCAAAGCTGCATCATCAGAAGGTAGAACATGCACCCGGTAACTTGAAACGGAATGAATAGAAGACACGATGGCGGTCTAACAGAATTTGGCGTCAGAGTCTCAATGTCCGAAAGTCATGCTTCAACAAGTGTGGTGGAGTGTGCGCATAATATTGCATTAGGAGGTGTTTTCGTTTTGATCATCAGCTATAGGGATTAAACACCTTATCCACCTAGCAATGCTGGTTTTGCTGTGGGGTGCCCTTTGGGATAATAAACAACTAAGGACTAAAGTCTAAAAGAGGAAGTTGATAATCAGGGATGCATTATTGGTTCTGACAATGTCCAGACCATGTACAGAGACTTCCTTAGGATGCTTAGTAACAGGAAAGAGCCACTATTACTGAGATACATCTAAGAAACAGTTTGGTTACCAGAAAAGGTTACTATAATGGTAAGAGATTCTCAGGAAATATCCCTGATAGGTAACGCATGATTTCCAGGCAGAAATAACTACATTATGATCCCAGGGGAGCATAGGTGTTTTAAAGGGGGCCGAATACAAGAAAACATAGATAAGGCCAAAACTCGCCCTAATAGGGGGACAAGACTTAGATTCTGGTCAGACTTGTTTTTAGGAGGGCCAGACATGGGGCACAGAGTAAATTCTAGGATCGAAAAGGCTGCCCTCGCGGCAGGCGAAATAAGATTTCTTAATCGTACATCACGGGACACAGAGCCATAGTAATTACTATATGGGTTATAGGCCACCTTCAGGTGATGGACACGGGCACACCCTAAGATAGGGTGTCCCCGGTTCCTGAAGGTTTAACGGAACCCACAGTGAAGGGTGAAGATCGGGTCTGTTGGTTTTACCACAGAAAACCCTGCAGCGGGAAAGGTAAGTGGAGTTTTCTAAGGAATTTTTTAATTTTCTTATGAAATGTCTCCTTTAAAGTAAATGTTGTCATGCCTAAGTGTCACCACTGGAGGCTGTATGGAGAACGTACCTTCTCATGCTTTGCTCAGAGATCACGCTGTGTCACAGAAGCAGCAGACTTTCTTTCCTCCGGCTAGCAGGCAGACCTCCGGTAAGTTTGGGGAGTTTTGCTTCCTCCAGACACCCTCATCTGGGCTGAACTCTTCCCCTCTTCATGAGGCTGAGTATAAGGGAGAACTTAAAACAATCAGCAATGCCGTTTTCTTTCACTGCCCCTACTCGTCGGTGGCTTCCAGGTCTCCTCCACGCCATCCCTCCCTCATTCACAAGCCTATCCCGTCGGATCGGAGGCCCGTGCTTGCGCTAGAAAACTTTTTTTTTTAAAAGAGAAAGGAGGGGGGGCGCGATGCGAGGTGGGGGCGAGGCTTAGCGTGGCGTTGGCGTCCTCCAAGGCGGGAGTGTATTTTAAAAATAAAAACAAAAAACTCCATTTGTGCTGGCTGCAAAATTGTCGCAGAGATGCAAGAGCAAAGAGGAGCATGAAAGAGGTTTTGGTGACACAGGAATTTGACAAATTTACTATTTGCATCAGGCTGAGCATTAATATCAGCGGCAATGGCTGGAATATTGCTCAAGCAGTGTATGCGATTTTTTTCTGGTAGTACCTCTGCTTTGCAAAAAAGGGTCTCCCTCAAGCTCTGGAAAGCCCTACTCATCTCTACAAATGGCATCCTCCCTTAAGAGGGGGTGGCTGGTCAGAGTAAGCATCGAGGCCATGAAATGTTGCAACTGTTTTCAACACTGCAGCCCCTGTTTTTTTTTACTAAAAAGATCTTTTTTCCTCAGCCATGATAGGTTTAAAAAAAAAGAAAAGTTTAGCGACTTTAATCGCATCCCAGTGTGGGTGAAAGTGCGACAGGCTCTCTTCCATTGCCCAGGACCCTCAAACTGAGGAACTAGGGGAGGGAGAAGACGAATTCCCTCAGGGGACCGTGGTGAGGCTGATGACTCTTCTTCTGAGGTGTCAAATGTGGGAGAATCAGCTGTTTCAATCTTAAGATTGATGGTGCAATTTCTTGCTGAATGGTCCGCTCCATATTTATGTACCCTTAACTCAGTGTTTGGGTTCGCTAAAGCCCCCTCAAGCTGTGCATGCATTTTCCTGTCCATTCTTTGTTGGAAAAACTTTTTTTCTGAGAGGATCACCCAGATAAGCATTATTTTCCCTCCTAAAAAGTTTTCACACTTTATCCTATGGTGGAGGAAATTCACTAAGTAGGGTATACCAGTAATTAACACTGCTATAGCCTCTGTGAATAAGAGTTTGACTTGTCTGGCAGACAATGCTCAAATGCTTAGGGATCCAACGGATAAAAAGTTGGAATTCCTATTAAAAAAAAAACACGTTTTTCTCTGCCAGATTGAGTGTCTCAACCTGCGCTGAGAGTAATTGCTTAACCGCTTCCCGACCGCCTCATGTAGATATACGTCTACAGAATGGCACGGGCAGGCAAAACCACGTACCTGTACGTGGCCCTTTAAATGCCTGCCCGCAGGTCGCCAGCGGCGTGCTCATGACCCGGTCGGGAGCTCCGTGACCCCGGCCGCGGGACCAGCGGACCCGATCGCCGCTGGTGTCCCGCGATCGGGTTACGGAGCTGAAGAACGGGGAGAGGTTTGTGTAAACCTCTCCCCGCGCTTCCTACTCTACCTGTCATTGATTGGCTGTTCCCTGTCATCGGGAAAGCCGATCAATGACGTCAGACGTCAGTCCCGCCCCCTAATGTAAAAAAACACACACGTCAGAGCCCATAACCCCTCCCCTCCCCCTAGTGGTTAACTCTTTCACTACAACTGTCATTTATACCGGAATCAATGCATTTAAATAGCATTGATTGCTGTATAAATGACAATGGTCCCAAAAATGTGTCAAAAATGTCCGATGTGTCCGCCATAATGTCGCAGTCACAATAAAAATCGCTGATCGCCGCCATTACTAGTAAAAAAAAAAATATTAATAAAAATGCTATAAAACTATCCCCTATTTTGTAAACGCTATAACTTTTGCGCAAACCAATCAATAATCGCTAATTGCGATTTATTTTACCAAAAATATGTAGAAGAATACGTATCGGCCTAAACTGAGGAAAAAAATAAATTTTTTATATATTTTTTGGGGATATTTATTATAGCAAAAAGCAAAAAATATTGCATTTTTTTTCAAAATTGTTGCTCTATTTTTGTTTATAGCGCAAAAAATAAAAACCGCAGGGGCTATCAAATACCACCAAAAGAAAGCTCTATTTGTGGGAAAAAAAGGACACCAATTTTGTTTGGGAGCCACGCCGCATGACAGTGCAATTGTCAGTTAAAGTGACTCAGTGCCGAATCGCAAAAAGGGGCCTGGTCCTTTGGCTGCCAATTGGTCCGGGGCTGAAGTGGTTAAAGCGGTGTTCCGGACAAAATTATACTTTTTAAATAAAAATACCCCTATAATACACAAGCGTAATGTATTCTAGTAAATTAAGTCTGTAAACTAAGGTCTGTTTTGTTAGTTTTTAGCAGTAGTTTGTTATTTTATAAACTTGAAGCAGGCCGTGGCCATCTTAAGTGTGGGCATCTGAAGCCAGACTGTATTTCTTCCTGGATCTCATCCTTGCAGATCTCGTACATGCTCAGTGCAGCATAAGCAGTGTAATAGGTTTCAGGTCAGGTTTCCATAGCAACGGCAGTTTGAGAGGAAGTTGCTGCCCCTTCCCAGGAGGCATTGCAAACAGGAAATGATGCGATGGGCCGCGGCCAGGGAGGAGGAAGTGAAAAATGAATACAGCAGATATACAGTCTGTGCTGAAAAAAAAATAAAAAAAATATCCAATTTGTTTACAGTGCACAGTTTAGTGAGGGATGCTGAAGAGTTGTAAAAGTGGGTGGAACTCCACTTTAAAGCTCCTTTTTCTGTGCTAGGGGCATCAGCCTCCAGGCAGTTACGACGGCTTCCGGGGACAAAAGAGGTCTTGGGGGAAGGAAACCTACAAGATACTGAAGCCTCCTTATGAGGAGGCGCCCCCGCTCGGCTCAATAGGGGGAATTTTTTGCAGTTCTCAAGGATCTGTCAGGAAGAGAGTCAAGACGAAACGGGGACTTTCTCAATAGCTCCAAGGTACAAACTGGAGTTCCAAACGTTCCCGTCTCCTCGTTTTCTCAGATCAAACGTTCCTAAGGTTCCAGAGAAAAATACGTTTTTCTCTCAAGCATTGGACCATCTTTTGGCAAAAAGTGATCATGGTGGTCCCCATGTAAGAGCAGAGGTTAGGGTTTGGTTAAATCCAAATGGACATTCTGGATCTCAAAAATCTAAATTTAATTCCTGAATATAACTACTCTTTTTTTCGCATGGAGTCAATCCAATCAGTCATACTACAAGGAGGAGAACTTCTGGCATCAATCGACATCAAAGATGCATACCTCCATATGCCTATTTCCTCGCTCACTAGTAATATCTACTTTTCAAGGTGGAAAATCTTCATTTTCAGTGTGTAGCTCTGCTTTCTGGTCTAGCTACTGCACCTTAAGTGTTTACAAAAGTTCTGGCCCCTCTTCTAGCCAGATTAAGGGCCCAAGGTATAACGATTATGGTTTACCTGGACGATCTTTTCTTGATAGTCCAGTCGGTAGCCCGTTTAGACCAAACTATGGTCACCACATTCAACTACCTGGAATATCTAGGTTGGATTCTCAGCCTAGGCGAAATCTTTAAAACCATGAAAAGGGCTAAGATACTTGGGTCTGATCATAGGTACACCCAGAAAAGGGTATTCTTGCCCCAGGCAAAGATCAGCGCCATAAAGAAACTGATTTAGGGGCCTGACTTCCGCTTCCGCCGACGCGACCGGATGTGACGGTCGGACGCGGCGTTCGGATGTGAGCTGCGGAAGGTTTGAGATCAGCCTGAGTCTCCGACAAGTATCCTGAATAGACCCTGTTACCGAGACCCTAAGTCCGCGAAAACGAACGCTTGGTGGTGCCCGCGTCTCCTACGGAACCTTGATCGGCCTCTGCTATCGAGACCTTAATTTCGTGAAACATGTGAAAACGATCGCTTGGTGCGATGAGCAATAGTAAGCAGTCGGCGGCCGACCGTCTTAAAGAATTTGCTCGAACAGATAAGCAAGACGGCGGTTGTAGCCCCCCACAGACACGGAGTGGTGGACCATCAGCGCTGGAAATCCAGAAGCTTAATACGACCCAGCCGCAGTCCGGGAAAGCAGCAGAGAAACAGGAGAAATATTCCAAATTGACCCTGGAACAGATGAACTCCCAGATAATGGAGGCCATCCACTCGAGTAATACAGCACTAACAGGTAAAATGGATGAGATTATAAATGATATAGGACTGATCAGGCATGATATGCAGAGTATAAGAGAGAGAATGACGGAAGTGGAAAATAGGACTGCTTTATTGGAAGATATTGTTACCCCTATGTCTAAAAAGATAGTCACGATTGAAAAACAGATTACCCTGTGGCATCAAAAATCTGATGATTTTGAGAACCGTATGCGCCGCAATAATTTAAGAATAGTTGGTTTACCAGAGAAGGCAGAAGGGTTTAATCCCGGTGACTTTATAGAAAAATGGTTGAAAAATGTGTTCCCAGATATGGAAGTATCAGCAGCATATGCAGTGGAGAGAGCGCATAGGGTCCCGGCAGCAACACCTAAACCAGGGTTTCCCCCTAGACCCCTGTTGGCACGATTATTAAATTGCAGAGATAGAGACACAATTCTGCGAAAAGCAAGACAGAAAGGGGAGATTCGCTATGAAAACAGCAAAATATCAATATTTCCAGACTTCTCTCTGGAGCTGCAAAAACAACGGGCAACATTTTATGAAATAAAACGAAAAAATGAGAGAGGCAGGAATTGAATATTCTATGGCATACCCAGCCCGATTGAGAGTGGAGGAAAGGGGAAAGACTTTGTTCTTCAGTACACCTGAACAAGCTAAAGACTGGCTGGAAACAACTAGGCCTATGCCTCGATAGGAGAAACAGAGAAGTCCTGAAAGGATAAGGGACACCAAGAAGATTGGAACTTTGGGGGGGGGGGGCGGGGGAGGGGGGATGAGAGGGACACTCTCCCTACTTTATATCTGTTTTTTTTTTTTGTTTTTTTATTGGGGTTAAAGGAAGAAGTTTTAATAGTTTATAAGTTTGGTTTTTTCTTTCTTTCTTGGTGTGTTTTGGGTTTTTTTTTTTCTCTGCCCTTTGCCCTTTCTGTCTTTTCTTTCTCTCCCCCTTCCCTTCTCCTCTTTTCCTTTTTTTTATTTTTATTTATTTTTTTTTTTTTGAGGGGGAAAATGGGAAAAGGTAAAATATAAATGTTTATTTGTGGGGTTTTTTTTTTATAAGGGAGCGGGAGGGATAGGGAGGAGGGGGGTAAAATTGAGGGTGATGGGGTGTGTATAAATAGGGAAATAGGGAAATGGAGCTAAAATCACAGAGAAACACATTGAAATAAAGCACATGTCACAAGGGGAAGAGAGGGAAGAGTGAGAGGAAAGCTCTCTTGACCCCCCTTTTTTTTTTTTTTTTACATACAATAATAAGGGAAGGTTAGGCTAAGGTAAAGAGACACATTATAAACACTATAAATACAAACAAATGGGGAAAGGGGGAGGGATGGGGAGTGAAAGCGCACAAGGAGGGAAGGAGGAGGGGAGGGGGGAGGGAGGGAGGTGTGGGAGGGGAGAGAGCAAGGAAAACATATATATTTTTTTTTTTCCTTTTCTATTTAAAAATTTTTCCTTTTTTTTATTTATTTATTTCTTTTTTTGTGCAGTGTTTTTCCTTTCTTTTTTTTTTTTTTTTTTTTTTTAAAGGAGGGAGAGGGTGAAAGGAGGGGACGTATTCTCCTCCCCCCACCTAGACGCCCCCCCCCCTTGCCCTTTATATCCCCGATTAAGCGGAAAAAGGGCAGGAGCAGACAGGCTGAAATTGAAATAAATTACCTATATAAGAGCAAAAATGCAATATGTTGGTAATGCCCTAAAAATGTTAAGGATGAATGAAATGGAATGGATGAATGAGAGGAGTGAGGTAGAAAAGAGAATGGTCACGGAAAGGAAAAAGGGACATAGGATTTACTTTTCCTCTTCTTTTATTTTTCGGGGGAACAATGGCTAAAATAAAATACATCAAATATGAGTTATCAGCACACATTTTTGTCATGGAATGTGAGAGGTATGGGAACGCAATTAAAACGAACACAGGTTTTCTCAGAAATTAACAAGGTGCAGGCAAAGATCATTTGTATCCAAGAAACACATATGGCTAAAGAAAGATTGAAGTATCTAGAAAAACCTTGGATACAATGGTCAAGCCACTCATGTCATACTACATATTCAAGAGGGGTTTCTCTCTTGATCCATCGAGGGGTAACATGGGAGTGCATTAGAGAAAAAAGAGATCCTGATGGAAGATATGTCTTTGTCTTTGCGCTGGTGCAAGCACTGCCTGTTGTAATTATGGGGATTTATAACCCCCCCCCCCCCCCCCCCCCCCCCCCCCCCCGGCTACAATGCGAGTACTGAAAGAGGCAGTGATATTTATGTCAGAATATCCAGAGGCATATGTCATATGTATGGGAGATTTCAATATGTGTTTAGACCCAAAACTAGATAGGTTCGGAAGAAATAATCATAAAGGAGGGGAAGGGTCGAAGGTGTTGGAGAAATTTATGAATGAAGTAGGATGGGCTGACTTGTGGAGGATCAGAAACCCTGGGACTCGGGCTTACTCATGGCATGCACCTGGGAGAGGGCGCATGTCTAGAATAGATATGGTAATGGGGAACGAAAAGATCCTGCCAATGGTTCGGTCTGTGGCGTACATGACAAGAGGGGTTTCTGACCATTCTGGATTAACCTTTGAGCTAAAAATAGGCCCAAAAAGAATAAGACCTGGGTATAGGATACAGGCCCAATGGTTAACCCAGATAGGATTAAATGATAGAATTCCAGAGCAAATAGGAATGTTCCTAGAAGCACATGGCAATAGGAACATAGATGGAGTACTCTGGGATACATTTAAGGCATATTTGAGGGGGATAACAAGATCAACAATATCATACATTAAACGTACTAATAGGCAGGAAGAGGAGGAAATGGAACAATTATGCACACAGGCAGAAAATAGGTTCATAGAGGACCCCTCAAACATAAACCAAATAAGATGGGCAGCCTCATCACGGCAATATAAGAACCAACTAATAATTAATGCTAAGCGTAAGAAACTCCAATATGCACAAAAAAACTTTGAACAAGGACAACAATATAATAAGATGCTGAACTTTATGATAAAAAGACAAACACCATCACTAGCAATATCAGAGGTGAAAAATGAAAAAAGAGAGGTGGTAAACACATTAGATGAGATACTTGAGACATTTCAAAAATACTATATTGACATGTATACATCAACACTGACCTGTACTCGAGAAGATATAGAGGAATATCTGAAGGATCTGAACTTCCTTAAATTAACAGAGGAACAAAAAGAGGAGTTAGAGAGGGATATAGAGGAAGAGGAAGTACGAGAAGCTATCTTCTCTCTGGGAAAGGGTAAGTCCCCAGGACCAGATGGCATACCACTGGAAATGTACCAGCGATATGCAGAAATTATGGTACCAGTCATGACCAAAATGTATGGAGAGGCGTTCCAAAGGGGAGAAATGTCTGCTTCCATGTATGACGCCACAGTCATACTGATACCAAAACCAGACAAAGACAGAACTGAGTGTGGGTCGTATAGGCCAATATCATTATTAAATATAGATTATAAAGTATTGGCAAAAGTGCTTGCCAAAAGGCTCAATCAGGTAATTTTGTCTATAATAGCGGAGGACCAAACTGGATTCATGCCAGGGAAATCTACATCAATTAATATTAGAAGGACGCAATATATGACACAAATGAGAGAATTTATTCCGGAAACAAGTGCCTTGGCATCATTGGATACAGCCAAGGCATTTGATTCTATAGAATGGGAATTTCTGCAGACAGTCCTGGAAAGGAATGGATTTGGGGAAAAATTTAGGAAATGGGTGAGAATAATCTATAAACAACCATGCTCCAATTTGCTAATAAACGGTATATTATCTCCTACAATAAAACTATACAGAGGAACAAGACAGGGCTGCCCAATGTCACCGCAGTTGTTTGCCTTGGCAATCGAGGCATTGGCAAACAGATTCAGACAATCAGATAAATATAAAGGGATTAGAGTAGGGGAAAAAATTGAACACATAGGCTTATATGCGGACGATATTATATTATATATGGGAGATGCGCAAGCATCTCTGACGGAAGCAATGAGAATAATAGAAATATACGGGAGGTTCTCAGGGTTAAAAATAAACTGGCAAAAATCCGCACTGATGCCCCTGGGAACAGGTAATACAAGAAGAGCTCAGACCCCACTAAAAATAGTTGAAGTATTTAAATATTTAGGAGTAAATATTACGTTGAAACACGAAGATGAGATGGAAGCTAATATACTCCCACTAATAGAACATGTGAAGAAAAAATTGGAAATATGGATAAAGCTACCAATATCAATGGCAGGCAGAATTCACCTGATAAAATCTATTATACTACCCAAGTGTCTATATGTATTTGCACACTCCCCAGTAAAAATACCAAAACAGATATTTAAAAAATTAAACTCGCAGATGACTCGGTTCATTTGGGCATATGGAAGATGTAAATTAAAATTTAATAAATTACAAAGACCAAAGACAGAAGCTGGACTGGCCCTCCCGGACTTATATTTATATTATTTGGCAGGGCAATTGAAACACCTAAGATCATGGGTAGGACAGGAAAAAATAACAAGGATAGAGGAATATCTCCTTAGTAAAATGCAAATAGAGGACTTAATGACGGGATTAGAATTAAAAGACTTGAGGAGAGTGGGAGTAAAAATTCCCCTTTTGAAAGTGGCAAGGACAGTATGGAGAGAGGCTAAGAAACTGACGGGATTTGTTGGAATCCCAACAGAAACTGCGTTGTGGAACAACCCAAAATTTGAACAACTGGAAGCTTTTGAGGACAGTAAATTTTGGAAGCAGAATAAGATAACAACTTTTGGTCAGCTATATGACAAGAATGTGATACTAACCTATGAAAACCTATGTAAACAATATAATTTATTGAGTAAACAGTTCTACAGATACCTTCAACTGAGGCAGGTGCTACAGACACAGTTTAGAAGAGAGGAATTAAAGATATCTAAATACCCCCTTATAGGTATCCTGAAATCACAGGGACCTAAGGGATTGATAGCAAAGATTTACACACACCTGTTACAGAAGAAAATAGAAGGCGAACCACTGAAAATAAGGGATAAGTGGCAGGAGGCTATCCCAGACATGAGCGATCATGAATGGGATGAAGCCTGCAACTCCCATTGGAAGGTATCCCCTGCAATGAATAACAGGATAATACAGATGAATATAATACATCAGACATACTTGGCTCCAAATAGATTGTACAAAATGGGGAGGATGACTGAACCAAGATGTACTAGATGTGGGCAGGGGGGAGCAGACTTCCTTCATGTAATGTGGTATTGTGGTAAAATAGGAAAATATTGGCAACAAGTAGCTAGGAAAATAGGAAAAGTCCTGAATAAACCTTTTATAGCTACGATGGAAATATGTTTGTTGGGGATATTGAGGGAAGAGAGAGATAATAGAGATAATAATACCTTCTTAACCACTTGCTTACTGGGCACTTAAACACCCTTCCTGCCCAGACCAATTTTCAGCATTCGGTGCTCTCACACTTTGAATTACAATTACTCAGTCATGCAACACTGTACCCAAATGAATTTTTTGTCCTTTTTTTCCCACAAATAGAGCTTTCTTTTGGTGGTATTTGATCACCACTGGGTTTTTTATTTTTTTTTGCGCTATAAATGAAAAAAGACCGAAAATTTTGAAAAAAAACGCATTTTTCTTAGTTTATGTGATAAAATTTAGCAAATTATTAATTTTTCTTCATAAATTTTGGCCACAATTTATACTGCTACATATCTTTGGTAAAAATAACCCAAATTAGTGGATATTATTTGGTCTTTGTATAAGTTATAGAGTCTACAAGCGGTGGTGCGAATCATAAAAAATTGATCACACCTGATGTACTGGTGGCCTATCTCATTTCTTGCGACCCAAACAAGCCAGGAAAGTACAAATACCCCCCAAATGACCCCTTTTTTGAAAGTAGACATTCCAAGGAATTTAGTAAGAGGCATGGTGAGCTTTTTGATGTTGCCATTTTTTTCCCACAATTCTTTGCAAAATGAAGATTTTTATTTTATTTATTTTTTTTTTTTTTTTAACAAAATGTTCATTGTAATAGGTAATTTCTCTCACATGGCATGTGTATACCACAAATGACACCCCAAAATACATTCTGCTACTTCTCCTGAGTATTACGATACCACATGTGTGGGACTTTTACACAGCCTGGCCACATATAGTGGCCCAATTTTGAAATAGCACCATCAGGCATTCTACAAGCATAAATGACACATCTCATTTCTCAACCACCTATTACACTTTTGAAGGCCCTGGAGCACCAGGACAATGGAAACGCCCACAAAGTGACCCCATTTTGGAAAGCTAACACCCCAACGTATAATCTATGAGGCATAATGATTCTTTTGAACGGTTCATTTTTTTTTCCAGAAGTTTTGGGAAAATGTGGGAAAAAAATGAAAACGCATTTTTTTTACGCTAAGTTGTTCATTTATAAGATATTTCCAACACATAGTATGTACATAGCAAAAATTACACCTCAAAATACATTCTGCTACTCCTCCTGAGTATGGCGATACCAAATGTGTGAGACTTTTACACAGCCTGGCCACATACAGAGACCCAACATTGAAATAGCACCGTCAGGCGTTTTACAAGCATAAATGACACATCTTATTTCTCAACCACCTATTACACTTTTGAAGGCCCTGGAGCACCAGGACAATGGAAACGCCCACAAAGTGACCCCATTTTGGAAAGCTAACACCCCAACGTATAATCTATGAGGCATAATGAGTCTTTTGAGCGGTTCATTTTTTTCCAGAAGTTTTGGGAAAATGTGGAAAAAAAAATGAAAACGCATTTTTTTTACGCTAAGTTGTTCATTTATAAGATATTTCCAACACATAGTATGTACATAGCAAAAATTACACCTCAAAATACATTCTGCTACTCCTCCTGAGTATGGCGATACCAAATGTGTGAGACTTTTACACAGCCTGGCCACATACAGAGACCCAACATTGAAATAGCACCGTCAGGCGTTTTACAAGCATAAATGACGCATCTTATTTCTCAACCACCTATTACACTTTTGAAGGCCCTGGAGCACCAGGACAATGGAAACGCCCACAAAGTGACCCCATTTTGGAAAGCTAACACCCCAACGTATAATCTATGAGGCATAATGAGTCTTTTGAGCGGTTCATTTTTTTCCAGAAGTTTTGGGAAAATGTGGAAAAAAAATGAAAACGCATTTTTTTTACGCTAAGTTGTTCATTTATAAGATATTTCCAACACATAGTATGTACATAGCAAAAATTACACCTCAAAATACATTCTGCTACTCCTCCTGAGTATGGCGATACCAAATGTGTGAGACTTTTACACAGCCTGGCCACATACAGAGACCCAACATTGAAATAGCACCGTCAGGCGTTTTACAAGCATAAATGACGCATCTTATTTCTCAACCACCTATTACACTTTTGAAGGCCCTGGAGCACCAGGACAATGGAAACGCCCACAAAGTGAACCCATTTTGGAAAGCTAACACCCAAACGTATAATCTATGAGGCATAATGAGTCTTTTGAACGGTTCATTTTTTTCCAGAAGTTTTGGGAAAATGTGGAAAAAAAATGAAAACGCATTTTTTTTACGCTAAGTTGTTCATTTATAAGATATTTCCAACACATAGTATGTACATAGCAAAAATTACACCTCAAAATACATTCTGCTACTCCTCCTGAGTATGGCGATACCAAATGTGTGAGACTTTTACACAGCTTGGCCACATACAGAGGCCCAACATGCAAGGAACACCATGAGGTGTACCAGGGACGCATAGCATGCACATACCAAGAATTACACCCCAAAATACATTCTGCTTAGCAAAGAGTAAACAAAAGATTACCTGTGGTTTTAGTAGCGCAGTTGTCCACAGGAGGATAGCACTGGTCCAGGCAGCAGGCAGGAACTTGGTCATCAAAAGCGAACACAATTTTCCAGGCAACAGGCAGGAATACTGTCCATAGTCAATACAGGCAGCAGGCAGGGATACTGTCCATATACAGTCCAGGGTCAGTGCAGGGAGAGATTGTCAGCAGTGCCAAAATATTGGTCCTGGTAGTAGGCAGGAACATGGTCCATCCACGTGGTGTGGTCAGTTCATGCAACAAGCAGAGGCATGATGGCATAGGTCCTACAGGCAGAGCAGGCAGAAGTAGGGCCTCGTTCAGGACAGAATGGGGACAGGGGTAGAGGCTTCTCCCACCCAAATCTCTTTGAAGCCTCCGAGCCTCCAGACCCTAATCTAGGAATGAGAAAACAAATGAAAGTTTTCTTCATCCAGAAAAACTATTCTGGAGCCCCTCACATATGTGAGACCCCTGTGTTATGAACCCCACTAGTCCACTGTCAGGGTACAAGATCAGTCCAAGAGGCAGGCAAAAGGCATGGTCAAACAGTCCAGGGTCAGTTCCAGATCAGGCAGAGGTATGTACAGAATCGGTAGGCAGAAGCATGGTCAAATAACAGTCCAGGGTCAGTTCCAGATCAGGCAGAGGTATAAACAGAATCAGTAGGCAGAAGCATGGTCGAACAACAAGCCAGGGTCAGTTACAGAGCAAGCAGAGGCATAAGGGGTGTGATGGTAAATGGTAGGAAGTGAGGGCTATGTTTACCATACTTCACTAATAATTCAGTGAAGTATGGTAACGGCGGAAACAGTTAACTACGCAGAGGCCTGGTTGGGAAGGACAATCTACACAATGATAAGTGGTGTCTCTTCTCAATCCTCGTTTGGAGCACACCCGGCATTTTTTCTGACGTTTTTGGCCTGTTGGAGTGGGAGGGATTTTATCGGGAAAGTGGCGTTCAGAGAGTCTACTTATGACATCGGATCGAATATTTTGTGGTGGGCCGTTCGGGAATATAAGGGCAGTGGTGATTATCTCCTGGTAGCCAAGGAAGGGTCTGGGTCTTTCAGTGGAGTTTTGGTAGATAATATAGCTGTTGTATGTGGCCAAATTAAATAAATAAATAGCAACTTTTTTATACCACTGGTATGTTCTTCTTGTGGCAAGATAAGGTTCGAGCATCTGGTCGTTGAAGTCGACACCTCCCATGAACTTGTTGTATTCATGGATACACAGTGGCTTTTGTACGACTGGGCCAGTCCTCCTGGTGATCTCAACAAATGTGTTGTTGTGGATCGACGAAAGCATATACACATCCCTTCTGTCCCTCCACTTCACAGCCAGAATTTCCTCATTGCGTAAGCTTGCCGTCTCCCCTCTTCTCAGCTTCTTGTTGACGAGGCTTTGAGGAAAGCCCTTCCGGTTTGTTCTTACGGTGCCGCAGGCTGGCGTGTTCTTCCTGTGAAGGTTTCGGAACAGGGGCAAACTGGTATAAAAGTTATCCACATAGAGATGGTAACCTTTCTCCAGGAGTGGGTTTATGAGTTGCCAAACCACTTTCCCACTCGATCCGATGTATTCTGGGCAATTAGGGGGATGTAGCTGGGTGTCCTTCCCTTCGTACACCATGAAGGAATATGTATAACCTGTGGCTCGGTCACACAACTTATACATTTTCACTCCATAGCGGGCCCTTTTGGAGGGAATAAATTGTTTTAAGCCCAGCCTGCCAGAAAATTTGACCAGGGACTCATCCACACATACGTGCTGGTCTGGGGTAAACAACTGGGGGAAGATCTCAGAAAAATAATTTATTAGTGGCCGAATTTTATAGAGTTTATCAAAATTTGGGTCATTTCGGGGAGGGCACTGGGTGTTATCATTGAAGTGCAAGAATCTCAAAATCATCAGATATCTGGTCCTGGGCATTACATAAGAAAAGATGGGCATGTGGTAGATGTGGAGGGTTGACCAATAAGCACGGATTTCGTTTTTGTTGTTTAGTCCCATACAGAACGTGAGGCCCAAAAAAATTCTGAACTCCTCCACTGTCAGGGGTCTCCACTGGTAGGGACGGGCATAAGAGGACGTTGGATTACTTGCGATAAATTGTTGTGCATATAGGTTGCACTGGGCCACAATCGATGCAAGCATGTCATTGGTAAAAATTAAATTGAAAAAATCCATTGGGGAAAAATTTTCTGTGTCCACCTGGACTCCTGGGTGGGCAGTGAAAGGGGGAACGTTAGCTTCTCCTGAATTAGGAGGAAGCCACAAGGGGTTCTGAAGGGCATAGGGAAGGCTTGCATGGGACCTAACCCTTTGGGGCCGAGGTGACACCCCACTGGAACTTGGCCTTTGCCGAGGTACTGCAGTGCTGGTGGATGGTACTGCAGTGCTGGTGGATGGCACTGCGGTACTGGTGGATGGTACTGCCTCATCAGTACGCCTTCGTCTGGCGGGCGGACTCTCATCTTCCTCCTCTGAGGCTGTCATTGTCCCGCTACTTATGACAGGCTCGTAGTCCATGTCAGAATCGGAACCTGCATAGGAGGAGGAATCCGAAGCGGAGAGCTCCCCGTTGCTCTCGTCGGCTGCAAGAATGTCGTAAGCCTCCTCGGCTGAATATAACCTTTGTGACATGCTGATCACAAATGTGGCAGGTGACACTGATTTGGCAGGTGACACTGATGTGGCAGGTGACACTGACAGGTGACACTGATGTGGCAGGTGACACTGACAGGTGACACTGATGTGGCAGGTGGCAGGTGGCACTGATGTGGCAGGTGACACTGGCAGGTGGCACTGATGTGGCACTGACGACTGGTGGCACTGACAGATGGCACTGATACGTGGCACTGACGACTGGTGGCACTGACGGATGACACTGATACGTGGCACTGACGACTGGTGGCACTGACAGATGGCACTGATACGTGGCACTGACGACTGGTGGCACTGACAGATGGCACTGATACGTGGCACTGATGACTGGTGGCACTGACAGATGGCACTGATACGTGGCACTGATGACTGGTGGCACTGACAGATGGCACTGATACGTGGCACTGGTGACAGGTGGCACTGACAGATTGCACTGATACGTGGCACTGGTGACAGGTGGCACTGGCAGATGGCACTGGCACTGGCAGATGGCACTGGCAGATGGTACTGGCAGATGGTACTGGCAGATGGTACTGGCAGATTGTAATGTCAGATTCCTCTGGCAGATTGGGCTGGCAGATTGGGCTGGCAGATTGGGCTGGCAGATGGCACTTTATGGGGACTGATGGCAGTGTAAAGTGTTTTTTTTACTCACAGTAGGCAATGCTGACACAGATCGCTTCTCTCTCCTCACACGCTGTCTCTGTGTGAGGAGAGAGAAAGCCGGCAATGAGAGATGATCTCATATGTTTACATTTGAGATCATCTCTCATTGGCTGCTGAGATCGCGCTGTAAACGGCCGCTGTGATTGGCCGTTTACAGCGATCTGTGATTGGCCGTGTCCGACGGACACGGCCAACACAGATTTTCCCCGCTGCGCGCCCTCGAGGGCGCGCAGGGAGGATGTAAACAGGAGGACGTCCAGGGACGTCCTCCCAGCAGAGAGCGTCCGCGCTGCAGCCGTCTTTCGGCTATAGCGCGGGCGCGAACTGGTTAAGGGAGGTACTGTTCTTGGCAAGAAAACAAATAATAGAAAAATGGATTCAGCCATATCCCCCGACAGTAACCCAATGGATGAGAGCAGTAAACCAGGTCCTACCCTATGAAAAAATAATGTATGAACAAAGGGGAAATGGGCGAAGGTATGAAAAAATATGGGCAAAATGGAATAGAACAGGAAGGAATGAAAGGAAGAGTAAATGTAATTATAATTTGTATTAGATAAAGAAATGTAAAAGTATATAAAAATGTAAATTATTAAAAAAAATTTGGAATAAAGAGTTTTGAAAAAAAAAAAAAAAAAAGGAACTGATTTAGCTGGTCGAAGCAAGATGAATTCTTCTATTCAACTTTGCATGAGGTTGTTGGGAAAGATGTTGGCTTTATTCGAGGCCGTTCCTTATGCTCAGTTTCATTCGAGACTGCTGCAAATCATTATCCTATTGGCTTGGAACAAAGGGTTTTAAGCTCTAGATTCCCAATGTGTCTGACTCCAAAGCCTATGGCCACATCACCCTGAAAGCGCCCAAACTCGTCTGATCTTGGAGGCTAAGCAGGGTCAGGCCTGGTTAGTACCTGGATGGACCACCTGGAAATACTAGGTACTGTAGGCTGGGTACGCCAGAGCCTCAGTTTATGGTTAATATCCAAAAATCTGCAAAGGGGAAAATCCTTCCTTCAGTTGCCACGGAAGTTGCCCAGATCAGAAATGACCTTGCCCATTATCATTCTAGAAATTCAGGCAGAGCACTTGGTTCTGAGGGCCTGAGTGTTTAGTTTACGGTATTGTCCTGCCAGGATTCAATCCGACTATGCCACAGCAATGGCCTATATTAATCACCAAGAGGGCACAAGAAGTTGTGCGGCCCAGAGAAAGGCGAATCGTATCCTATCTTGGGCAGAAAACAATGTACTTTGCCTAGCGGCGGTCTTCATTCTAGGAATAGAAAATTGGCAGGCAGACTACTTTAGTCGTCAGCAGTTGTTCCCGGGTGAATGGTTCCTTCACCCCGATATCGTCCTGTCAATATGTCAAAGATGGGGGATCCCAGACATAGATCTGTTTACGTCCAGGTTCAACAAAGAAATCAACAACTTTGTGTCAAAAACAAAGCATCCGCTAGCATGCGGAACAGATGCCTTATTATTCCCGTGGAATCGGTTCTCACTAATTTATGCTTTCCCTCCTATTCTGCCTGCGTGCACGACTTCTTCGCAGGATCAAGCAGGAAGTGAAGTCAGTGATTTTTGTGGCCTCCAGCGGGGCCCAGGAAATCTTGGTATGCAGGGATAGTAAAGATGACAGTAGGGGACCCATGGACCCTACCGCCACGGCCAGACCTTCTTTCGCAAGGTTCGGTATTCCATCCTACTTTACAAACGCTAAATTTAACCGTTTGGCTATTGAGACCCACACTGAAGAAACGTGGGCTATCAGGTTCAGTGGTTTCTGTCTTGGTAAATGCAAAGGAGCTGGCCTCCATAATTATATATTTTGGAGTCTGGGAAGCATATGTCTCCTGGTGTGAAACCAGGGGTTGCACCCCAGGAAATAGGACAAAGGTAGAATCCTTGACTTTCTGCAGATGGGGTGAGAAATAAAGGTGGCCTTGAGTTCTTTCTAAGGACAGGTCTCCGCCATATCAGTATTATTTTAAAGACCACTTTGCTTTCTTTGGTTGGTAACTTTATTCAGGGGCTAACACGGCTTAATCCCCGATTAGGTCACCCCTGAACCCTTGGGACTTGAATTTAGTTTTTGGCGGCATTACAAACCAGCCTTTTTTTGGACCGATATGACATATTCTGGTAACCATATCTGCTGCAAGAAGGGTATCAGAATTGGCTGCTTTTTCTTGTAAAGAGCCATATTATTATTGTTCACAAGGAATAAGGTAGTATTGCGTCCTCATCCTAACTTTTTACCAAAGGTAGTATCAGGTTTTTTTTTATCTAAACCAGGATATTTTTATCTTCATTTTTTCCAGAACCCTGTTTTATGGAAGAAAAATCACTACATTCTCTTAATGTGGTGAGAGCAGTCTACTTAAAGACGGCTCAGATTCAGAAAATGGATGTTTTGTTCGTATTGCCTAAAGGTCTTAAAAGAGGACAGGCAGCATGGAAATTTACTATTCTAAATGGATTCGACAAGTAATCGTTTTAGCTTATGGTTTAAAGAGGTAGTTTCTACCCTCTCAAATCAAAACGCACTCCTCTAGGGCTGTTAGTGCTTTGTGGGCAGTGCATCACCAAGCCTCCATGGCTCAAATCTGCAAGGCAGCAACTTGGTCTTCAATCCACACATTTACCAGATTCTATCAGGTGGATGTAAAAAGACATGAGGATGTCGCCTGTGGGTGCAGTGTACTGCAGGCAGCAGTATAAGTCCTCTGATCTCACGGTGCCCTACTTTTGTTGTCTCCCTCCCCTCAGTTGGCATTGCTCTGGAACATCCCATACAGTAATTACTATGGCTCTGTGTCCCGTGATGTACGATTAAAGAAAATAGGATTTTTATAACAGCTTACCTGTAAAATCCTTTTCTTTTGAAGTACATCATGGGACACAGAGGCCCCGCCCCTCTTTCTAGTATACACGTGTATTGCTTTGCTACAAAACTGAGATACTCCCGTTATGGGAGGGGTTATATAGGGAGGCAACTTCCTGTTTAGGGTGTGCCAGTGTCCAGCACCTGAAGGTGGACTATAATCCACATAGTAATTACTATGGCTCTGTGTCCCGTGATGTACTTCGAAAAGGATTTTACAGGTAAGCTGTTTATATAAAAAAAAAAAAAAAAAAGGATTTTTATAACAGCTTACCTGTAAAATCCTTTTCGAAGTACATCACGGGACACGGAGCCATAGTAATTACTATGTGGATTATAGTCCACCTTCAGGTGCTGGAAACTGGCACACCCTAAACAGGAAGTTGCCTCCCTATATAACCCCTCCCATAACGGGAGCATCTCAGTTTTGTAGCAAAGCAATACACGTGTATACTAGAAAGAGGGGCGGGACCTCTGTGTCCCATGATGTACTTCAAAAGAAAAGGATTTTACAGGTAAGCTGTTATAAAAATCCTATTTTTTTTTTTTATATAATCGTTAAAGTTTAAGCACATAAAACATAAGACAAAAATAGAATATCTGATACAACCTTTTAGTCTTTGGGTAGCTTAACATGATACAAAACATATGGTAGCCATCTTTAAAAAAAAATTAAAAAAAGGATCCCTTAATAAAAAATAAAAAAAAGGAGGTTCCAGAGGTCCGCAGTATCCTGGGTGACCGTATGGGCCAGAGGCCAACCTGGCAGAAAGTGGGGGGCCGTACTGACCATAACAAGATCTGGAGGACCAGCAATGGGCTGCACGGCTTAAGCCAACTCGGGGGGGGGGGGGGGGGTTGCCTTGGCACCAACCGTGCGGCCCATCGGATGACAGGGACTGCCAGAATGACAACATCTAACTCTGTAACATGCATCTAATTTAAGTACCCAAGCACTTCTCCAGGTGCAACATGAATGATATTGACCAAAGAAATAAGAAAGAAAAAGAGGAGATGGGGGGTGAAAAGGGAGGGGGTAAGATGAAAAAGGAGGTAGGGAGAGGGGGGAAGTTGAACACGTTGTGTACATTTTAACTCCACGAGACAGCTCACACCGGCACCCGCCTCTGCACTAAGGCACAAAAATCAGAAATCAGGTAAGCTGTGCAAGTTTGGAGTCTGCTAGCTTCAACAGTGCAACATCTAAACTAGATGGGATGAAGTCCGCAGCTATGGTATGTTCTCGCCAGGTGGCCCATATTTTACTAAAGCGTTCCTGTGTACCCTTACAAGCAGATATCCATTCCTCCACGTCCATGATCTCGTTAACCTTCTTGGTCCATTCCTCACAACCAGGAACCTGAGTTTGCTTCCAGTATATAGGTATTAATCATTTGGCAGCATTTAAGAGATGCGGTAAAGCGCATTTTTTGTATTGACTGAGCTGAATAGTAGGCACATGGAGGATGAAATGGACCGGAGAGAATGGGATGTCCAATTCCAGGATATCTACAATCTCAGCCTTAAAAGCCTTCCAGGAGACCTGAATTGCACGATATTCCCACCATACATGTATAAACGTACCACGTTGGCCACAACGACGCCAGCAGCAGTCTGAGAAAGAAATAAACCTGTGCCAGAGTGGCAGGGACATGATACTAACGTGTTAAGATCTTGTAGTTGTTTTTCTGAGTCTTAGAGTCTATAGAGCTAGTTGGGTCAGCTGGTACATGTGGGCTAACTGGTCCCCAGAGAATTCAAAATCCAAGTCATGTTCCCATTCACGTATGCAGGTTTAACTATAGGAGAGGCATGTGTGAGCAATTAGTATAATTCGGAAATCATAGGAGGTATAGGTTCATCTGCAGCAAACAGGCGCCCAAATTGGGTAAGGTCAGTCACTGCTCGAATCGTATGCCCAGAGGCCGAGAAAAAATGTTGGCGCTGTTTATCTCCAGAAGTCCCTGGGGAAACTACCATATCTTTCTCTAAGGGTTTGTAAAGGAAGGAGTTTCCCATCCAGCATAAATTTACCAAGTTTTACCATCAGAGGTCCATATGCTCACCTGGAAGAAACCAGGGAAAGCCTCCCAATGGTGCCAGCCGGGACACAGAGGGTGCCAGGGAAAGCCGATGATTAATATCACCCCAGACCCTTGAGGTATGGGTCGTCAAAGGTGACAATGTGCCTGACAGACCTCTGTGCTCCTGAGGCACCCACAGGGCATAGGATAAGTTACGTTCTGCCATGAACTTCTTCAAAGGGACCCACGGCTTAGTTTTAATATGGTGACACCATTTGAGAATTCTCTGTAGGTCCACCACCCTATAATACTGTCTAATGTCAGGTACTCCCAAGCCACCTGACCGTTTAGTGCGTTTTAACACGTGCATGGCTATACGTGGTTTCTGGCCCGACCAGATAAAGGCAGTAAATAAGCTTGTGAGCTGAATAAAGAATCCCTTGGGCAAGGACATTGGTACCATCTGTAGGAAGAAAAGAATACTAGGGAGGATAATAATTTTAATAATATTAGTTCGGCCCATCCAGGTAAAGGCAATCTTATTCCATGTCTGTAAGTCCTGTCAAATAAGGGAGTGTAGTTTTGTGTAAAGTGTTTCAGACCGATCAGCAAGATTGATATCCAAGTACTTCAGGGAGTATTTTGCCCAGGTAAACAGGAGGGCCCGTTTGTAGGTTAGCAGCCAAAGGTGGAAGATAAAGTAATAGGCAACACTTCGGATTTTGTATAATTAATCTTAAAATTGGACATTGAGCCAAACAGAAGCAGATCCTTCATCAGATTAGGCAGTAAGACAAGGGGGGCTGTGAGGTGGAAGAGCATATCATCTGCATAGGCCAAAAGCTTATGCTTTGCTGTACCCACTGTCATCCCTTTAATGTTCGGGTTTGCTCGAACCACCCTAAGAAACGGCTCCACCGCCAGGGCGAAAAGAAGGGGTGAGAGTGGACACCCCTGTATCGTGCCTTTTCCAAAACTGGAATCTGAGATAATCTACCATTAACTTGTACCTGAGCACATGGGGAAGTATATAAGGCCGAGATCCAACTCAGCATGTGTGGACCCAGACCTAGAGTTTTCAGCACCGCAGTAAGATGAGACCAATCCACCAGGTCGAATGCCTTTTTGGCGTCATTGGATAGGATGAGGTAGGGCAGCAGGGTCTGATTGGTACGTGCCCAGTGAATTAAGTGAATAGCCTGAGTATATTTTCTCTAGCCTCACGTCCTGCTATGAAACCCGTCTGGTCTGGTTGTACCAACGATAGGTGGAGATACTTCAACCGATTTGTGAGGATCTTCGCAAACATTTTCAAATCTGTGTTTAACAGAGAAATATCTGGTCTGTCAGGGGAATGGAGGCAACAAGATTATGTACAGTTGTGCTCATAAGTTTACATACCCTGGATACTTTGCATTTGCGTAGTAATGGCTTTCTTCCGGCGACTCAACAATGCAGCCCATCTTACTTCAAGTGCCTCTTTATTGTGCATCTTGAAACAGCCACACCACATATTTTCCTGTAGTCCTGTATTTCACATGAAGTTATTTGTGGATTTTTCTTTGCATGCCGAACAATTTTCCTGGCAGTTGTGGCTGAAATTTTAGTTGGTCTACCTGACCGTGGTTTGGTTTCAACAGAACCCCTAATTTTCCACTTTTTGATTAGAGTTTGAACACTGCTGATTGGCATTCTCAATTCCTTGGATATCTTTTTATATCCCTTTCCTGTTTTATACATTTCAACTACCTTTTCCTTTGACAATTCTTTTGCTTTCCCCATGACTCAGAATCCAGAAACATCAGTGCATCACTGGATGAAAGATGCAAGGGTCTGTCAGGAGTCCAGAAACTCATTGACCTTTTATACACCCACACTAATTACTAGCAAACTGATCACAGTTGAGGATGGTTACCTTTTAATAGCCTTTCAAACCCCTTTGTGTCAACTTGTGTGCATGTGGTTAAACATGGCATAATAAAGTGTGAATGTGACATGAGCGTTATTCCCACAGCAGGAACAGAAGGCCCTCCACATAGACTGTCCTCAAGCATACGTTACCAAAGGTTCCAAGACTTAAGGTGAAGCATAGGGAACCAAGGAGGACCGGGGCCTAGAAAAAAAGGGGAGGCCAGAGAGGGTCATTTGAGGAAAACAGTATAGTCTCTTGCGGAAGAAGTCCCAGGGGAAGGGTCAGAGGGGAGCCTCTTTTGGCCCTGGGACCGGCCTTGAGATCTTGCAGATAGCCAGGGTTGAGGAAGGGGAGGCACCGGAATATGTTGGGTACAGTGCTAATCCGAGAAATCAACTGACTACAAGCCCAATGAGGAGAGGAAGCGCGGGAGATCATCTTTGTTTCTCAGAGTGACTTGACGGCATTTTTGGTGACTTGTAGGCTAAAGGGGAACCCCCCACTTATACTTCAATTCTGCAGTCCGAAGGGCTGCGAGCAGTGGGCGGAGGGCCCTGCGTTACATCAAAGTGTGGTGGAACAAATCCTGGTAGAAGAACAGATGGCACCATCAAAGTCAAAATATGATTTCTTGTGCATCTGTTGCATAATGGGATTTTTCAACGTGTGTTTGTGCAGCTTGCAAATTACATCTCTGGGGCTATCCAGGTCATCAGGGGGAGGGTTCAGCGCCCTGTGTACTCTATCTCAATACAGGTTGTGGCAGGCAGTTCCAGGATGTCCTGAAATATGCCGCAAAAAGTAGGTACTATATCAGTGATGGTGAACCTTGTCACCCCAGATGTTTTGGAACTACATTCCCCATGATGCTCATGCACTCTGCAGTGTATTTGAGGATCATGGGAAATGTAGTTCCAAAACATCTGGGGTGCCAAGGTTCGCCATCACTGTACTATATCCTTGGGTGCTGTGGCTTAAGGTAAGCCCCTAACGCGAATGTTTGCCTGCCTGCTGCGGTTTATAAAGTCATCCAGTTGACAAAGTAAGGCCTCAGTTTTCTGCTCCTAGGCCACATACTTGTCTTTAAGAAGAGTAATGGAAGAGAGTACCTCTTCAAATTTCTGCTCTAGGGTCTCTATTCGGCCCCCCAGAGTAGTATCAGTCTTAAGTTGCTCTATATCTTGCCTAAAGGCTTTCTCCACCCTGCTGACAAATCGATCCAGACTCTCTTTGGTAGGCAAAGAGGTACGCCTCCACAGCCAGGCTACGGCATCAACTAATTTGAGTAAAACTGAAATCTCCAAATTTTAGTTAGGGGTATCGGAGTAAAGGAGGCTGAATACAAATGCACACCACACTTTTCAAATATTTATTTGTAAAATATTTTGAAAACCATTTATCATTTTCCATCTATTTCACAATTATGTGCCACTTTGTGTTGGTCTATCACATAAAATACATTTATCTTTTTGGCTGTAACATGACAAAATGTGGAAAATTTTAAGGGATATGAAGACTTTTTCAAGGCACTGTATATATTTACTTGATCCTGCACTTCGGGGTAGCGGGCGCCTGCTCCCGCTATGATTGCATACAGAGGGAGCAAATCAGTGGGTCCTGCAGACTTTTTGTCCGTTGGCACCCGCTGATCGTTCAGTACACAGGCAGAACCGCAGTTTGCCTATGTAAACAAGGCAGATTGCCGTTCGTCAGTAGGGAAGACATGGACCCTGTGTTCCTGCAAAGCAGGGACAAGGATCCATGCCTTTCCATAGTAAAAGCACTTCCCACACTGCACTAAAACACTAGTTAGGCACACAGTAACCCTGATGTTAGCCCCTTCCCAGCCAGTGTCATTAGTACAGTGACGGTGTATATTTTTAGTTTAATGCCTCGTACACACGATCAGACTTTCCACCAACAAAACCGTGGAATTTTGTCTGAAGGGTGTTGGCTCAAACTTGTCTTGCATACACACGGTCACACAAATGTTAGCCAACAATTACGAACGTAGTGACGTACTATGTGTATTTTTAGCGCCACCCTTTGGGTTCCTTCTGCTAATTTTGTGTTAGTAGAAATTTGGTGAGTGTTGATTTGCGCTTTTCTTTTCACTTTTCACCAGAAATGGGAGTAGTAGAGGCAGGGAATTTTCAGGCTCTGGACAAAGATGGCTGAATTAAGGCCATAATATGTCCAAGAAACATTGTGACATAGATGCAGAAAATTCTGCTTTAGTCAAATTGGTCTCCTGTTGTGTGGCTGAAATAGAGCTAGAAACAGATGCTGCAGCCGGAGTTGAGACTGGTTCCTGCTCGAGTGGAAGGGACACATCATCGCTCTGAGGTAGAGTGTTAAGCGGGCCTTCACCAATGGGAATGTTTTCTTGTTGTTTGGAGTTGAATTACTTTCGCCTGGTTTCTGCCATAGCTACAAGTGAGGGAAATCCCAGGTGGACCATCTACAGGGTAGAGTGTGGGAGATGGGATAAGCGTGTCTGGTAGCAGTACACAGTAACCCAGGTGTAGACTGTCCTGCAATGAATCCTTATGGTGAAAGTGTATTAGGAAGCCTGATTACCGTATACATGCTGTAGGTGGAAGCAGTGTTAAAGTGTGCGAACAGTGGTGTGATGCAACACCTAGTAAGCTCTGAATAAATACATTTTAGCACAAAGTCTGAAAAGTTTACCATGTTTTTACAGGGGTTGCATCTATCCAGATACACTGCTTCTGTAGACAGTTAAGTTGATTGAAGGCTTCTTTAGGTAAATAATAAAAAGATAATGAAGTAGAGAAGCTGGTTTCTCCAGAGGGGAGAAGAGGTCCATCACCTACAGACACTAGCAAGAAACTGAGGACTCACAGAGTAGGGTAGGATTATAGAGGAGGAGTCGGTGTCCAGTCAACTGAAGGTACAAGCCTATAACCCATAGTGTAGGAATTAAATGCCCATATCCAGCACTGTGCGATTAAGATACAGTTTTCAAGCCCAACCCAGTGGGTCGAAACAGTCGGTCTTATAACATTTTGTTAAATAGCTGTTTACATAATGGGATATTGCATTTTCGGAGTCGAACTCCAGCCCATTCTTCTTTTATCTTAATTTTTTTTTTAATTCTTAAATTGAGTCGGTAAAGGTTAAAGTGGTGGAGGTGGAAGAGGCTTGTTCATGGAATGGGCATTTATTTTATTTTTTTGGCAAGGTGATACTTCTGTAAAACCACCTCCTCATAAATCTTTTAAAATCTAAGTTTACTTTTTTCCCCACTAAATTACAGCTCCCCAATGTATCAATATACCATTAATGTACTTATTTTGCAGAAAAGTATAAGCCCCTTTCACACTGTGGCGGGAGCGGCGTCGGCGGTAAAGCAGCGCTATATTTAGCGCTGCTTTACCGCTGTTTTTGCCACGGTATTCGGCCGAAAAAGGCGTTTTGCCGGCGGTATAGCCGCAGTATTACCGCGGTGTCCCATTGATTTTAATGGGTAGGAGCAGTATAGGATCGGTGAATTCACCGCTCCAAAGATGCTGCAAGCAGGACTTTTTTGACCGTCCTGCTAGCGCACCGCTCCAGTGTGAAAGCCCTCCGGCTTTCACACTGGAGTGAATGGGGATGGATTTTTTCAGGCACTGTACAGGCGCTATTTTTAGCGCTGTAGCGCCTGAAAAACACCCCAGTGTGAAAGGGGCCTTACTTCCTGGACAGACCTTAGGATGTGAAATTTGTTAAGACACAGGAAGGAGTTCACCAGCTGACCTGATTAGCATACACCCTGCATTTGGACAAAAGTCCAAAGTACAAACACGCATGCTCGTAAGCAGAAGCGGTCGGTCTTGTAAACTAGCGTTTGTAATGGAGAATTAACATTTGTGAAGTGGAAAACTCTAAATGCAGTGCACAATTCTGTTCTGAAGCTGCTTTGCTGGTGATAATGATGGAGTTATTGCAAACAAATTTTCAAAGGCTTTTTTTTTTCAAGTGATATCAAGAATAATATTATTATGTTTTTTTTTTTTTTTTTTATTTGTGCAAGTTAGCACAACACCATTATCCGTTAGTTTATAAGATCAAAGATACAACTATTTTGGTGTCTCTTGTTAATTTTCCATTTTATTTTTTTTAAATGTAACTGCCTACTCCCAAACTGTCATTTGACGTAAAACACATAGCCAAGTATTATTCTCCACAATTTTTTTTATTGTGCATAAAAAAAAAAAAATTAGACATGCTCTCTGCCAGTAGAACTAAACCAAAAACTGCATTCTATGCATCCAAAAATATAGAAAATATACCAAATCAAATCATTATTCAACCAAAAAAATTATGTCAAAGCAATAACTCCAAGGCCAATAATAAACAACATGTTATCTCCTCCGATTCTTCAACATGTCTCGTTGATGAACGGCCGTTCAGAAACGAACTGAAAAGCACAAAATGAAAAGCGCTAAATGAAAAACGTGAAAAGAAAAGCGCGAATCAATACTCACCAAATTTCTACTAACACAAAATTAGCAGAAGGAGCCCAAAGGGTGGCGCTAAAGAGCTGAAAAACCACGTAGTACGTAGTAGTTATGTTTGTAATTGTTGGCCAACATTTGTGTGACCATGTGTATGCAATACAAATTTGAGCCAACACCCTTTGTACAAAGTTCCACGGTTTTGTTGGCAGATCGTGTCCGATCGTGTATACGAGGCATAATACACAAAAAATATGCACTGTCACTGTACTAATGACACTGGCTGGGAAGGGGCTAACATCAGGGTTACTGTGTGCCTAGCTAGTGTTTTAGTGCAGTGTGGGAAGTGCTTTTACTATGGAAAGGCATGGATCCTTGTCCCTGCTTTGCAGGAACACCGGGTCCATGCCTTCCCTACTGACGAACAGCAATCTGCCTTGTTTACATAGACAGACTGCAGTTCTGCCTGTGTATGGAACGATCAGCGGGTGCCAACGGACATAAAGTCCGCAGGACCCACTAATTGGCTCCCTCTGTGTATAATTATAGCGGGAGCAGGCGCCCACTAGCCCGAAGTGCAGGATCACGTATATATACAGTGCCTTGAAAAGGTATTCATACCCCTTGACATTTTCCACATTTTGTCATGTTACAGCCAAAAACGTAAATGTATTTTATGTGATAGACCAACACAAAGTGGCACATAATTGTGACGTGGATGGAAAAATGATAAAAATTTGTATTCAGCCTCCTTTACTCTGATACCCCTAACTAAAATTAGGTGGAACCAATTGCCTTCAGAAGTCACCTAATTGGTAAATAGAGTCCACCTGTGTGTAATTTCATCTCAGTATAAATACAGCTGTTCTGTGAAGCCCTCAGAGGTTTGTTAGAAAACCTTAGTGAATAAACAGCATCATGAAGGCCAAGGAACACACCAGACAGGTCAGGGATAAAGTTGTGGAGAAGTTTAAAGCAGGGTTAGGTTATAAAAAAAAATATCCCAAGCTCTGAACATCTCACAGAGCACTGTACAATCCATCATCCGAAAATGGAAAGAGTTTGGCACAACTGCAAACCTACCAAGACCAGGCTTTCCACCTGAACTGACAGGCTGGGTAAGGAGAGCATTAATCAGAGAAGCAGCCAAGAGGCCCATGGTAACTCTGGAGGAGCTGCAGAGATCCACAACTCAGGTGGGAGAATCTGTCCACAGGACAACTATTAGTTGTGCACTCCACAAATCTGGCCTTTATGGAAGAGTGGCAAGAAGAAAGTCATAAGTAGCGTTTGCAGTTTGTGAGAAGCCATGTGGAGGACACAGCAAACATGTGGAAGAAGGTGCTCTGGTCAGATGAGACCAAAATTGAATATTTTGGCCTAAAAGCAAAACTCTACCTGTGGTGAAAAACGAATGTGCCACTTTGTGTTGGTCGGTCACATAAAATCCCAATACAATCTAATTACATTTTTGGTTGTAACATGACAAAATGTGGAAATTTTCAAGGGGTATGAATACTTTTTCTAGGCACTGTATATATACGTGATCCTGCACTTCGGGCTAGCGGGCGCCTGCTCCCGCTATGATTATACACAGAGAGACAGTCAGTGGGTCCTGCGGACTTTATGTCCGTCGGAACCCGCTGATCGTTCAGTACACAGGCAGAACAGCAGTCTGCCTATGTAAACAAGACAGATTGTCAGTGTCCGGTTTGTCCACTGCAATATCGCAGTATAAGTCGTTGATCCCCGCCATTGCTAGTAAAAAAATAAATAAAAAATTCCATCAATATATCCCATAGTTTGTAGACGCTATAACTTTTATGAAAACCAATCAATATACACTTATTGTGATTTCGTTTACCAAAAATATGTAACAGAATACATATTGACCTAAATTTATGAAGAAAAAAAAGATTTTTTTACATTTTTTATTTTATTAAAGCGGAAAGTAAAAAATATAAAAAGTTTTTTTTTATTTTTTTCAAAATTGTCGGTCGTCGTTTGTTTATAGCGCAAAAAATAAAAGAGCAGAGGTGATCAAATACCGCCAAAAGAAAGCTCTGTTTGTGGGGGGAAAAAGGACAAACATTTTATTTGGGTACAGCGTCACACGAGCGTGCAAGGTAACGCAGTGCCGTATCGCAAAAAATGGCCTGGTCGTAAAGGGTGTTAATCATCTGGAGCTAAAGTGGTTAAACAAAACCGCGTTTCCAGGGATTTTATTTATGTACAAAATATTTATGTATATAATGAATCCGTTAATGCACTGTCTATGGAGAAAGTTGTGCAATTCTTTTCAGTAGAATAAACACTCATTCAGTGTAATTAGAAGGAAGAGCTGCTAGATTCCACTTTAATTAATATTTAATACCACACCTCTGTTACTAATCTGTGTCGCCATACTTATTGCAGACATGATGCAATGTGAGAGCCTCGCCGTGAAGAAACTTTACACACCATATGACAACGTCCTGCTTTAATTACTGAGTTTTTTTCCAGTCTACGTGATATTAGAAATGTCACCAGACTAAAATGTTTCAGCTCAAGAAAGAGTAAACAGACCTTATTGTTGCAGGTCTGGCTCCTGGGTGTCTGGACCTGCAATGTACCAATATGAACGGCTTGATAGTCTAATAAAAATGTTTGCTGAAGCATGCAGAGCTTTTCAAGCAAGCTTGTAATGAAAGATTCTTTCTTTTTATGGTTGTAAAGTGAACCTGCATTATGAAAATGAACTGCAGACACCATGAATGACCAGTTCATGCCACACACACCCATGGGCAATACATTTTTTTTTTTTACCACCCACCTAACATTGAGAAAGTCCCCCTTTTTTTCCGCCAAAACAGCCTTGGTCCATCGAGGCATGGGCACCACTAGACCTCTGAAGGTGTGCTGTGAAAGCTGGCATCAAGCCGTCAGTATCAGATCCTCTAACCACTTGACCTCCAGAGGATTTACCCCCTGTCATGACAGGCTATTTTTTACTATTTGGCACTGCGTTATTTTTAAAAACTTCCGGACCGCCGCACACCAATATACGTCCTGACTTTGAAGGAGGATATTGCTGTTTTGGCAGCAGCTGGCTGCAATAACCCCAGTATCCTCTTGTTTGGCCGGCGGTCCGCTTCAAGATAAAAGTGGTTTCTGCGGCGGATTCACCGAGAGGTCACTTTTATCAGCGGCGGGAGAGGGCCCCCCCTCCCGCCACGCGCCGGTGCCCTCCGACGCTTACAGGAGCCATCGGCAGCAGCGGAGGCGATCAGATGCTTTCACTAGCTGGGCATGGAGATGAGTGAGGGGAAGGAGGCCCCCACCCGTCTCCATGACAAAACGTCACTTCCGCCCATAGCTCTTAAATGGACATTTTTTTTTCTTCTTTTTTAAAATGACAATTTTTTTTTTTATTGCATTTTAGATCTGAGGTCTTTTTGACCCCAGATCTCATATTTAAGAGGTCCTGTCATGCTTTTTTTTCTATTACAAGGGATGTTTACATTCCTTGTAATTAGGAATAAAAGTGACACAATTTTTTAATTTTGTTTAAAACAGTGTAAAGGTGAAATAAATAAGAAATAATTTATTCATTTTTTAAACGCGCCCCGTCCCGCTGAGCTCGTGTGCAGAAGCGAACGCATACGTGAGGGAAACGGTGAAAACGGTGTTCAAACCACACATGTGAGGTATCGCCACAATCGGTAGACTGAGAGCAATAATTCTAGTCCTAGACCTCCTCTGAAACTCAAAACATGCAACCTGTAGAATTTTTTAAATGTCGACTATGGAGATTTTTTAAGGGTAAAAGTTTGTCGCCATTCCACAAGCATGACATGTTGGGTATCAATTTACTCGGCGTAACATTATCTTTCACAATATAAAGAAATTGGGCTAACTTTACTGTTGTCTTATTTTTTAATTCAAAAAAGTGTATTTTTAAAAAAAAAAAAAAAGTGCGCTTGTAAGACCGCTGTGCAAATATGGTGTGACAGAAAGTATTGCAACGACCGCCATTTTATTCTCTAGGATGTTAGAAAAAAATGTATAATGTTTGGTGGTTCTAAGTAATTTTCTAGCAAAAAAAAAAATGTTTTTAAAGTGGAGGGCCACCCTGAAAAAAAAAACTTGATAAAAATGTTTTTACTTACCAGAAATGGCTGTTGCTAGGCAGATCGTCCTAATCTGCCTCTTCCTGTTCCGCAGAGCTGTTCTTTGTTCTGCTCCTAGCACCGTCTTCTAGTGAATGGGGCGCGTGTGTTATGGGAACTGTGTGTCCCACAACACATCGCGTTCCCCATTCACAAAGCGCAGCGCGACGACTCGCGCATGTGCAGTAGGAAACGGGCAGTGAAGCTGTAGTCTTCGCTGCCCGTTTCCCTTACTGAGGATGGCGGCGCTGGGACCGGAGCGCAGAGGGACATCTTGGCCTCCACGACCGACATCGCGGGCGCCCTGGGAGGGTAAGTGTACTTATTAAAAGTTAGCAGCTACTTTTTTTTTTTTTAGCTGCTGACTTTTAAAAAAAATTTTTTTTTTTTTAGCTGAAACACCCCTTTAACTTGTAAACAACACATCTAAAAAAGAGTCTCGGTCCTTAAGTGGTTAACTGACAATTGCGTGGTTATGCAACACTGTATACAAACCAAATTTCTATAATATTTTCCCCCACAAATAGAGCTTTCTTCTGGTGGTATTTGATCGCCACATTTTTCTTTTTTTTCTTTGCGCTATAAATGAAAAAAGACCAAAAATTTGGAAAAAAAATAACAATTTTTTTTACTTTGTGCTGTAAAACATATAAAATATAAACATTTAAAAAATCGAATTTCTTCATAAATTTAAGACAATATGTATTCTACAATTTTTGGTAAAAAAAATAAAAATCTCAATAAGCATATATTGAGTGGTTCACGTTATGGCACCTATAACACCGCTTCCTCTGACCCCAGGTCACCCTGGATCCACCCAAGCCTGTGACTCAATAGTGAAAGGAAAAGAAGCAATATATAAGCTCATCTCTATGTCATGTTGGTCTCTCCTATTAGCACATTTCTTGTCAGCACATGAACGGATTGGTTCCTTGTACTCCGTCTTCTCACATTCCAACTCATCAATATAGGTACTGCAAGAGGCTACCAGGTCATATTTAAGTACTTTACACTGCTTACTTGTAAAAAATACATTTAATAATGTATTTTCCAATTGCTGACCACCAAATGTAGAAAAATTTCCTGTCACCAAGTGGTTATGAACTTTGGTATCATTTTTTACAGCCAGCAAGTGGCAGTTCAGTAAAGGTGATGTGGGGGCCTTTACCACAGCCTGATCACTTTTATAGTGGTAAGAAGAGCTGATCCCCCGCTGCCCACAGATCCCAGGACCGCAGTGAACAGCCAGGATAGCTAGATGCAGAGGAGATAGAGGAACATCCATTCCTCAATCTTCTCTGTGACTAATGAAGCCACTCAGTGGCGGCCCGTCAATAGGGGGCACAGGGGCGCGGCCTCCCCCAAAGCTAGTCATCAAAAAAAAAAATTCCTTTAAGTGTGTGCAGGGCGCCAGACACACAGGTGTCTATGGGAAGCATGACGTTTTTGACAGCATGTGATTGCGGCTGAGAATTATTGGCTTCCTTTAGATTGTCCTTGGGGTGCATCGCTCTGTATTATTAAGCTTCGTGTGGTGGCTTATGATTGGCTTATGATTGGCAGTCCATAGGACATAGAGTGGTGCTTTGAGCAGATCCGCGTCACTTCCGGTTTCTCGAGTCGACTCGTCCCGGTCCTGTGGTGGAACGCAAGGCCTGAGTCGAGCCTCTCTGACTCGGCCAGTGCAGTGGCAGCCAGTCACGCTGTCCCTGATTCCCTGTGTGTTGACTGTGTAATCTCGGCTTTGATTGGATAGATTGATAGCAGCGCAGGCATTGGCTCCTGCTGCTGTCAATCAAATACAATGACGCGGGCTCCAGGGGGTGGGGGCAAGTCATACATTCGGCTTCGAAGGGACCCCAGAAGAGGAGGTTCGGGGCCACTCTGTGCAAAACAAGCTGTGCAGTGGAGGTAAGTATGACAATTTTGTTATTAAAAAAAAACAAAAAAAAACAAAGCTTTAGTATCACTTTAACCACTTCCCGACTGGCGCACACAGATGTACGTCGGCAGAATGGCACGGACAGGCAGAAGGGCGTACGGGTACGTCCCTTTGAATATGCCGCCGTGCCATCGTGTGCACGCACCGATCGGGACCCCCATGAGTCCGGTCGCGGGTCCCACGGACTCAACCGCCGTGGGGTTACCCGTGATTGTCTCATGGGGAGGACGAACGGGGAGATGCGGAAGTAAACAGCATCTCCCCATTCTGCCTAGCAACAAGTGACACTAATCTCTGCTCCCTGTGATTGGAGCAGAGATCCGTGATCACTAACACACAGCCACGCCCCCCACAGTTAGTAACACGCCCCTAGGACACACTTAACCCCTACACTGCCACCCCTGGTTAACCCCTTCACATATTTGTATAGAACTGATTGCTGTATAAATAAAATGGTCCCAAAAATGTGTCAAAAATGTCCGATGTTTCCGCCATAATGTCGCAGTCACAATAAAAATCGCTGATCGCCGCCATTACTAGTAAAAATTTAATTATTAATAAAAATGCTATAAAACGATCCCCTATTTTGTAAACGCTATAACTTTTGCGCAAACCAATCAATAATCACTTATTGCGATTTTTTTACCAAAAATATGTAGAAGAATACATATCGGCCTAAACTGAGGAAAAAAAAAATTTTTTTATATATTTTTGGGAGATATTTATTATCGCAAAAAGTAAAAAATAATGCGTTTTATTAAAAATTGTCGCTCTTTTTTTGTTTATAGCGCAAAAAATAAAAACCGCAGGGGTGATAAAATACCACCAAAAGAAAGCTCCATTTGTGGGGAAAAAAGGACGTAAATTTTGTTTGGGAGCCACGTTGCATGACCGCGCAATTGTCAGTTAAACCGACGCAGTGCCAAATTGCAAAAAGTACTCTGGTCTTAAGCCAGCAAAATGGTCCGGTCTGAAAGTTGTTAAGGATTCATTAACAATGACCTGCATTAACCTGAGAATGAATGCCAGCAGCCGGATTCAGAATAGGAACTTCACCTGGAATGGAATGGCTTTAATTCTCTCCTTTCTGTGCATCATGATCTATGGCATGTGATTTGGTTACCCTGCCTTTGACAATTTACCCATTTTCTAATTCTTTTTAAGTCAGTATATTTGTGTACACTTTATATTCTTTGTAACATAGCCATCTCACAAAATTGTGTAATGTAGTTTCTTTGTGTACAGGCATTTGTCATCTACCCATATTGTAGTCCATGGCATTGTGCTTCCGCTGTGCAACAACTGTTAGAGGCAGCTACTATGGATGGATGAGGAGTCACATCTCAGGTAATAACTGGAATATTCAAAGGACAAGTTCCAGAATAGGTAAAAATCCCCTCAACCCTTTTCCCCTCCGGCCCCCTCTATAAACTAAACTGTACCGCCCCTATACGCCCACTACCCACCTTGAAGGTCCATACTTACCTCCTCTAACGGCTATAGCCAGGCCCATAATGTCTAATGTCAGGCTGCTTGTACACTAATGTCCCATAGACTTGAATGTCACAACCCATAGTGCAGGAGCAATGTTCCATTCAAGTCTGTGGAACATTGGTGCACAGTTGTGGACAGCCCAGCATGTTTCTTTAACCACCTCAATACAGGGCACTTACACCCCCTTCCTGCCCAAGCCAATTTTCAGCTTTCAGCGCTGTGACTGTTTAAATGACAATTGCGTGGTCATGCTACGCTGTACCCAAACAGAATTTTTATAATTTTGTTCCCACAAATAGAGCTTTCTTTTGGTGGTATTTGATCACCTCTGCGGTTTTTATTTTTTGCTAAACAAATAAAAAAAGACCTACATTTTTTCTTTTGTTTCTGTTATAAAATTTGGTAAATAAGTAAGTTTTCTCCTTAACTGATGGGCACTGATAAAGCGGCACTGATGGGTACTGATAAGGCGGCACCCATGAGGTGGCACTGACGATGGGCACTGATAGGCGGTACTGATGGGCACTGGTAGGCGGCACTGATATGCAGCACTGATGGGTATTGATAGGCAGCACTGGTGGGCACTGATGGGCACTGAAAGGCTGCACTGATGTGTACTTATGGGTGGCACTGATAGGCGGCACTGCTGGGCACTGATATGCGGCATTAATAGGCATCACTGATTACACTTGCACTGGCAGGCATTTGGGATGGGCACTGATTGACAGCTGCCTGGGCACTGTTAGACAGCTGCCTGGGCACTGATTGGCATTTCCCTGGTGGTCTAGGGTGGCATACCTGGTGGTCCAGGGTGGTGCCAATCCCTGGTGGTCTTGGCGGCATCCTGGTGGTCCTGGGTGGGCATCCGAGGGGGGGCTGTGCTGATAAACAATAAGCACAGACCCCCCTGTCAGGAGAGCAGCCGATTGGCTCTCCTCTACTCGGGTCTGTCAGATGCGAGTGAGGAAAAGCCGATCAGCGGCTCTTCCTGTTTACATCGTGATCAGCCGTGATTGGACACGGCTGATCACGTGGTAAAGAGCCTCCATCTGACTGACACACCACACCACCAGATCGCCATGATGCCCGCCCCCAGGGGAGCGCAAGAGCGGTCATTCTGGGAGGACGTCATATGACGCCCGCCCCAGAACGAGAGCTGCGCCACCTGGCCATCATTTGACAGCCAGCGGGCGCGAGGCGGTTAAAGAGCACATGTCACCTGCCCAAAGTTATCACATAGGGACATAGGGAGCTTGTTAACCCCCTTGTGTTAGCAATAAAGTTAAATTGAAAAAGTGTAAAAAATGTATAATTTTAGCTACCATAGTTTGTAATGCGCAATTTTCAGCCTCAACATGTTTGGTAGCAACGCAGCATCATCTTATAAATTTTACCAAAAAAATGGGTATTATATTGTGTCTGTGTGCACTAAAATTAAATTTAGTGTATTTTTTCCTGAAATTTGCATTTGATAAGTGGCTGCACAGATATTGTGTGACATAAAAATTACAACAGCCACCCTTTTATTCTCCAGGACCTCTGCTTTCAGAAAATATACAATGTTTGGGGTTCTAGGTAACTGTCTACCAAAAACTGCTGATTTTAACATGTGTTTGAAAAAATGCTCCAGACAGCAAAGTGGTTAAGGAGTACAAAGCTGCATCAATCAGTATCTTTAATATCTGAATTCAGCTCCACGTCCAGCTTTAAGTCCGGTCAGTTTCACATGGGCTTCAGCCTGTATAAGAGCAGTGTGAATATAAAGTGACCAAATGTCCCCGGTTTTAGGGGACAGTCACCGGATTGAGGACACTGTCCCCGGACCAAGTCTGTCCCCGGTTTTGTCCCCGGATTTGACTTCAACAGGAGCTGGGGCAATTTTCAAAGACAGTCAGTGCAGAAGAAAAAAAAAAATCTGAATTACACCCCCCCCCCCCCCCTACTAGCTTAAGGGGGTGTATTTTTTCCATTATCTATGTCCCTTTCTGGTGATGATGTGCTGGTCAGAGCGGATGGACTATTTCTTCAGTTTCTGGCACATGCCCATTTAGCTCCACTCACATGTTCTTCTGTTCTTCTGCCTTGGCCGCCTGCCTGCTTATCTCCTTGCCTTCCCCGGCAGAGTCATTTTCCTCCGGTCCCCACCCAGTAGTAGCCGAGGCCCGGAGAGTGAGACCTGAGAGGCTGTGAGGCAGGCGGAGGCTGTGAGGCAGGCGGAGGCGGCAACGGGCAGAGATCGGCAGCTGAGCTCAGCTGACGATGTCCAGCAGCAGGAACAGAGGGGAAGCAGATCCAATCGTGGGGCTGCCAGAGCCTTCAAGGCTTCAACACAGGTGTGCTTTGGAGGTGTCTGTGAATAGACTACATTTCACTGTGTCTGTCTCTCTGGCATAATGGATGGTATCAGAACTCACAGGCATGAGGCACTTATTGGTCATAAGTTAACAAAATCAGCACCCAGCAGCCATGTTATGTGACACACTGTGACAGAGCCAGCCAGAGCCATGATAGAGTGCCTGCTGCCTGTGAGTTATCATAATGCTGATGATCTTTACCAGTTGCCGATCGCCTGATAGCAGATTTACTGCTACAGGGTGTTTGCGCTGCACAGGATCAGTTATATATGTGATCCTGCATTTCTGGGTATCAGAGCCAATCAGCAGATCCGGTGGACTCGCCTAGTGGTCTGCCTATGTAAACAAGGCAGTTCACCATTCTGTCAGTGTGGAAGACATCGATCCTGTGTTCCTGCAAAGCAGGTACAGGGATCTATGTCTTCCCTTAGTAAAAGCACCTCCTCCACAGTGAAAAAACACTTTTTAGGCACACATTTAACCCATTGATTGCCCTAGATGTTATCCCCTTCCCAGCCAGTGTCATTAGTACAGTGACAGTACATATTTTTAGCATTGATCTCTGTATTAGTGTCACTGGTTCCCACAAAGTGTCAAAAGTGTCACTAATGCCACGTACACACGAGCGGAATGTCCGACAGAAAAAGTCAGATGGAATCTTTTCATCGGATATTCCGATCGTGTGTGTGCTTTTTTTTTTTTTTTTTTCGAAAATTCTGACAGACCTAGAAACAGAACATGTTTGAAATATTTCCGACGGAACCAATTCCTATCGGGAAAACCACTCATCTGTATGCCGTTCCAACGGACCAAAAACAACGCATGCTCTGAAGCAAGTACGAGACGACAGTTATTGGCTACTGGCTATTGAACTTCCCTTTTCTAGTCCCGTCGTACGTGTTGTATGTCACCGCGTTCTTGACGGTCGGACTTTGGTGTGATCGTGTAGGCAAGACAGTTTCAGCGGAACTCTGTCAGAAAAACCTTCAGAGTTTATTCCGACGGGAAAACTGGTCGTGTGTAAGCGCCATTAGTGTCCGATTTGTCCACCGCAATATTGCAGTCCCGCTATGAGTCGCTGATTGCTACCATTACTAGTAAAAAATAAATAAAAAATATGTCCCCGGATTTCATTTAAAAAATCTGGTCACCTTAGTTTCAGGTGCATGCCCATCCAGCTCCGCTCGCATGTTCTTCTGCCTTGGCTCAAGTCCCGGCCAGCCGCCTGCCTGCTTATCTCCTTGCCTTCCCTGGCGGAGTGATCTTCCTCCGCTCCCCACCCAGTAGTACCTGGGGCCCGAAGAGTAAGACTTGACAGGCTGTGAGGTGGGCGGCAAGCAACGATGGGCAGAGAGTCGCTGATTGCCGCCATTGCTAGTAAAAAAAAAAAATATGTCCCCGGATTTCATTTTAAAAATCTGGTCACCTTATGTGAATAGCAAGCTTTGACAAAGAATTTGCAAGCTTTCTTGAAGCTTTTAAGTTTCCAGTTTCTAAAAATGTTAAACACATATCCTAATGGGAGTGCTGGTTGTCTTTTTTTTTTTTTTCATTCTTTATTTTTATCAAAGTTTTACATATACAATACAATAAACAGTGAGTCAGACTTCATTTTAAACATATCGTCCCATCATATAGCACAGTTTTTCTCCCCCCCCTCCCCGCCTTGCTTAACGTATATCGAGGTTTAATATTATTATCTCTTTAATAAATGTGAGCCTCCTACTACAATGCGAGAGGTATTTTTATCCCGTCAATTCCAGAAAATATCTCCAAGAGTTTTTAAAATTGTTCCATTCTGTCCACTTATTATTTCTCTCGGGTTGTCCCTCTACCTCCCCCTCGGTTGGCCCTGGGCCTTCCACTCTCTGCAATGCGTTGACACCAAAAATCCAATCCCGAAGGGTCGGATCCACAGCTTCTCGCCATCTCTTTGGTATTAAATCCTTTGCTACGTTGAGAAAAACCGGGGTTAACGAAGCCCTATACTGTCTCAAAGGGGTCAGGGTAGCATGGAACAGGCACGTCCAGGGGTCTTCTTGGACTGCTTCCCCAGTTATGGTGAGGATTAACTCTAGAACCCCTTCCCAGAATTTTTTGATGACTGGACAATCCCACCAAATATGGGACATCGTACCCCTGGTCTTGCATCCCCTCCAGCACTCGGGAGACACCTCCGCCTGGAACCTACTGAGTCTATCCGGGGTTAGATAACTCCTGGAGAGACATTTATAATTTGTTTCCACTGTTTTTATTGAAAAAGATGAGCTATGTATTATACAAAACATTTTTTCCACCCTCATCTTACTACAGAGTACTCCTGTTTCTTCTTCCCATTTTTTAACAAATGGCGGTGGATCCATGTCCTCATTTATTAAAATTTTATAGATTCTAGATATATTGTTCTTTGTGCTGTCGCGGGTGCAAAGCCGCTCCAGCTGAGTATAGTCATTGCCGTGGCGAATCGGACGGGGAAGACTCTCTATAAAATGTTTCAATTGGGCGTATTTCCAAATGTCAATCACCATCAAGTTCGTGTTCGTGGATAACTCTTGATATGTGCATATTTTCCCATTTTTCATTATATCCTTCACCTGTGCCCCTTTATCTTTAATCCAGTTCCCTCCTACCTCACATCTACCTGGTTCAAAAAGTGCATTATCTTTTAGATATATTAAGGAGGAATTAAATTTCCAATTATTTCTTTTATATACATTATCCCATATGTCTAAAGTGACCCGTGTTATCTCGTATGCGCTGTTTCCTAAAAGTCTAAATTTAGGTGGATTCCATATATCGTGCCCTAGATTTCTGCTAATTATATTTTCTATACTTACCCATCTCTTATCATTCCCTATCTTTGCCCACTCCATTACCCGTGAAAGTGCTATTGCCTTGAAATATTTTTCGAAATCTGGGGAGGCTAACCCCCCCTGCAGTTTCCCCCTAGTCAGTATTCTAGCTGCAAGCCGCGGTTTTTTATTTGACCAAATGAATTTGGAGATAATTTGCTTTAATGTTTTAAAGAACTCTTAGGGGATCGCTAGTGGGAGCATCTGGAATTTGTAATTAATCCTGGGGGCCAGAAACATCTTTACTGCGTTTACGCGACCAATCCAAGAGAGAGGTCGAAGGGACATTTGACCACATTCTTTTCTAATCTCATCAAGCAATGGGAGGTAATTTATTGAAAAGATTTTTTTTTGTGGAGTCTGCCAGCCTAATCCCCAGATATCTAATATCCTCTCTCCAGGGAAAATTAAATTCGTCCATGAGTAGCTCGGCCTCGTCCTTTTTTATATTAATGTTCAGAATTTCTGACTTATTTACATTAATTTTCAAATTTGAGATTTTTCCATAAGTTTTCAAAGTGGAGAGCAAAATTGGGAGGGTAATCCGGGGATTAGAGATGTAGAAGAGCACATCGTCAGCGAATGCTGCTAACTTGTGCTCCTCCCCACCTACTCTAATCCCGGTTATATTGGTGTTTTTACGTATTAAAGATAAAAGAGGCTCTAAGGATAAAACGAACAATAGAGGTGACAAAGGGCACCCCTGGCGCGTACCGTTTCTCATTACAAAGACTTCCGAAGGAAGTCCATTGACATTTACCGAGGCTTGGGGCCTGTTGTATAGCATTTTAATCCATTGCAGCATCCTTGGGCCCAACCCCATAGATTCTAATGTTTCCATCATGAATCCCCAGTCTACCCTGTCAAACGCCTTCTCGGCGTCGATTGACAGGAGCAGACTGGGGATCCCCAACTGTTTAGCCGCTTGGATCAGCAACACCGACCGTACCCCATTGTCCCGGGGAGTGCTGGTTGTCACAGAAAGCTGCTAGCAGGCTTTCAACAAGAAATTCTGAAGACCATTTAATGTGGCAATCAGCACCAGGAGTAAGTCATGCAGATAAAACATATCAGGAAGTGATGTCAGCTGGAACCGGAAGTGCCTGTGGCGCCATCTTGGTCACTGGAAAGGAGATACAGCCTGCCAATGTGAACATTTTTTAAAATAATAAAGGCAATTTTAGTGGGATTTTCTGCACTGTTCTTTCTCTTTCTATGTCCTGCCTGCAATTTACTTATGAGTTTTCTTTAGATTTTTTTTCCAGTGGAGCAAGTGGATGGGAAGCAGCTTGGTGCAAACGAAATCACCCAATCCTGTGTGATAGGGGTTGCTGAAGGTGAGGTGTTTTGGCATGTGAGGGAATGAGCACTGTGGAGGGTCACATGTTTTGGCACAATATATTAAAGATTTAAATAACAGTGGAGTTTTGAATATACTGCACTATTGAATGTTCCTTTTAACACGAATGACGAGGATTTGAATACAAGAGGTGCTCCACAGGAGGAAGAGGAGATTTGGATTGATGGGCCTAATGATTTTTTCTGTTAATAATGTAGCGCTGGCTCCTGACAAGCAGGCCCTATTGTTTTTGAAAATTAAATTGCCTGAAGCCACAGTTGGGCTTCAGGATAATTTTGCTAAATTTCTGGTTTCAGTACCAGTCCAGCTGGGTTGCACTGGGTTCTGTTTGGCCGCAGGTGTCGCTGCCACCACCGGCCAAGGTAGAAACGCAGTCTAGCTGGATGCTTTGAATGCCACTTATCTCTCGGAACCATCCCAGTGGGAGTGTTCTCCTGCTGTGAATTCTGGGGGGTGGTATTTAAGGTACCGACGCCATGTTGGGGGATTATTTTCTGTCTGGTTCTGGTGGTCCTCCTGACCCAGCCCTATGGCCCTCCTGGCCTGGGGTGCGGAACCATGCATCTTGTGTCTTGGGGCTGGCTAGCCCGAGGCAATGCAACTGGAGGGACAGGCCTGACTGAAGTTCAGAGCCTACTGATCCAAGGAAGGTCTGGTGCCGTCTCATCTGAAGGGAGAGGCCCAGCAACTGAAGTACCCCAGGGGAGGACCCGTTCAGGAGAAGGCTGTGCGCAAGGCTGGCTTCTCTGAAGGAGCCTGAAGACTTAGTTGAAGGACGCAACCTGGATCAACACCCATACGGTATCGTCGGGTTGGCTGAGAGAAACTTGTACCGTATGTTAGTTCTTTAAAGTTCATCAAATCCCTCAGTGAAGCTAAAGTGTAACCTACAAGTCTGTGGCAGAGACTTTACCGAGCATCCTACCGGCTGCTAGGCCTAGTGAGAGAGGTCTATCCGGGGGTTTAAATGAATCCAGTTTGTGGGACAGCAATATCTTTTGGATTCTTCTAGTATCTTCACCCTGCAATCTTAAGTACCTGAACTCACCCCTAACCCTCTACCCTTAATTACAAAACTTTGTCTTCTTTTTCTAAATAAATAACCTAAAAGAGGATTCAGTGTCAGTCTCAACATTACTTTGGGCCACTTTCCACAGGATCCCCAAGACGGAGACGCAAGTAAGTGAGGTAAAGGTAAGCCCAAATAAAACCAGCAGCTCCTTCTGGGGTCAGAGCTACAATAAGGATTTAGACAAAAGGTGAATCACAAAGTCACTGATCACTGGTGGATATACATGCATGATGGTATGCACGCATATGAGCATATTATAGTTTAGAGATACTGCCCTATATGAGCTTTTTTTCTTTTTTCGGGATGAGCTGAGAGATTGTGAAGAGGTTTAAGGAACACACAGAGACAGAGTGAAAAAACTTTATTGGACCCATTCATTGGCATATGGGTTGGAAAATCGGACAAGAATCTTTGAGATTGAACCCACTGGATATACCTAGCTGTTGATTGATTGAAGAAACAGCTGCATGAATTTAAGCGCATGACTTTTTAAATTTATATACTGAAATTCGCCAGGGGGGGGCGTTATTGTGCATTCTGGCAGCTGATTGGGGACACTTGAGTGTCAGTTAAAGACTTTTAATATGAGTTAAAGGTTTCCACACTTGCGTTCCTATAAGTAACTTTCACTCAGCCAAATGTGCCAGAGGAGCTAAGGTTGTTCCTGAAGTCGAGGCGCAGAACAACTGAAATTACCAAGTGGTTCCAGTGGTGGAAGTGCTACTCCAGCCCTTGGCCTTGTGGCTGCTGCTGTTTTCTTTTTATTTATTTTTTTCAAACATCATTTTCACCTGGTAATCCTGAAAATAACACCCTGGGCACACTGGGGTTTATTTACTAAAGGCAAATGCAAGTGCACTCAGAATTACAGTCGCTGTAGATCTGAGGGGGACATGCAAAGAAAATAAAAAACAGCATTTTTGCTTGTACATGATTGGATGATACAATCAGCAGAGCTTCCACTCATTTCAGATCTTCCCCTCAGATCTACAGCGACTGCACTTCCAAGTCAGTGCACTTGTAGTGCAAAGTGGATTTGCCTTTAGTAAATCAACCCCAAAGTCTCTGGGTGGCTACGTCAATCCTTCATTGATCTATGGAGGGAGTCATGGTTGTCACCCTAGCCTGCTCTCCTAATATGGACTATATATATGTAACTCTTCATCTCCATTTTATGGAGCCTCCAGCCTCTGGCTCTAATCACATGCTTCTAAAAAAAAAAAACCCCATTGGAGTCCATGTGTCCGGCACCCTGCATGTAAATTAGGGGCCGGGCGCATGGATTAGTGGGGCGGCGCCCCTGCGCACTGTATGGTGGTGCCGCCACTGGTAGTAAGAAAGATTTTATTTGGTGCAGGACCTTGCATTTCTGGCAAGCTCAACAGGTTTTTTTCTGTATTTGCTGAAAATGTTCTTAGCTTGAAAGAAAAAAGAAAACCAAGGCAGCCGGCACATCTAATGACTTTAAGCTGCTATATACTGCAGTACATTTTTGTTTTTAGGTTTAGTTATCCTTTAACCAGTTGTGTACCAGTCTGTCATACTCCTTTAGTGCTGTGATGAAATCACCGAAAATGATCTCCAAGGTGAGCAAATTTTTTGAAGAAACATGCTCCAAGGGGTTTAAACACGAAGCTTGATAATAGTGAAGTGGATACATTAAAGTTGGCTGGTAAAAAAAGGGAAAGCTGTTTAAGGACCAGAGCAGAGCTGGATAATGATAGCTGGAATATATGGGAAGCTGCATCAAGATCAGAGGGAGTTTGGAAAACAAGGGATGCAGTGTCAAGAGTAGGGGCTGTGTAAAAGACTGCTAAAAAACAGGTAGGTTCATTGGAAGGGGCTAGGTTAGCAGAGGGGGGTTGAGAGACTTTAAGTACAGGGAGGGGAGAAGCGGAATGGCAGGTAAAACCCAGATAAGGTAATTTGGTGACAATCCACACCCACCTGTAACCCAATGTACCCCATATCAGAACCACAGAAAAGGAAGGTCAGTCCTGTGTTTGAGCATGGAATGGGAGAGGATGGGGGAGGGCTATGGCAGGTGATAAGGAGTTTCCCATGTTAGAAATATCAATTGGCAATTATAGTACTGTTTGCACTACTAAAAAAAGATAAGAAAAACACACATGCAAAATGCAACAATAAATGTAAGTGTATATTCACCAATTCCAGAGGTCTCCTAAGCAAAAAAGAAGAGTTGGAAGCATTCATGCATGAAGAGATCTATAATTTAATTGATATATCTAAATCTTGGGCTCATTCTTCACACAAGTGGGCTATTAATATTCCTGGCTATGCTCTCTTTCGGGGAGACAGGGTAAAATGGAAAGGTGGTGGTGTCTGTTTCTAAGTTAAAGTGGAGTTCCACCCATATAAAAGTCAGCAGCTACAAAAAGTGTAGCTGCTGACTTTTATTAATTAGACACTCACCTGTCCCATGGTCCAGCGATGCGGGCAAACAAAGCCCTGCTCTTCTCCCCTCCTCTCTGCGGTGCCAGCATTGTCACTGTTGGCGCTCGGCTGTGGCTTCACAGCCAGGCACGCACTGCGAATGCACGAGCCGTGCTGCGCACTATGACTGGCCAGGCAATCATCTGGGACCTGTGACGTGTTCCAGATGAATGCCGAGAGGAAGGGGGGAGAGGTGAACTTCTTTCCGGCGCCGAGGTGTCCCTTTTTAGAGGGATCCAGCTCCCCCCCAAAATGTGGCATGTCAGGGGGTCACCTTCAATTAAAACGGAAGTTAAATTTTTGGGTGGAACTCCGCTTTAAAGTGTTTGTTAACCCAAATAATTACACACCCTGGTCTCTTAGAGCAGAATACACAGCACAATGCTTATGCTGTGTAATCTGCCCTCCCTGAATTTGCCACGTTCTGTTTGCCCTCTCTGCGCTAACCACGAAAATCAGGGCTGCTCAGCACTGACCACCGTGGTCAGAGTATGACCCTCCGTCATATGTATGTGTCCCCTCTGCTCTCCTCTCTCCCCCCTCACCCCCTTTTTCCTGCCTGTCATCTCCCTCTCTGTATCTGTCTCCACCCTGCCCCACCCCCCACCGCTATTCTTTAAACAAAAAACGTAAAATTGTCATTGTCAGCCCCTCTATTAGAGGCCGGCATAGCACACTATGTAAGTGGATTTAAAAAAAGGAGCATTCTAAATACCGATTTTTTTTTTTTGTGTAATCTTTATTTTTGCAAAGACAGATAACATGTTCAACATTCGTAAAATAAAATTGCGGGCCCATGCAGGCTTGTTGTGCATAAACCTTGTATACAAATAGATTCAACATAAAAGTAAGTACATAGTGTAAGAAAGATGTACCCTGGGAGTATCTTGCAAGGTAGCCAAAGGCTATCCTCTGATAAGGTGCTGGGTGGTCAAAGTGGGGGCAATCCCTGTGGATATCTGAGATAAGTGTGCAAGACAACTGATGTGTGTATGCCTCAGTTTGATAGCCACACCGTGGGTAAAAAGCCAATGGGGGCTATCATTTATTGTTCAATGAAAGTATGGACCGCGGGCCCGCAGCCGCAGCAGGGGGAGGGGGGCTAATTCAGCCTCTTGCTTACCTTCCCCCACCCACGCGCACACCAGGGGGACCAGGGAGAACTATATTAAACGCTCCGCGGGGATAAACAGTGCCCCCTAAAAAAAAAAAAAAAGGGGGCCTTCCCCACGATTGTAGAGGCATCAGGCATCGCGTCTATTAGTCATGGTGAGTAAGTCCTGGACCAGCGTCCAAGCAACAGAAAATATGTGTCATTCCTAAGGGGTTTAGAAAAAAAAGAACAGGAGAAGAGAGAGGGGGAGACGGGAAAAGGAGAAAAGAAAAGAGAAAAAAAAAAGGGGGGGGGGGGGGAGGAATGGTCAGGTCATACCTGGAACCTTGTAAGGAATTTTCATCTCATCCACACCGGGCACACCGCACCTGGTCAAGATAGATGGTCCATCTGGAGTCCGATAATTGCTGTATGGCAAAAAGCTGTCTCCCTATTCTCTAGGATTTCATAGGTCTACGAGTCTTAAGGGATGGGTCTGCCAGTTCTAATAAAGCCATGTCTAAGCTGGAGGGCATGTAACTTGGGTCTGAAACATATTCAAACCAGGGTGCCCAGACACCAGTAAATCGGTCCCTGGTGCCCCGGCAGGTTGCTATCCATTCCTCCGCCTTTGAATAAACGAATACCATTCACCTTGCTGACCCATTCTTCTCGAGTAGGGATTCTGGGTTGCTTCCAGTAAATTGGAAGCAGGCACCTCGCCGCATTTAGTAAGTGGGATAGTGTGCTTTTCTTATATTGGCTAACTGGGATCGGGGGAACATGTAAGAGGAAGTGTGTTGGAGACAGAGGGACGTCTAGCCCCAGTACCACTTTTATTTGATCCTTAATGTCATCCCAAAAGGATTAAACAATGGGGCATCCTTATGTGGATAAGCATGCCTCTGTGTCCACATCCTCTTCCCAGAGGGGTAGATATGTGCCAAGTCCACTGGTATCCGGTACCAGCGGGACAGTATCTTGTAGTTTGTTTCCTGGGTTTTAGAATCAATAGAGGATGAGTGAGTGAACTGATATAGGTAAGTTAGTTGTGTTTTCGTGAGTTCGTGTCCCAAGTCCTTTTCCCATCTTCGGATATAGGCATGTTTGGGTTAAGAATGGCAGAGCCCAGCAGCTGGTACAGTTCCCACACCATATGGGGTATCAATGAAAAAAAAGAAAGATATACTGCGCTGTGAAACTGCAACTTAGCAGCCGGCACAGCTGTAGACAAAAAGCAACAATGTGAATATGTAGAGAAACGTGCAGCGTTGGACTGTCATATACATGTTTGGTGGAACGAATATATATATATATATATATATATATATATGGACTTTATTTGCAATTTACACTTGGACTTTAATTATCACTTTATATTCTGAACTGTGTTTGTGGTGCAGTCACCACGCTAGTATTATTTTGTTTTATATATTTTTTGGTGGATTCACGTTTCACTACTGTTTGAATCTTTATTACTTTTGAATGTCACATTCATAGGTTTTTGCAATTTCAGTGCTGCACGTTTCTCTACATATTCACCATATGGGGTATCGGTTCGTCATCTACAAAGAGTTGTTCGAACGAGGTGATGGAGGAGGGGTCTCTAATGGAGTAGACGTGTTTCTCAAAGAAATGGTGTAATTGCCTATACCGCCAGAAGTTAATGCGGGAACCCTGATGTATGGCTTGGAGGGTGTCAAAACTTAGAAGCCTACCGTCTTTCATGAGTTTACCACAACTGCCTTTGCCATCGTCTACCCATGGCCCAAAAAAGGCCATTTGTTCGCCTGGGTGAAACCATAGAAACCCACCCAATATGGCCAACGGGGACATATGGGGGGCTATTTTTAGAAGTGGGTTAATCTTGTCCCAGACTGAGAGCACATGTGTTGTCAGTGGGGAGGTTGTATCAGCCCCCTGTGTTCCTGGGTTAGCCACGGAGCGTAGCTTAGATTTCTGCCTGCCAAGCTCTTTTCTAAGGAGACCCATAGCTTGGAGTGGGTATGAAAGCGCCAGTTGAGTATTCTCTGGAGGATCATGGCTCGGTAGTAGCGTTGTATGTCTGGGATACCCAAGTCACCCTCGCGCTTTGGGCGTTTCAGCACCCTTAAGCCCCATACACACGGTCGGATTTTCCGATGGATTCTGTCCTATCAGACAATGTTGTCGGAAATTCCGACCGTGTGTAGGCACCATCGGACAGTTTCCATCGGATTGTCCGACGGACAAAGTCCTATCTCTTGCTGGATAGATTTTTTGACAACAAAGTCCGATCACACCAAATCCGATCGTGTGTAGCGAATTCCGACGGACAAAGTGCTACGCATGCTCAGATCACATTACAAGACCAAAGCTATTGGCTACTAGCCTCTACGTAGTCCCGTCGTAGGCAACAAACGTCACCACGTTCAGAATGATCGGATTTTCCGACAACTTTGTCCGACCGTGTGTACGCAAAACCAACATCGGACAAAGTACGACGGACATGATCCGACGGACCTGGTCCTCGGATAATCCGAGCGTATGTATGGGGCTTTAGAGCTATTCTAGGTTTTCGTGCATTCCATACAAATTCATACAGCATGCTGGACAGACAATCTAGGTAAGGGTATCAGGAAGAAGAGTATACTTGGCAGAATATTCATTTTTATGATGTTTACCCGTCCCAACCACGTGAAAGCAGTCTGCGTCCATTGAAAAAGGTCTTTTAACCGCAGTAAGCAGCTGGGGATAGTTGGCAGTGTATAAGGTATTGAAATGGTCTGTAAGTTGTATGCCTAGGTATCTTAGAGATGACTTAGCCCATGTAAAAGGGAAGGCAGTCTGGAGGCTGTTTGTTAAGGGGGAGGTCAGTTGAATGGGTAGGATTTATGATTTCGTATAATTTATCTTAAAATTGGAAAGGGAACCAAAATGCTTGAGTTCCTTTATCAAGTTGTGCAAAGATATCAGGGGGTCTGAGAGGTGGAATAGGATATTGTTGGCGTAGGCCGATAGCTTATGTTCCGTGGTGCCAACCTGTAGACACAGTATTATGTATGTTGGGTACGAGCCCAGTGGATGAGTTGGATTGTCCTAAGGGAGTTATCTCAAGCTTCCCTCCCTGTAATGAAGCCCGTCTGGTCTGGGTGAATGATTCCTGGCATAAGATGTTTAAGCCTATTAGCTAAAATGTTTGGAATGTTTAGAATTTTTATCTCCACATTTAAAAGGGAAATGGGGCGGCAGCTCTGGGGGACAGTGGGATCCTTGCCCTCCTTTGGGATCGCTGTAATGTGAGCCAGAAGTGCCTCTGGGTGGATAGCATTGCCCCCTGCTATGGATTTGAAGTAGTTGCACATATGTGTCGCTAGGAGGGGTAAGAAGGTCTTATAATAAGCCTTGGTAAACCCGTCAGGGCCAGGACATTTCCCGTTGGGCAAGGACTCCACTGTTTCACCAAGCTCGGTAAGTGTGATCAGTAGCTCTAACGCAGAGCACTGGTCTTCAGTTAGGGAGGGAACTCCAGCCGTGGAGCTCATCTTTAGGTGAGCAAGAGGGGAGCGACAGTGGTGGGGCGATAGACTGGGGGTCATCCAAACTGCAGGCAGAGTTCGGGCCCATAGATGCTGATTGGGATGAGTGGTCTTCAGGCAGTGGATCGGATACAGAGTGGGAGTGAGGGAACACTCAGGAGGAGATAAAGATGATGGCTGGACAGTGATGTCTGTATTAAAGCTGTTAGTTATCCAAGGAATTGTGACGTAGTTGTAAAAAAATCTGCCTTAGTCAGGTAAGCTGCATGTTGCATGTCTGAGATAGAGCTAAAATTGGATATAGAGACTGGTGTTACAGTTGGGCCTACTCCAGTGCAAGGGAAGCCTTGTCACTACGAGATTGTGTTGTCCGGGCCTTTGGCAGCGCTATTGTTTGCCTGAGATTTTGCTTTGCTTACTTTCACCTAGTTTCTGCCATTGCTTCGAGTGAGGGTATTTGTGTGGTACTCACAGAGTAGGCTTTAGAAATAGGGTAGGCATACCTGCCCAAAGCAACATTACAGGTTGTACCCACAGTGTGGTGTCTGGGTACTGTTCCCAAGGGTTTTACAAAGAATGCATGGATCTGGATCCATTTCTTCTGTTATATCAGAAGACAGTGAAGAGTTGACGTAAGAATCCAAACAGAAAATAATAAATCAGTTAAGCTAAGAGTGTTTACTTTGTAAGAAAGAAGAGGTCCATCACCTTGGGACACTAGCAAAAAACCGAGGAATCTCAAACTGGGGTAGGTTTATAGAGGGGGACACCCAGTGTCCAGTCACTTACCAGCCTAAACTCCCAAGGTCTATAAATACTGTGTCATGTAGTAAATGATTAAGATGTGAAAGTTTGCAATGGGTGGGACAGCTTGCTAAAAGTCATTGCTGACCTCAACCACAAAATGAAATGAAAGACAAAAAAGAGCCTCCAATAAGAACAAAAAAAGGCAGCAAAGAGCTCATTTCCTAACTGACCCTAAATTCTCCATAGTCTCCCTATCCTTTCCTTCCAGCAGATTCCAAGTCACTAACACTGTCTGTTCTGTGCCCCGCCATCCTTTTTATGGTGAGTGGGCCCGCTTACCCAAGAGCCTCCTTATTGGCCTTTCTAAGCCTTCTGGCCATAGTTCAAAGGCCATGCAGGGCATTATTGTTTTAAAAAAATTCTGGGCAAATTTGCACAAAAATGCAAAAGGATTGTGAATCTCGAAACTGCAGGAATCACATTGAACCCTAGCAGCGAACCTGAACCTCATTCCTAGTCTGGCGCTAAAATACATCCGTTATGCTTAGATTGCATTTTCGGTTGTACCTGTTATTCTGGATTTCGATATCTTCGCGAATTCATCTGCAAATAAATAAGAACGATATTGATATGTAATTTCTCTTTCTAGATAGGCTTCACATTTCCAGTGTTAAAAGCTACACAAATAAAGCAGTTTAACTATCTATAGCTTGCTATCTATCCAAAAATTACTGAGGCACATTGACACCAAAGCAAAATTGAATTAACTGCTCTGCAAAAGAACATCTACTTCTAAGCATTTTTGTAGTAGGAGCAATGATTTTGGGAAGCATCTGGAGCTGAGGATTTCATTTAACTTTCAAAGCAAGCCTGGAGCAGAATTGCTGCAGTCACTCTAAAGCTGGCAAACATGGAACATTACCAACTTTACTTGGCCACTAGAGCTAAAGCAAGACAGAAAAAGATAATCATGACATGAGCATACAAGTCAGCATCTGAGAGTCACAGCAGAGCCATTAGAGTCAAAAAATACTGGTCACATTTACAATCTGATTTAACAATCTCCTCTCTATTGACCAACTGCTATTTTATGCAAGAGATGTGGATAGGATATAATTCACAAGGATTATTTAGTCTGGCCCTGGCACTACGAAGTTGCTGATAAGTGTAAAGGATATAAGAGGCTATTATACTGCAGACCTTGAAGGAAGTGTGCTGCTGACAACCATGCCCATTTTCATTAAAACTCTGCTGATACCCCAGAGCAGTGTTTCTCAACTCCAGTCCTCAAGGCGCCCCAACAGGTCATGTTTTTAGGCTTCCCATTATTTTGCACAGGTGATTTGATCAGTTTACTGCCTTAGTAATTAACACAGCCGTTTCATCTGAGGGAAAATCCTGAAAACATGACCTGTTGGGGCGCCTTGAGGACTGGAGTTGAGAAACACTGCCCCAGAGACACAGCCACAGAAACTCAGCACCTGGGTTATTGTGATTCCTTCACGCCAGATATGCTGAACCCCTCACAGGGGAAGATCCTCACTTAGCAGTGGTTAATTACAAGAACAAGGGACAAAAAGTGAGAAATTCACTGCAGAACCTGAGGAAACTTTTGGGTTGATAGCTGTTTCCTTGTTCTGAAGCAAGGTACAACATGGACACTGCTCTGGACCCCTGATTCCAGCTCCCTTACAGGCGTGCAACATGTGGTCTGTCTGATTAAAGCATACTAGGCCGCCAAAACAGCCCTGACACGTTGAGGCATGGCTGCCATTAGATCTCCGAAAGACTGCTGTGGTCTCTGGCAACAAGCCATCAGTAACAGATCCCGTAAGTCCTGCAAATTGTGAGGTGCGGCCAACATGGATCGGACTTGTTTTTTCCAGCACATCTCACAGATGCTCGATTGGATAGAGATTTGGAGGCCAAGTCAACACCTCAAACTTGTTATGTTCCTCAAACCATTCTTGAACCATTTTTGCAGTGTGGCAGGGTGCATTTTCCTGCTATAAGAGGCCACTACTCTCAAGGTTTCCCAGAAGAACATTGCCCAAAGCATCACACTGCAACAAAGCATTGCCCAAAAGCAACATTATCTTCTTGACATACTGCATCCTGGTGCCATCTCTTCCCCAGATAAGTGACCTATGTGCAGCCGGCCATCCACATGATGTACAAGAAAATGTGATTCATTAGACCAGGCAACCTTCTTCCATTGCTTCATGGCTCCAGTTCTGATGCTCACCTGCCCATTGTAAGAGCTTTTGGCTATGGACACAGGTCAGCATGGGCATCCTGACCGGTCTGTGGCTACAGATCATGGGTTAATAATGTATACCAATGTGGGAAGGTTGGCTCCACTACCTAGAGCCTCATTATTACCATAACACATATCTCCAAGGCCAAATCTAGGGGGGTGCTGATATGGCCCGTGGCACCCCCCTAGGCTGCTTTGGATGCTGTGTGGGGCTACATGCTCCTACTGCTCTCCATTCTGATAATAACCTCACCGCCGAGATCCCCTGAGAGTCAGTAGTAGAGGTGTTGCTAGCACTTGCCCCTCATGTCTCAACTAGTGCCCCCTGTGTCGAGGGCCCCCCCCCCCCAGCATTGTTTCCTTGCTCACTGCTGCTGCGTGAAAGAGACAGAGCAGTGGGTGTATTTTTTTTTTAAAATAAAAATCCTGCACTGATCATTGCCTAATAGAGTCATGTCGGCTGCTATAGGAAAGGATGGGCAGTGAGCCTTAGAAGGGAGAAGGGTTTTTGAGTGTAATGCGGCGTACACACGGTCGGAATTTCCGATGGAAACAGTCCGATGGGAGCTTTTCATCGGATTTTCCGACCGTGTGTATGCCCGGTCTTTTTCTGTTGGAATTTCCGACGGACTTTGAATTGAGAACCTGTTCTCAATTTTTCCGAAGGAAAACCTTTCTATCGGATTTTCCAATCATGTGTATGCAATTCTGACACGCAAAATTCCGACGCATGCTCGGAAACAATTTGACGCATGCTCGGAAGCATTAAACTTCCCTTTTATAGTGCTGTCGAACGTGTTTTATGCCGCTGTGTTATTGACCGTCGGAATTTGGTGTGATCGTGTGTAGGCAACACAGCTTGAGCGGAATTCCGTCGGAAAAACCGTCAGAGTTTTTTCCGACGAGAATTCCGATCGTGTGTATGCGGCATAAGAGTTGTGGATAGGGGGTGCTGCGCACAGGAGGGAGAGCTATGGACAGGAGGGAAGGGGGACTGCTGAATGTAGAGGTAAGAAAAGTAGATGGGTGGGGCTGGGGGCATAGGTTAAAGCTGTGGGATTTGGGGGTGGTGCTAGGGTCAGAGGTGAGAGCTATGTATGAATGGTGTAGGTGGGGGTGCTAGGTGCAAGCTGTGGATGGGTGGAGGCTGGTTGCTGGAGTCAGGGGTACATAGTTGGCTTGTGAACAGGGGGTCCAGAGGTGAGCTCTGGACAGGGGGCGCAGAAGTCAGATGAGGAAGGGGACAGAGATGAGATGTGAAATAGTTGAACAGGTGATTTGTGGACAGGGGAATGCAAAGGTGAGTGGTGCAATGGGGACACAGAGCGGATCTGTAGATGGAGGTGCAGTCGGTCTTATAACATTTTGTTAAATAGCTGTTTACATAATGGGATATTGCATTTTCGGAGTCGAACTCCAGCCTATTCTTCTTTATCTTAATTTTTTTTTAAATTCTTAAATTGAGTCGGTAAAGGTTAAACCAAGTGGTGGAGGTGGAAGAGGCTTGTTCATGGAATGGGCATTTATTTTATTTTTTTGGCAAGGTGATACTTCTGTAAAACCACCTCTTCATAAATCTTTTAAAATCTAAGTTTACTTTTTTCCCCACTAAATTACAGCTCCCCAATGTATCAATATACCATTAATGTACTTATTTTGCAGAAAAGTATAAGCTATCTATTTATCCTTCACAGCCCTTATCTCTGTGTCCAGCTTGTTGTATAAAAAAACTTCTCCATAAGGCCACTTTAACACTGGGGCAGGATCGGCGTCGGCGGTAAGGCAGCGCTATATTTAGTGCTGCTTTACCATTGTTTTTGCCACGGTATTCGGCCGAAAAAGGGTTAAAATCCCCGCAAAGCGCCGCAAAGCGGCGCTTTGCCGGCGGTATCCCATTGATTTTAATGGGTAGGAGCAGTATAGGATCCACAGATGCTGCTAGCAGGACTTTTTTGACCGTCCTGCTAGCGCACCGCTCCAGTAGCCCTCCGGCTTTCACACTGGAGTGAATGGGGATGGATTTTTTCAGGCACTGTACAGGCGCTATTTTTAGCGCTGTAGCGCCTGAAAAACACCCCAGTGTGAAAGGGGCCTTACTTCCTGGACAGACCTTAGGATGTGAAATTTGTTAAGACACAGGAAGGAGTTCACCAGCTGACCTGATTAGCATGCACCCTGCATTTGGACAAAAGTCCAAAGTACAAACACGCATGCTCGTAAGCAGAAGCGGTCGGTCTTGTAAACTAGCGTTTGTAATGGAGAATTAACATTTGTGAAGTGGAAAACTCTAAATGCAGTGCACAATTCTGTTCTGAAGCTGCTTTGCTGGTGATACTGATGGAGTTTATTGCAAACAAATTTTCAAAGGCTTTTTTTTTCAAGTGATATCAAGAATAATATTATTATGTTTTTTTTGGTTTTTTTTTATTTGTGCAAGTTAGCACAACACCATTATCCGTTAGTTTATAAGATCAAAGATACAACTATTTTGGTGTCCCTTGTTAATTTTCCATTTTATTTTTTTTAAATGTAACTGCCTACTCCCAAACTGTCATTTGATGTAAAACACAGCCAAGTATTATTCTGAAAAGCACAAAATGAAAAGCGCTAAATGAAAAACGTGAAAAGAAAAGCGTGAATCAACACTCACCAAATTTCTACTAACACAAAATTAGCAGAAGGAGCCCAAAGGGTGGCGCTAAAGAGCTGAAAAAGTACGTAGTAGTTATGTTCGTAATTGTTGGCCAACATTTGTGTGACCATGTGTATGCAATACAAATTTGAGCCAACACCCTTTGGACAAAGTTCCATGGTTTTGTTGGCAGAAAGTCCGATCGTGTATACGAGGCATAATGCACAAAAAATATGCACTGTCACTGTACTAATGACACTGTCTGGGAAGGGGCTAACATCAGGGTTACTGTGTGCCTAGCTAGTGTTTTAGTGCAGTGTGGGAAGTGCTTTTACTATGGAAAGGCATGGATCCTTGTCCCTGCTTTGCAGGAACACAGGGTCCATGCCTTCCCTACTGACGAACAGCAATCTGCCTTGTTTACATAGACAGACTGCAGTTCTGCCTGTGTATGGAACGATCAGCGGGTGCCGACGGACATAAAGTCCGCAAGACCCACTAATTGGCTCCCTCTGTGTATAATTATAGCGGGAGCAGGCGCCCACTAGCCCAAAGTGCAGGATCACGTATATATACAGTGCCTTGAAAAAGTATTCACACCCCCTTGACATTTTCCACATTTTGTCATGTTACAGCCAAAAACGTAAATGTATTTTATGTGATAGACCAACACAAAGTGGCACATAATTGTGACGTGGATGGAAAAATGATAAAAATTTGTATTCAGCATCCTTTACTCTGATACCCCTAACTAAAATTAGGTGGAACCAATTGCCTTCAGAAGTCACCTAATTGGTAAATAGAGTCCACCTGTGTGTAGTTTCATCTCAGTATAAATACAGCTGTTCTGTGAAGCCCTCAGAGGTTTGTTAGAAAACCTTAGTGAACAAACAGCATCATGAAGGCCAAGGAACACACCAGACAGGTCAGGGATAAAGTTGTGGAGAAGTTTAAAGCAGGGTTAGGTTATAAAAAAAATATCCCAAGCTCTGAACATCTCACAGAGCACTGTTCAATCCATCATCCGAAAATGGAAAGAGTTTGGCACAACTGCAAACCTACCAAGACCAGGCTTTCCACCTGAACTGACAGGCCAGGTAAGGAGAGCATTAATCAGAGAAGCAGCCAAGAGGCCCATGGTAACTCGGGAGGAGCTGCAGAGATCCACAGCTCAGGTGGGAGAATCTGTCCACAAGACAACTATTAGTTGTGCACTCCACAAATCTGGCCTTTATGGAAGAGTGGCAAGAAGAAAGTCATAAGTAGCGTTTGCAGTTTGGGAGAAGTCATGTGGGGGACACAGCCAACATGTGGAAGAAGGTGCTCTGGTCAGATGAGATCAAAATTGAATATTTTGGCCTAAAAGCAAAACTCTACCTGTGGTGAAAAACGAATGTGTTGGTCGATCACATAAAATCCCAATACAATACAATTACGTTTTTGGTTGTAACATGACAAAATGTGGAAATTTTCAAGGAGTATGAATACTTTTTCTAGGCACTGTGTATGTATATATATATTTAGGTGACCCTGCACTTAGGGCTAGCGGGTGCCGGCTCCCGCTATGATTATACACAGAGGGAGCCAATCAGTGGGTCCTGCGGACTTTATGTCCGTTGGCACCCGCTGATCGTTCAGGATACAGGCAGAGCAGCAGTAAACAAGGCAGATTGCCATTCGTCAGTAGGGAAGGCATGGATCCTGTGTTCCTGCAAAGTGTCAATTAGTGTCCGATTTGTCCACCGCAATATCGCAGTCCCGCTATTAGTCGTTGATCCCCGCCATTACTAATAAAAATAAATAAATAAAAATGTCATCACTATATCCCAAAGTTTGTAGACGCTATAACTTTTATGCAAACCAATCAATATACACTTATTGTGATTTCTTTCACCAAAAATATGTAACAGAATACATATTGTAAAGGTGAATTTGTGTGAAAAATGGCACGCATGGCAGCTATAGTTTAGGGCCGTTATTACCTGAGCGCGGTGGGAGGTGTCCGAATAGGGGCGGTTGATTTAGAATACATATTGACCTAAATTTTTGAAGAAATTCGATTTTTAAATTTTTTTTTTTATTAAAGCGGAAAGTAAAAAATATAAAAAGTTTTTTTTTTATTTTTTTCAAAATTGTCGGTCGTCGTTTGTTTATAGCGCAAAAAATAAAAGCGCAGAGGTGATCAAATACCACCAAAAGAAAGCTCTATTTGTGGGGGGAAAAAGGACAAACATTTTATTTGGGTACAGCGTCGCACGAGCGTGCAAGGTAACGCAGTGCCGTATCGCGAAAAATGGCCTGGTCGTAAAGGGTGTAAATCATCTGGAGCTAAAGTGGTTAAACAAAACCGCGTTTCCAGGGATTTTATTTATGTACAAAATATAGTGTATATAATGAATCCGTTAATGCACTGTCTATGGAGAAAGTTGTGCAATTCTTTTCAGTAGAATAAACACTCATTCAGTGTAATTAGAAGGAAGAGCTGCTAGATTCCACTTTAATTAATATTTAATACCACACCTCTGTTACTAATCTGTGTCGCCATACTTATTGCAGACATGATGCAATGTGAGAGCCTCGCCGTGAAGAAACTTTACACACCATATGACAACGTCCTGCTTTAATTACTGAGTTTTTTCCAGTCTACGTGATATTAGAAATGTCACCAGACTAAAATGTTTCAGCTCAAGAAAGAATAAACAGACCTTATTGTTGCAGGTCTGGCTCCTGGGTGTCTGGACCTGCAATGTACCAATATGAACGGCTTGATAGTCTAATAAAAATGTTTGCTGAAGCATGCAGAGCTTTTCAAGCAAGCTTGTAATGAAAGATTCTTTCTTTTTATGGTTGTAAAGTGAACCTGCATTATGAAAATGAACTGCAGACACCATGAATGACCAGTTCATGCCACACACACCCATGGGCAATACATTTTTTTTTTTTTTACCACCCACCTAACATTGAGAAAGTCCCCCTTTTTTTCCGCCAAAACAGCCTTGGTCCATCGAGGCATGGGCACCACTAGACCTCCGAAGGTGTGCTGTGAAAGCTGGCACCAAGCCGTCAGTAGCAGATCCTTTAACCACTTGACCTCCAGAGGATTTACCCCCTGTCATGACAGGCTATTTTTTACTATTTGGCACTGCGTTATTTTTAACCACTTCCGGACCGCCGCACACCAATATACGTCCTGACTTTGAAGGAGAATATTTCTGTTTTGGCAGCAGCTGGCTGCAATAACCCCAGTATCCTCTTGTTTGGCCGGCGGTCCGCTTTAAGATAAAAGTGGTCTCTGTGGCTGATTCACCGCGAGGTCACTTTTATCAGCGGCGGGAAAGGGCCCCCCCTCCCGCCACGCTCCGGTGCCCTCCGACGCTTACCGGAGCCATCGGCAGCAGCGGAGGCGATCAGATGCTTTCACTAGCTGGGCATGGAGATGAGTGAGGGGAAGGAGGCCCCCCCCCCCCCGTCTCCAAGACAAAACGTCACTTCCGCCCATAGCTCTTAAATGGACATTTTTTTTTCTTCTTTTTTAAAATGACAATTTTTTTTTTATTGCATTTTAGATCTGAGGTCTTTTTGACCCCAGATCTCATATTTAAGAGGTCCTGTCATGCTTTTTTTTCTATTACAAGGGATGTTTACATTCCTTGTAATAGGAATAAAAATGACACAATTTTTTAATTTTGTTTAAAACAGTGTAAAGGTGAAATAAATAAGAAATCATTTATTCATTTTTTAAACGCGCCCCGTCCCGCTGAGCTCGTGTGCAGAAGCGAACGCATACGTGAGTGAAACGGTGAAAACGGTGTTCAAACCACACATGTGAGGTATCGCCACAATCGGTAGACTGAGAGCAATAATTCTAGTCCTAGACCTCCTCTGAAACTCAAAACATGCAACCTGTAGAATTTTTTAAATGTCGACTATGGAGATTTTTAAGGGTAAAAGTTTGTCGCCATTCCACAAGCGTGACATGTTGGGTATCAATTAACTTGGCGTAACATTATCTTTCACAATATAAAGAAATTGAGCTAACTTTACTGTTGTCTTATTTTTAAATTAAAAAAAGTGTATTTTAAAAAAAAAAAAGTGCGCTTGTAAGACCGCTGTGCAAATACGGTGTGACAGAAAGTATTGCAACGACCGCCATTTTATTCTCTAGGATGTTAGAAAAAAATGTATAATGTTTGGTGGTTCTAAGTAATTTTCTAGCAAAAAAAAATGTTTTTAAAGTGGAGGGCCACCCTGAAAAAAAAAACTTGATAAAAATGTTTTTACTTACCAGAAATGGCTGTTGCTAGGCAGATCGTCCTAATCTGCCTCTTCCTGTCTTGCAGAGCTGTTCTTTCTTCTGCTCCTAGCACCGTCTTCTAGTGAATGGGGCGCGTGTGTTATGGGAACTGTGTGTCCCACAACACATCGCGTTCCCCATTCACAAAGCGCCGCGCGACGACTCGTGCATGTGCAGTAGGAAACGGGCAGTGAAGCTGTAGTCTTCGCTGCCCGTTTCCCTTACTGAGGATGGCGGCGCTGGGACCGGAGCGCAGAGGGACATCTTGGCCTCCACGACCGACATCGCGGGCGCCCTGGGAGGGTAAGTGTACTTATTAAAAGTTAGCAGCTACTTTTTTTTTAGCTGCTGACTTTTAAAAAAAATTTTTTTTAGCTGAAACACCCCTTTAACTTGTAAACAACACATCTAAAAAAGAGTCTCGGTCCTTAAGTGGTTAACTGACAATTGCGTGGTTAAGCAACACTGTATACAAACCAAATTTCTATAATATTTTCCCCCACTAATAGAGCTTTCTTCTGGTGGTATTTGATCGCCACATTTTTCTTTTTTTTCTTTGCGCTATAAATGAAAAAAGACCAAAAATTTGGAAAAAAATAACAATATTTTTTTACTTTGTGCTGTAAAACATATAAAATATAAACATTTAAAAAATCGAATTTCTTCATAAATTTAAGACAATATGTATTCTACAATTTTTGGTAAAAAAAATTAAAATCTCAATAAGCATATACTGAGTGGTTCACGTTCACGTTATGGCACCTATAACACCGCTTCCTCTGACCCCAGGTCACCCTGGATCCACCCAAGCCTGTGACTCAATAGTGAAAGGAAAAGAAGCAATATATAAGCTCATCTCTATGTCATGTTGGTCTCTCCTATTAGCACATTTCTTGTCAGCACATGAACGGATTGGTTCCTTGTACTCCGTCTTCTCACATTCCAACTCATCAATACAGGTACTGCAAGAGGCTACCAGGTCATATTTAAGTACTTTACACTGCTTACTTGTAAAAAATACATTTAATAATGTATTTTCCAATTGCTGACCACCAAATGTAGAAAAATTTCCTGTCACCAAGTGGTTATGAACTTTGGTATCATTTTTACAGCCAGCAAGTGGCAGTTCAGTAAAGGTGATGTGGGTGCCTTTACCGCAGCCTAATCACTTTTATAGTGGTAAGAAGGGCTGATCTCCCGCTGTCCACAGATCCCAGGACCGCAGTGAACAGCCAGGATAGCTAGATGCAGAGGAGACATCTATTCCTCAATCTTCTCTGTGACTAATGAAGCCACTCATTGGCAGCCCGTCAACAGGGGGCACACGGGCACCGCCTCCCCCAAAGCTAGTCGTCAAAAAAAATTCCTTTAAGCGTGTGCAGGGCGCCAGACACACAGGTGTCTATGGGAAGCATGACGTTTTTGACAGCACGTGATTGCGGTTGAGAAGCCTTATTGGCTTCCTTTAGATTGTCCTCGGGGTGCATCGCTCTGTATTATTAAGCTTTGTGTGGTGGCTTATGATTGGCAGTCCGTAGGACATAGGGTGGTGCTTTGAGCAGATCCACTTCACTTCCGGTTTCTCGAGTCGACTCCTGTGGTGGAACACAAGGCCTGAGTCGAGCCTCTCTGTGTCAGTCAGTGCAATGGCAGCCAGTCACGCTGTCCCTGATTCCCTGTGTGTTGACTGTAATCTCGGCTTTGATTTGCACGGGCATTGGCTCCTGCTGCTGTCAATCAAATCCAATGACGCAGGCTCCAGGGGGTGGGGCCAAGTCATTCATTCAGCTTCTATGGATGAATAACTCCGGAGCGCGCCCGCAAGGCAATCCCCTCGGGAGAGCGCTTCTCCTAGGGGGTTATCTAATGCGGCGAGGAGCTGCGAGAGCAGCTGAGGGACCCCAGAAGAGGAGGTTCGGGGCCACTCTGTGCAAAACAAGCTGCAGAGTGGGGGTAAGTATGACAATTTTGTTACTAAAAAACAAAAAAAAAAAAAAAAGCTTTAGTATCACTTTAACCACACAGATGTACGTCGGCAGAATGGCACGGACAGGCATAAGGGCGTAAAGGTACGTCCCTTTGAATATGCCGCCGTGCCATCGCGTGCGCGCACCGATCGGGACCCCCGCGAGTCCGGTCGCAGGTCCCGCGGACTCGATCGCTGTGGGGATACCCGTGATTGTCTCATGGGGAGGACGAACGGGGAGATGCAGAAGTGAACAGCATCTCCCTATTCTGCCTAGCAACAAGTGACACTGATCTCTGCTCCCTGTGATTGGAGCAGAGATCAGTGATCACTAACACACAGCCACGCCCGCCCACACAGTTAGTAACATGCCCCTAGGACACACTTAAAGCGGGATTCCGCTGACCTATCTTTTTTTTTTTTTGTTCTCATTGTTTTCTTCTAACCCACTAACTGTAGCACTCACCTGTTGCTGCTTCTTCATCCCCGGATCGCCGATTTAGTCCTTTAATCCAACTTATAAAAATCTGTCCCGGGCGTTTCCATTTTGCTTGTGGGCATTTGAAAACCCACAAGCAATTACTTCCGGGATGCGGCGAATGCTGTGCTCCCAGCATTCACCGCTCGATCCCGCGCATGCTCAGTTATCTGAGCGAGCAGCGCCGTCCCTCGTCACGTGACCGGCGTCATCCGAAATCTCTCGAGATTTCTGGATGGCGGCGTCCCCCACTGCTTCATGGGAATGCTGTCACACAGCTCCCAGGGGTCATTGCGCAGCGAAAACCACGCCTACTCCCACGGGAGGAAAGACCGGAAGTCATTCTAATGCGGCGTACACACGAAGGGACAATCCCGCGGGATTATCCGCTGGACTGAAGTCCAGCGGATAATCCCCTCGTGTGTGGGCGCCGGCGGACTTTTTGGCGCCAAAGTCCGGCGGACTTTTTGGCGCCAAAGTTTTAAGTTTGGTTTTAAAATTATCCGCTGGACTTGGCAGTCCGGCGGACAATCCCGCCGTTAGTGGGCAAGTCCGCGGGACTTTTGAAATGAACGGACTTGCCGCTCATCGGCAAGTCCGTTCATTTAGCACGTGACTTCAGGTTACGTAGCTAGCGTAGGCAGTTACTGCCGCCGCGCTAGCTCCGTGACCTGGCATGGATTTAAAGGAACTCCCCACGCCGAAAAAACGGCGTGGGGGTTCCCCCCAAATCCAAGTCAGACCCTCATCCGACCTAAGGTGTAAAATGTAAAGTACAAAAACACACACACTTTTGAAAAAATATTTTATTGCACTGCTCCGGGGTCTTCTTCCGTCTTGGGGTCTTCTCGCCGGACTCCTCCGCTCTCTTCTGCTCTTTTACCTAGCTCTTTCACGAACGGAGGAGTCCGGCTACCTTCTTCGTCGTCGCCGCCGTCGTCTGGGGGTCTCGATCCGCCTTCGGGGGTCTTCCGGGGGTCTCTTCTGTTCTTGCGGCGGTCGTCGTCTTCCGCGCCGCCGGCGCCTTCTTCTTCTTCTTGTCCTTCTTCTTGTTCTTCTTCTTCCGATGTTGACCCGTCGCTGTCTCTGCCCGGAATGCCAGAGCCGCTCTGCGCTGGGACTTATATAGGGGCATGGGGACAGGGTCACATGCACATGTCACATGGTGACCCCGCCCCCTTGTGTTGTCACATTACCGGAGGATGCTGGGACTGTGACATCGCAAGGGGGCGGGGTCACCATGTGACATGAACATGTGACCCTCTCCCCCATGTCCCTATATAAGTCCCAGCGCAGAGCGGCTCTGGCATTCCGGGCAGAGACAGCGACGGGTCAACATCGGAAGAAGAAGAACAAGAAGAAGGACAAGAAGAAGAAGAAGGCGCCGGCGGCGCGGAAGACGACGACCGCCGCAAGAACAGAAGAGACCCCCGGAAGACCCCCGAAGGCGGATCGAGACCCCCAGACGACGGCGGCGACGACGAAGAAGGTAGCCGGACTCCTCCGTTCGTGAAAGAGCTAGGTAAAAGAGCAGAAGAGAGCGGAGGAGTCCGGCGAGAAGACCCCCAAGACGGAAGAAGACCCCGGAGCAGTGCAATAAAATATTTTTTCAAAAGTGTGTGTGTTTTTGTACTTTACATTTTACACCTTAGGTGAATGGGTAGGGGTACATCGTACCCCATACTCATTCACATAGGGTGGGGGGCCAGGATCTGGGGGCCCCCTTATTAAAGGGGGCTCCCAGATTCCGATAAGCCCCCGCCCGCAGACCCCGACAACCAACGGCCAGGGTTGTCGGGAAGAGACCCTTGTCCTCATCAACATGGGGACAAGGTGCTTTGGGGTGAGGGGGCAGCACGGCCCCCCTTTCCCCGGGGCACCCCCATGTTGAGGGCACGCGGCCTGGTACGGCTCAGGAGGGGGGGGGGCGCTCGTTCGTCCCCACCCCTTTCCTGGCCTTCCAGGCTGCGTCCTCGGATAAGGGTCTGACTTGGATTTGGGGGGAACCCCCACGCCGTTTTTTCGGCGTGGGGATTCCCTTTAAATCCATGCCAGCTTACGGAGCTAGCGCGGCTGCATTTACTGCCTACGCTAGCTACGTAACCTGAAGTTACGTTCGAAATGAACGGACTGCTCCGTGTGTGGGCAAGTGCGTTCATTTTCAAAAGTCCCGCGGACTATCCGCTGGAGAAGTCCGTGCGTGTGTGGGCAAGTCCACACGCTCGGAAAGTCCAGCGGACCTAGCTGGAAAGTCCCGCGGGATTGTCCGCTGGACTAAGTCTGCCGGCAAAAGTCCGCACGTGTGTACGCGGCATAAGAATGACTAATAAAAGGTAAGGAATGCTTAATTTTTTTTTTTAATGCTCGTTTGTGCATCTAGTTTAACATGTCTATTTATGAAGCTATAGATTTATTTTTGAGTACCAAACTGCTTTAACCCCTACACTGCCACCCCCTGGTTAACCCCTTCACTGCCAGTGTCATTTACACAGGAATCAGTGCATTTGTATAGAACTGATTGCAAATCCCAAAAATGTGTCAAAAATGTCCGATGTGTCCGCCATAATGTCGCAGTCACAATAAAAATCGCTGATCGCCGCCATTACTAGTAAAAATTTAATTATTATTAAAAATGCTATAAAACGATCCCCTATTTTGTAAACGCTATAACTTTTGCGCAAACCAATCAATCGCTTATTGCGATTTTTTTGTACCAAAAATATGTAGAAGAATACATATCGGCCTAAAGTGAGGAAAAAATTTTTTTTTATATATTTTTGGGAGATATTTATTATAGCAAAATTAAAAAATAATGCGTTTTATTCAAAATTGTCGCTCTTTTTTTGTTTTTAGCGCAAAAAATAAAACCCGTAGGGGTGATCAAATACCACCAAAAGAAAGCTCTATTTGTGGGAAAAAGAGGACGTCAATTTTGTTTGGGAGCCACGTTGCACGACCTAGCAATTGTCAGTTAAACTGACACAGTGCCGAATCGCAAAAAGTACTCTGGTCTTAAGCCAGCAAAATGGTCCGGTCTGAAAGTGGTTAAGGATTCATTAATAATGACCTGCATTAACCTGAGAATGAATGCCAGCAGCCGGATTCAGAATAGGAACTTCACCTGGAATGGAATGGCTTTAATTCTCTCCTTTCTGTGCATCATGATCTATGGCATGTGATTTGGTTACCCTGCCTTTGACAATTTACCCATTTTCTAAGTCTTTTTAAGTCAGTATATTTGTGTACACTTTATATTCTTTGTAACATAGCCATCTCACAAAATTGTGTAATGTAGTTTCTTTGTGTACAGGCATTTGTCATCTACCCATATTGTAGTCCATGGCATTGTGCTTCTGCTGTGCAACAACTGTTAGAGGCAGCTACTATGGATGGATGAGGAGTCACATCTCAGGTAATAACTGGAATATTCAAAGGACAAGTTCCAGAATAGGTAAAAATCCCCTCAGCCCTTTTCCCCTCCGGCCCCCTCTATAAACTAAACTGTACCGCCCCTATACGCCCACTACCCACCTTGAAGGTCCATACTTACCTCCTCTAATGGCTATAGCCAGGCCCATAATGTCTAATGTCAGGCTGCTTGTACACTAATGTCCCATAGACTTGAATGTCACAACCCATAGTGCAGGAGCAATGTTCCATTCAAGTCTGTGGAACATCGGTGCACAGTTGTGGACAGCCCAGCACTAGATTTTTAGCAGCTAGGCTGCAGACTGCATGGTAGGCCACATCCATCAGATGAGGCAATTTAAGAACTGTGGGAAGAAGAGGACAGGCATAGTTTAGTTAACTGAGGGGGCTGGGGGATTTTTATTTTGCCTTTAGACATTGAAGAAAAATGATGAGTGCAAGGTCAACTTTGTCTAGCTCATGCTTCTGAAACCTCTAACTGTGACAGGGAGGTTTCAACAGAGTTGTGAACTGCTACATTTGTCAGTATAATGGGTGGGGGATCTTGAGTTTGCCACCTTCCCGTCCGTCTGTCTCAGCCACAACTTTAGGTAACTTTTCATCACTTCTGGCTTCAGAGCTGTTATTCCCTGGCTGATACAATCTGTGCTTGATTAGCTGCTTTGGAGGGTTAAGTCACCGTGGGACCCCTGATGTTTCTTTAACCACCTCAATACAGGGCACTTACACCCCCTTCCTGCCCAAGCCAATTTTCAGCTTTCAGCGCTGTCGCTGTTTAAATGACAATTGCGCGGTCATGCTACACTGTACCCAAACAGAATTGTTATCGTTTTGTTCCCACAAATAGAGCTTTCTTTTGGTGGTATTTGATCACCTCTGGGGTTTTTATTTTTTGCTAAACAAATAAAAAAAGACCTACATTTAAAAAAAAAAAAAAAAAAAATTCTTTTGTTTCTGTTATAAAATTTTGTAAATATTCCTGCCCAAGCCAATTTTCAGCTTTCAGCGCTGTCGCTGTTTAAATGACAATTGCGCGGTCATGCTACACTGTACCCAAACAGAATTGTTATCGTTTTGTTCCCACAAATAGAGCTTTCTTTTGGTGGTATTTGATCACCTCTGGGGTTTTTATTTTTTGCTAAACAAATAAAAAAAGACCTACATTTAAAAAAAAAAAAAAAAAAAAAATTCTTTTGTTTCTGTTATAAAATTTTGTAAATAAGTACATTTTCTCCTTAACTGATGGGCACTGATAAGGCGGCACCGCTGACTGAGGTGGCATTGATGGGCACTGACAGGCGGTACTAATGGGCACTGGTAGGTTGCACTGATGAGTGGCACTGATGGGTATTGATAGGCGGCACTGATGGCCACTCATGGGTGGCACTGGTGAGCACTGATGGCGACACTGATGGGCACGGAAAGGCTGAACTGATGGGTACATATGGATGGCACTGATAGGTGGCACTGCTGGGCACTGATATGCAGCATTAATAGGCATCGCTGATTGCGCTTGCACTAGCAGGCATTTAGGATGGGCACTGATAGCTGCCTGGGCACTGATTGGCATTTCCCTGGTGGTCTAGGGTGGCATACCTGGTGGTCCAGGGTGGGGCCAATCCCTGGTGGTCCTGGCGGCATCCTGGTGGTCCTGGGTGGGCATCCGAGGGGGGGCTGTGTTGCCGATCAACGGCTTTTCCTGTTTACACCGTGATCAGGCATGATTGGACATGGCTGATCACGTGGTAAAGAGCCTCCGTCTGATTGACACACTGCACCACCTGATCGCCGCGATGCGCGCCCCCAGGGGAGCGCAAGAGTGGTCGTTTTGGGAGGACGTCATATGACGCCCGCCCAGAACAAGAGCTGCGCCACCTGGCCATCATTCGACAACCGGTGGGCGCAAGGCGGTTAAAGAGCATCTGTCACCTGCCCAAAGCTATCACATAGGGACATAGGGAGCTTGTTAACCCCCTTGTGTTAGCAATAAAGTTAAATTGAAAAAGTGTAAAAAAATTATAATTTTAGCTACCATAGTTTGTAATGCGTAATTTTTTGCCTTAACATGTTTGGTAGCAACGCAGCATCATCTTATAAATTTTACCAAAAAAATGGGTACTATATTGTGTCTGTGTGCACTAAAATTTATTTTAGTGTATTTTTTCCTGAAATTTGCATTTGATAAGTGGCTGCACAAATATCGTGTGACATAAAAATACAACAGCCACCCTTTTATTCTCCATGGCATCTGCTTTCAGAAAATCTACAATGTTTGGGGTTCTAGGTAACTATCTGCCAAAAACTTTTGATTTTAACATGGGGAAAAGCTGCTATATACTGCAGTACATTTTTGTTTTTAGGTTTAGTTATCCTTTAACCACTTGTGTACCAGTCTGTCATACTCCTTTAGTGCTGTGATGAAATCACGTAAAATGATCTCCAAGGTGATCTAATTTTTTGAAGAAACATGCTCCTATTGAGGGGTTTAAACACGAAGCTTGATAATAGTGCAGTGGATACATGGGCGTCCGCAGAACTTTTTTCAGGGGGGGGGGGCATAATTTTAGGGTCACCCATGCACCGCCCCTTTTCGACAATGTCATTATCACATTATTATGGTCAGAGTCTGCAGACGTATTACAGTCCCTAGGATAAGTAATGTGTAATGGCCAACAGGCTCTCTTACCAGACCCAGTGAAACTACAGCAGTGATCACTCCGGCTGGACGATCGTTCACTCTGGGTTCCCCGGGGGCGACACTGGGCAGTAGTGTAGCATGTCTGTACCCTGGTAGTGGCTCAGTCTTTCTCTGGTGGTGCTGGCCAGTGTGGCTCTCTCTCTGGTGGTGCTGGACAGCATGACTCTCTTTTGTGGCCCTGGCAGGCTCTCTCTCTGGCTTCCGCCCAGCACACTCCTCGTCCTGTAGCACTCTCTCCTTCAGCTTCTTTCCAGGCTGCAGTCTCTCAATCTCTCTCTTGATCGAGCTGTAGCCTCCTCCCTGTGGAAAATGGAGCCGCCAATCTTTTGGGACTACCTGTCCCATGAAGGTTGCCTCTCCTAGTCGCCTTTGATTGGCCCTCAGTTATGGCCAATAGGGAAGGAACGGAGCAGGGCAGGAAGCTGGGTGGGGAACCTGGTGAGAGCTGCTGTCTCTTCTCCCTGACAGAAGAATGGGTGGGGAGAGCGGGGGAAACCTCTGATAGCCCGCAGCCCGCCATTCTTCCGTCACAGCACCGCCAAGTTCTCTGCTGGACTGAGCAGGGAAAAGAGCCCAAAGTCACACTACACTTGACAGCACCTTAATGGTGTCACCCCACTGGTGGGTGGCACCCAGATGCGGCACCTCGATAGAGACATAACTGTGCTGAATTTAAGATCCGATCCCTGATTCCAGGGGGGGCACATGACCCCCCTTGCCCCTACCTGCGGACGCCCATGAGTGGATACATTAATGTTGGCTGGTAAAAAAAAGGGGGAAGCTGTTTAAGGACCAGAGCAGAGCTGGATAATGATACCTGAAATATATGGAAAGCTGCATCAAGGTCAGAGGGGGTTTGGAAAACAAGGGATGCAGTGTCAAAAGCAGGGGCTGTGTAAAAGGCTGCTAAAACACAGGTAGGTTCATTGGAAGGGGCTAGGTTAGCAGAGGGGGGTGGATAGACTTTAAGTACAGGGAGGGGAGAAGCGGAATGGCAGGTAAAACCCAGATAAGGTAATTTGGTGACAATCCACACCCACCTGTAACCCAACGTACCCCATATCAGAACCACAGAAAAGTGGTCAGTCCTGTGTTTGAGCATGGAATGGGAGAGGATGGGGGAGGTGATAAGGAGTTTCCCATGTTAGAAATATCAATTGGCAATTATAGTACTGTTTGCACTACTAAAAAAAGATAAGAAAAACACACATGCAAAATGCAACAATAAATTCCAGAGGTCTCCTAAGCAAAATAGAAGAGTTGGAAGCATTCATGCATGAAGAGATCTGTAATTTAATTGATATATCAGAATCTTGGGCTCATTCTTCACACAAGTGGGCTATTAATATTCCTGGCTATGCTCTCTTTTGGGGAGACAGGGTAAAACGGAAAGGTGGTGGTGTCTGTTTCTTGTTAAAAGTTTTTATTAAGCGTTAAACAATAAACAGGTGTACATACATCTTAAGCTGAATGGAAAAACAGAATTATATCATATGATATTTAGATATACATAAGTGAAGTAAATTGTACAACATAAGTATTTCCATATAATTGCAGAAATTTACACACATTTTGGTAAGTAAAAATAAATTCAGTTATAAATAAGGAATTGAAATGTGGATGAGTATCACATTTTGTGTGTTTGGACTTTAATGAATAATTGAAGACGAAATAAGTAAGAACTATCGTTAGGTGAATTTTATACGCCTAAGCTGTAGAAAAAAAAAAATTGTTTTAGGGATAGGTATATAGGTGTCGTTTAGGGAGATGATAGGGATGGAATAGTTTTGTCTGGTAGTCTAGATATTATTTATAATAGGAATAATATAGTTTTAGCTAAAGTTAAATATGTAAAGGTAAAAAAAAAAAAAAAAATGTTCATCTCGCATTTCATATTGCAAGATCAGATATTCTGGGAGTATGGGGAGGGGGGAGGGAGAGAGTCAGGGGTGTTAGAAGTATGCTTTGTGAGGACGCTCCAGGGGACCAGGGTATAACTGGGGGTGACCCTCCACAAATTATGGTAATGAAGGATTACCTTGTAATATTGAGGGATCGCTCTGTAGGTCCCGAAAATCCTGAGATTTGGTAAAATGAATCCAACAAGACCAGGTTTCAAGAAACTGTGTTTGTGTTTCTCTAGATTGGTGGATTATTTCTTCCATGTGTATTGTTTTTTGAAGGCGGGTGAACCAATCTTTCACAATAGGTGGAAGTGTGGAACGCCAATTCCTTGGAATACACATGTTCGCGGCAGCTACCGTATGCATCTGTAGGGAGTGTAGGTAGGTACGTATTGGGCATGCTGGGTAGTGTAAAAGGAATTGTGCTGGGGAATAGTCTAGTTTATGTGTTGTTACCATTTGTATCACTTTGTGAACGATCGCCCAGAAAGGTTGAATTTTACTACAATGCCACCATATATGCAAGAGAGTTCCAGTTTCAGTACCACATCTCCAACATATTGGGGAAAGTGATGGGTAAATTTTGTGTAATTTAGATGGAGTATTATACCATCTAGATAATATTTTGAACGCATTCTCTTGCACGCAAACATTTAGGGAACCTTTATGGGCGATCGTATAGATAAATTCCCATTGATTGTTGGGTATATGTATGGAGAGGTCTTTATGCCATCGTTCAATGTTAGTCTGGTTCTGTGGTGGATGTTGGGGGAATAGTAGAGCGTATGAAAAGGAAATCAGGTGACGTTGGGGTTCCGTTTTAAGGCACATATCTTCAAATGGGGTAATAGGTCTAGACCATTCTGCAGCGGCAGCTTGCGAATTCAAAAAATGTTTAATTTGTATAAAGGACCAATAGGGCAGCATCTTAGGCTTAAGTATTTCGGAAAGATCCGTGAATGAGAGAAGTTTACTATCCTTATAAAAATGCATGGTGCGAATGTTATCAGACGGCCATAAGTCTCTCAGATAGCAGGCCTTCATTCCAGAGGGAAACGAAGGATTCCATCTGAGGGGGGTTAAAGGGCCATTAGTATCTGAGATCTTATATTTAGTACACGCTTGCTTGAAAACACGTAGTGTGGGTAAAATTAAGGGATGATCCGTATAGTATTTGGATATTTTTGGGAAATGTAGCCAAGGGGTTTGAGCTAAGGGTATCGGGGATAAATGATTTTCTATTTTGACCCAATCTTTAACTGAGGAATGGACATTCCAGTCTACAACTCTAGTAAGGTAACTTGCTATCTGATATTTGCGAATGTCAGGGATTCCCAATCCTCCTCGTACTTTTGGGGAGGTAAGTTTAGTATGATTTAGTCTAGGGCGGGTAGCCCCCCAAATACATTTCGTACAGATTTGTCTAAAGGATGTGAAAAAAGACGGTGGGATATGGACAGGTACAGTTTGGAGAATATATAGAAATCTCGGCAGAACGTTCATTTTGATAATGGACGCTCTACCGAACCAAGAAAAGAGGCCCGTTGACCATTTCTTAAAGTCTTCCGTAATGTTATGCAACAAAGGCTGGTAATTTGCTGAATATAAGTCTGATAGTGAAGCAGTTATTTTAATGCCTAGGTAGGTTAGATATTTATTGTCCCATTTGAAAGGAAAATTTTGCTGGCATTGTTCACATTGTTTTAAAGGGAGTGAGATGTTTAAGGCTGTAGACTTTGCAAAGTTTATTTGTAAATTTGATATGGATTTAAAATATTCTAATGTTTTAAGAAGGTTGGGTAGCGTGATCAGAGGTTCAGATAGAAATAAAAGTACGTCATCTGCAAAGGCAGCTGTCTTATAATTATTACCTTTTATTTCAATTCCCTTAATGTCAGGGTTCTCTCTAATATTCCTCAATAGGGGTTCCATAGAATTTGGGGCGTATATATTGGCCAACGTGATCTGTTTACCTTTCAAAGTGCCTTTTAGAAAGAGGAATCTTCCTAATTTGTCAATCAAAGAGTCTGTAATAAGCATAGGGTTATGTTTTGCTAGTATGATGGATACTCCTTTAGTTTTAGATATGGGGTTTGTGGCGTGATAAGCTATAGGGTAATGTATATTGTATAGTTTTGGAGTGGAATCTCCCCTAAAGTGTGTCTCTTGAACAAAAATTATGTCTGCTCGGTTGCGTTTCATTGTCGTTAATAACTGGGATCTTTTTTCCGGCACATTCAAGCCTTTGGCATTGAGAGAAATAATTTTGAGAGGGATATTCGGTAATGTAGGGTTTGAAGGAGCCATTTTTCTTTATATGTGAACTTCGGTTTGTCTGTTATCAAAAAGAAGGTCAAGGAAATAAAGGAAGTATTTATATAGATACAATATAACCAAATTGAGTACTTCCTTATAGTAGGAAAGTGACTGGTCCCCTGGAGCGTCCTGTGAGGGGTTAAGGTTAGGGTCAAGGTAATGTAGGAGGGTGTTAGACTAGGCCTTAGAGTAAAGTTAGGGATTATCAAGGGGGAACCGGTGGTAAGCGAGGACCTGCTCGCCTACTACTAAGGGATGGTTAGGGTACCGGTGAAAGTCAGTGGTATATAGGTATTTAGAAGTTTGCCGTGTTACCAATAAAAGTAGCACCACTCTTTGGGGGTCGACTAGGATGAGAACAGATGGTTTATAGGATTCTGTGATACATCCCGTCAGACCGTAGACCCCTAATAAGAAATAGCGATCTAAGTGATAAGTGAGTAAGGGGAAATTTATTATAATTAGAGACATGGATTCAATATCTAGAAGGTAAAGATGTTATTGCACCTGGATTCCTTCGGGCACTGAGAGCCAAGAAAATCGCGTATGATGTCGAGGACAGCATGAAGAAAACTACAAAACTGGGTGTGGTGTGTCAGAGGCCTAAGTGTGTATACAGCATGGAAATAATTCTCCTATACAGGGAGTATATCTACGTGGCATTGAAAGAATAAAGTAAATAAGCTAAGGTCCAAACATTGTATCATCATGTATGGAAGATAGCAGGTCTAGTCAACTGGTTCTCCGCATAAAACATAAACATAAACAAATGCGATGACCACTGAGCGATTAAAAGAGAAAACAAAAAATTCTAAACCTCCATATATATATATATGCACATATACACACGTATATATGTACACATATACACACGTACATGTACACATCTAAACATAAGAAATTGATAACCGACAAAAAATTTCAACTTGAGTCCTTCTTGTGCTAAGAAAGATGATATGTGGGTCTGAGCGAGTGCCTACAGTCTTGTAAGGTAGACTATGTCTTAAATAAAAAAAAAAAATATATATATATATATATATAAAAATAAAAAAAAAGGGGGGAGGGGGGGAGGCAAATCCCCCCCCCCCCCACACACACACACAAACCCCCACCCCTAACCCATCTTTTCTTCAAACAGAAAATTATCAAGGTATTTGAACTGTCTAATAGTTCAAGGATATTTAAGGATTTCCATGTATTCCCCCAAACTCTTATCCTGAATTATTCTCGTATAAAAAACGAAGAAGGGGGGTTTTTAGCCAACCTATCGGACTATCACGGTACCTGAACGGATGTATGTCTCAATACCAAAGATTGATTCTAAATAGTTTTATTAACACATAATATACAAAAAACATATCATATATAAAAACGGTGGGGATCCTTACAATCCAAAGGCATACATATACAATAGCTTGTTGATAGATCAGAATGTTTAGACAAAACTCGCTGATTCAATGCTGGTTGACGCGTTTCGCTTAGAGCTTCTTCAGAACCAGAGCATAGCGATACAAGTATCTGTTGTACATATTAAGAAAGACACGGGAGTTATTTATGAGTGGATAGGCAAATGTTATGTGTTTTAGATCTATGTAATATTAGTATTAATATAAATCTGAGTAGTTCAAATGGGTATACAAGAGTTACCTACCTTACATTTCCTGTTGGAAAGGTAGGAACTGGTATATGTCTATAGTAGCCAGTAATTTATCTAAAAGTAAGTCTCTCAGGAGGACCGTCAGGAACTCGCCGAGTGTGGGGTCCAGAGCCCGCAAACAGGGCATGAGCTGCAAGTGAGAAAGAGAAAAAAAAAAAAAGGGGGGAAAGGGGAATCACTAAAAGATTCTAGGATGAAGTAATGGGTGACCAATCCCATATAAATGTAGTATAGACAGATAAGTGTGTATATCTAAAAGGAGTACTCACATAACAAAGTCTAAAAAGAAAAAAGTGGTAGTAATGGGGCTGGGATGTGTCGAACCGGCCAGCAGCAGAGTCGTATTCTGCGGACAGATCTGAAATGCCAATGTCCTATAATTAATAACAATAATAATGTACAGAATAGATAGAAGAACATTAGCTTCCAGTTGTAGACGCCCCCTGGATGTACCTTAAGGATCCAGTTGGGTCCTCCCCATGAGCCTCCTTGTAGGAAGTGGTGATAACCAGGAATGATAAAAACACTATAATAAGTCCAGTATCACAAGGATAAGCTGAAAATGATCAAGATAAAGAAGATATATATACAAAATATTAGTGTATAATGTATCTACAGTATGCGGTATCTAGAGACACCTTGCTATAAAGTATGGTATTGTGTACAAGTCAGCCTTACTAATCCAAAAAGCGTACCTGATAGCCACTTGTAAAGGAGGGGAACACCCCAGCTGGGAAGGGTCACCAGCTCTGCAGGGTCAGACTCCAATAGCTGGATCCATTAGTTGCAAATCCTTTGTAAGAAGGAAATAGGGCAGAACTAGTAATAAGGCCAATATTTAAATTTCGTGTATGCTAAGGGCTAAATAGCCCCAAAGACACCACCAAGAAGAATATGGACAAACATAGCAGTCCTTTAAAAGAAAATGTACCTGAACAGGGTATGGTGAAAGCAGCTTCCCAGCACTCCATCTCAAGCAACCATCTGATGGAGTGCTGGTTAAATAGGTTGCTTTGGCGCCAAAACTGAAGGTGGGAGGGAGCAGATCGCCCCATGTGGCCAATTATGGGATAATGAGAAGCAGCTGAGAGGCCGTCAGAGCGAATAGGAGGATACATTGGTGCTAGTTCCGTTGGGCGCATGCGTCATGCCAGGCTGAGGGAATGGGATCCGCATATAGAGCGTCCCGTTTACCGCAGCCGAAAACGAAAGTACGCGCATGCGCGATGGGTAATACGCGCATGCGCCGTAGTAAAGCGGCAATTGTTCCCATTCGAAGCGCACTGGTTAGCTAAGACTGAATTCTAAAGGTAAGAAAAGGGTCAGATATGACATTGAATCCTCCCAAAGGAGGTAAAGTGAAAGAGCGTTGATAATAAAGATAAAGGAATAAATTTTAGATTTAATGAAAAGCACGAATCCTGTAGACTTATAAAACAATTAGTCCAGGACATACAATAGATAAGGAGAGTAAAAAATATAATAGGGATTGATGAATAAAGAATGAATAATAGAAGAGTAAATAGGAATAAACAAAGATGAATGTAAATGAAAATAAAGCAGGGAATCAATAATAAATAAATAATAAATAATAAAGGTGAAAATAAAGATAAAAAATGTAAAAATAAATATGTAAAAATAAAATTAAAAGATAAAAATATTAATAGAAGAAAAAAAAAAAAAAAAAAAAAAAAGAGAGAGACAGCAATTTCTCTTTGACATATGCAGCCCATGTTAGAGATGGAAAATAAAATGGGGATGAGCCTCCTCCGACGCCGCCACCGCAACGCCTCCACCGTGACCACTATGGTTGGATGGAATTACCTTCCATAGTGCCTGTTGTTGTCCAAGCCAGAGGGAGATCAAAAAATGGGCTCAATAACCCAAGTGTTTGCAGGACTCATTAGACCACTCTACAAGGTCAGAGGTCCATATCGGTTTCCAATAGAATAACGAGACAACATAATCATATTGACATTCCACTCACGATAATCTTTCCAGGTCCTCTATAAATAAATAATATAAATTATATAAAGATCAGATACATATAGCATTGCATGTTGTATATATTAACGACATATGTATATATCAAGGAAAGCCCAATTTCTACAAAGTTTTTTTAAAATACAATTAATTAATAATCCTTCAAAGAATGTTTGCTTCATTATACAAAGTCCAAAGACAAGTGGACCATACTGTCCTAGTGAAACCCTCCAGGTCAGTTGTCAAAGGTGGAGGGGGAGGAAAGCTCACTAAAGGGGTGGGTGGATATGTCCTAACTATATGGACTACAGGAGGGTTGGTCCATGATTATGGCCAAGGGGCCCCTGGTTTGAATAAGTCCATTTTTCGAATAGGGGAGGAGAGAGATCAAAGCCAGACATAGGTATGTATTGGGAGACAAAGGAGGTGGAAAGAGGTGTTGATGGTAATTATAGAAAAGGTCGGAAGCTAAGAGAGTCATTCAGACCAGGGGCCCTTAAAGCATTAAGCTTGAAGATCCATCTAGCTTCACGCTGTAATAGTTTTTTATCTATGTTGCCTCCTCTAGGGTCCTCCATCACATGTTCCAGGGCCGTAAAGCAGACCATGGAGGTATCATTTTTATGGTACAGGGCTACATGGCGCCCTATTGGTGTATATAATAAATTTTTTCGTATGTAATAAATGTGATCATAAATTCTCCTCCAAAAGTTCCTAAACGTTTTGCCTATATAGAATGCTCCGCATTTACAAAAAGCTATATAGACTATTCCTTTTGTTTGACAATTGGCTGAAAATTTGATAGTATGTGTTTCTCCATTGGGGAGTAAGTAGGATGAGCCCTCCAACACCCAATCGCAGTAATCACAATCATGACATTTGAACATTCCTGGGGCATCTGTCCCATGTTCCAAATGTCCTTGAAAGTGGGTGTGCACCAGCTTATCTTTCAAAGATTGGCATTTCTTATAGGTAATTTGGGGCGTTGTCCCAATATATTTCCCTACAATCCTATCACCTGTTAAGAGGTGCCAATGTTTCCCAATTATATTACGTATTTCCTCATGATTACTTGAATATGTGGTTATAACACGGGTAGTGTTTCCTTGCTTTTTATTTCGTTTATCCCCAAAGAGCAAATCAGCTCTATCTTTGTCCAGGGCTTTTTTAAAAGCCTTTTTTAGTATGGTGTTACTATAGCCCCGTGCCTGTAGCCGTGTTTTCAATAGATTAGCCTCTAGTCTGAAGGTTTCCTCCGTTGAGCAATTTCTCCTCAGACGTAAATACTGGGAATAGGGGATGCTTCTAATTAACGCTTGAGGATGTGAGCTACTCGCATGGAGGATGGTGTTTCCTGCCGTTTTCTTTCTATACAGAGATGTGGAGATCGTTCCATCTGCTTGTTTTTGTATACTAAGATCCAAGAATGGTAATTTCTCCGGGCTAAATTCCATAGTGAACTTGAGATTAAAATCATTAATAGAGAGTGCCCTCATAAAATCCCTCAGGTTCTCCACGCTCGACTCCCATACCAAGAAAATGTCGTCGATGTATCTATACCAGCAAGATATGCTGGCTTGATACATCGATAGGTTGGGGTTGGTGAGTAGGGAACGCTCCCACCCCCCCCAGGTACAAGTTAGCGTAGGATGGGGCACAACATGTCCCCATCGCTACTCCCTGTACCTGGAGGTAGTGGGAGTCGTCAAAGGAGAAAACATTCTTGGTTAGGATATGCTTTAATAGCTCTAATATGAATATGTTATATGGTCTCCGTATTGGATCACTGTCCCTAAAGAAACTTTCCACCACCATTAGTCCCAAAGAGTGGGGGATACTGCAATAAAGGGCCTCTACATCAATTGCAACCAGAAGGCTGGTTGGAGAGACTTTTTTATTATGCAGAACTCGTAGTAGCGCTAAAGTGTCCTGTAGGTATGAGGGAAGTTGCGTCACATAGGGACGTAAGAAAGCATCCACTAGTCTACTGCCTTTTTCACTTTTGGCTCCTATGCCTGATATAATCGGACGGCCCGGGGGTTTACTGATATTTTTGTGAGTTTTGGGGAGTGCATAGAAGGATGGGACTCTAGGATAGGAAGTTTTGAGGGCCTCAAATATATCTTTATCAATAATTCCCTCGTTGAATGCTTGAGTTATGAGGATTTCATAATCTCCATTGAATGTTAATATCCTCTCATATGGAATGAGACAATACCAGTCTTCATTGGAGAGGATATCCAGACACATTTGTCTATAATATGTGGTATCCATTATTACTACATTTCCTCCCTTATCCGCCATTTTTATTGTGATTTCTTTGTTGTCTTGAAGTTGGGAGATCACGTGTTGTTGATCTAACGTTAAGTTTCTTGTTTTTTGTGACCTGAAATCTAATTTTTTCACTTCATTAGTTACTTGTTGTAAGAAAGTCCAAATGCTAGGGTTCGTTTTAAGGGAGGGAAAGTTGGTGGATTTATTGATGAATTTTGGAATTTCCCTGGGTGGAATTGCTTGAGGGGGGTCCCCCGAAGGATGCGGGGAAGCTCCCTCTGCAGGACCACCCTGGGATTCTTCACTCTCATCTAAAAGATCCATTAAGTCCTTCAAGGCAAGAAAGTCTCTAACTGTAAACCCCTTCCATTTTTCACTTTCAATAAGCTCTTGTTTTTTCTTTTTCCTTTCATCGTCAAACATAAATTTATAGGTAAGTCTTCTAGCAAACAAGTTGAGGTCTTTGACGACCTCAAAACTATTGGTCTGAGATGTGGGGCAAAAGCTCAGACCTAGACCCAAGACCTCTAATTCCATTCGTGATAGAGATTTTGATGATAAATTAATGACTTGTAACTGGTCCTCTATCGGTCTTTGTACGCAAATCTCTCCAGATTTTGCGAAGCTGTTGGACGGTTTGGGGGGTCTTGTGTGGGGGGAAATAATTGAAAAACCTTATCTTTAATATTCTTAGAGATCACTCCTCCATTTCTTGCAGTATTAAAAGCTGGAAGGGGAGTGGATAGTGGAGGTAGGGGGGCTCTATTTGCTCCTGTCAAGCACTCCAGATCGGGGTATTCCCCCTGAGTTGGAATGCGGGGATCTATCCCCATTAAGCCGTCCCCTCTTAGACCCTGGTTTTCATCTCCATTGGTAGAGTGGTCCTTCGGTTTCTTATCTTTTCCCCCTTTATTTGCGTTGTCACCTGTCGTCTGCCTCTTCCTTAATCCTCTCTGTCTACCTCTTCCACGTGTAGGGAAAGGGGGTTGGTTGGAACGGGCTGAATAGGAAAAGTTAGATGAATCAGAGTCCGTACCATCTCTAAAGTCCCCATCACTTTGTGACTGTGTTTTATCTATGTTTCCTTCTTGTTTTCTCTGATTTTTCTTTCTTTGTTTCCCTCCCCTTTGGGGCCATCTATAGGCATACTTCCCATTAAACGCCATCTTGTCTCTAATAAACTTCACATCCTTTTTATATATAAGATCCTTATTATATTTCTCCAAGTATTCTTTTAGGGACTTATCCTTTTCCAGAAATTTGGGATGAGCACATAGAGATACATTCTGTTTTTGAAACTCTATGATCTCAGTATCAAGGTCCTTTATATCGTTATTATAGTGATCAATTAGCGCTAACATCATTTTGGAAGTGCATTCCTGCAGATTCAATTCCCATTTTTGTTTAAAGTCCATATTAATCTCCCAGAGATTTGGGAAGACCTGAATTCTCAAACCTTGAGGATTCAGGCCTTCCTTGAGGTATCTCTCCAGGAATTTCACCTGCCAAAACAGGTTGGATTTCCTTTCGAGTGCCTGTCTTAGTTTGGTTATAAGTACCTCAATTTCCAGCTCAATTCCATGATCGTCCCCGCATTCTTTGTGTATTCTCGACATAAGCCCATCCCATACTTTTAGATAAATTACTGGCTACTATAGACATATACCAGTTCCTACCTTTCCAACAGGAAATGTAAGGTAGGTAACTCTTGTATACCCATTTGAACTACTCAGATTTATATTAATACTAATATTACATAGATCTAAAACACATAACATTTGCCTATCCACTCATAAATAACTCCCGTGTCTTTCTTAATATGTACAACAGATACTTGTATCGCTATGCTCTGGTTCTGAAGAAGCTCTAAGCGAAACGCGTCAACCAGCATTGAATCAGCGAGTTTTGTCTAAACATTCTGATCTATCAACAAGCTATTGTATATGTATGCCTTTGGATTGTAAGGATCCCCACCGTTTTTATATATGATATGTTTTTTGTATATTATGTGTTAATAAAACTATTTAGAATCAATCTTTGGTATTGAGACATACATCCGTTCAGGTACCGTGATAGTCCGATAGGTTGGCTAAAAACCCCCCCTTCTTCGTTTTTTATATCTAAATTCAGGACGAGGTACCCCCCCGAGCTTATCTACATCTTTCTATAAATTTACCAGAGCCGAAAAGGCTCACTTTTAGCTTTGGGAGTAATCCACTTTGAGCAATATGGTTCAGTGGATAGTAACAATTGTGATCTATTCCATAATTTGAACAGTACTAATACTAATTTTTACTATCTTGTCATTATTTCAATCTGTTTTTGCTTCATTTTCTTTCATGCCCATAGACAAGAGTGGTTTTTTCCTTTAGAAAAACCAACAATGACGGACTATACTGGCTCTGAATGGGATGGGCTTATGTCGAGAATACACAAAGAATGCGGGGACGATCATGGAATTGAGCTGGAAATTGAGGTACTTATAACCAAACTAAGACAGGCACTCGAAAGGAAATCCAACCTGTTTTGGCAGGTGAAATTCCTGGAGAGATACCTCAAGGAAGGCCTGAATCCTCAAGGTTTGAGAATTCAGGTCTTCCCAAATCTCTGGGAGATTAATATGGACTTTAAACAAAAATGGGAATTGAATCTGCAGGAATGCACTTCCAAAATGATGTTAGCGCTAATTGATCACTATAATAACGATATAAAGGACCTTGATACTGAGATCATAGAGTTTCAAAAACAGAATGTATCTCTATGTGCTCATCCCAAATTTCTGGAAAAGGATAAGTCCCTAAAAGAATACTTGGAGAAATATAATAAGGATCTTATATATAAAAAGGATGTGAAGTTTATTAGAGACAAGATGGCGTTTAATGGGAAGTATGCCTATAGATGGCCCCAAAGGGGAGGGAAACAAAGAAAGAAAAATCTGAGAAAACAAGAAGGAAACATAGATAAAACACAGTCACAAAGTGATGGGGACTTTAGAGATGGTACGGACTCTGATTCATCTAACTTTTCCTATTCAGCCCGTTCCAACCAACCCCCTTTCCCTACACGTGGAAGAGGTAGACAGAGAGGATTAAGGAAGAGGCAGACGACAGGTGACAACGCAAATAAAGGGGGAAAAGATAAGAAACCGAAGGACCACTCTACCAATGGAGATGAAAACCAGGGTCTAAGAGGGGACGGCTTAATGGGGATAGATCCCCGCATTCCAACTCAGGGGGAATACCCCGATCTGGAGTGCTTGACAGGAGCAAATAGAGCCCCCCTACCTCCACTATCCACTCCCCTTCCAGCTTTTAATACTGCAAGAAATGGAGGAGTGATCTCTAAGAATATTAAAGATAAGGTTTTTCAATTATTTCCCCCCACACAAGACCCCCCAAACCGTCCAACAGCTTCGCAAAATCTGGAGAGATTTGCGTACAAAGACCGATAGAGGACCAGTTACAAGTCATTAATTTATCATCAAAATCTCTATCACGAATGGAATTAGAGGTCTTGGGTCTAGGTCTGAGCTTTTGCCCCACATCTCAGACCAATAGTTTTGAGGTCGTCAAAGACCTCAACTTGTTTGCTAGAAGACTTACCTATAAATTTATGTTTGACGATGAAAGGAAAAAGAAAAAACAAGAGCTTATTGAACGTGAAAAATGGAAGGGGTTTACAGTTAGAGACTTTCTTGCCTTGAAGGACTTAATGGATCTTTTAGATGAGAGTGAAGAATCCCAGGGTGGTCCTGCAGAGGGAGCTTCCCCGCATCCTTCGGGGGACCCCCCTCAAGCAATTCCACCCAGGGAAATTCCAAAATTCATCAATAAATCCACCAACTTTCCCTCCCTTAAAACGAACCCTAGCATTTGGACTTTCTTACAACAAGTAACTAATGAAGTGAAAAAATTAGATTTCAGGTCACAAAAAACAAGAAACTTAACGTTAGATCAACAACACGTGATCTCCCAACTTCAAGACAACAAAGAAATCACAATAAAAATGGCGGATAAGGGAGGAAATGTAGTAATAATGGATACCACATATTATAGACAAATGTGTCTGGATATCCTCTCCAATGAAGACTGGTATTGTCTCATTCCATATGAGAGGATATTAACATTCAATGGAGATTATGAAATCCTCATAACTCAAGCATTCAACGAGGGAATTATTGATAAAGATATATTTGAGGCCCTCAAAACTTCCTATCCTAGAGTCCCATCCTTCTATGCACTCCCCAAAACTCACAAAAATATCAGTAAACCCCCGGGCCGTCCGATTATATCAGGCATAGGAGCCAAAAGTGAAAAAGGCAGTAGACTAGTGGATGCTTTCTTACGTCCCTATGTGACGCAACTTCCCTCATACCTACAGGACACTTTAGCGCTACTACGAGTTCTGCATAATAAAAAAGTCTCTCCAACCAGCCTTCTGGTTGCAATTGATGTAGAGGCCCTTTATTGCAGTATCCCCCACTCTTTGGGACTAATGGTGGTGGAAAGTTTCTTTAGGGACAGTGATCCAATACGGAGACCATATAACATATTCATATTAGAGCTATTAAAGCATATCCTAACCAAGAATGTTTTCTCCTTTGACGACTCCCACTACCTCCAGGTACAGGGAGTAGCGATGGGGACATGTTGTGCCCCATCCTACGCTAACTTGTACCTGGGGGGGTGGGAGCGTTCCCTACTCACCAACCCCAACCTATCGATGTATCAAGCCAGCATATCTTGCTGGTATAGATACATCGACGACATTTTCTTGGTATGGGAGTCGAGCGTGGAGAACCTGAGGGATTTTATGAGGGCACTCTCTATTAATGATTTTAATCTCAAGTTCACTATGGAATTTAGCCCGGAGAAATTACCATTCTTGGATCTTAGTATACAAAAACAAGCAGATGGAACGATCTCCACATCTCTGTATAGAAAGAAAACGGCAGGAAACACCATCCTCCATGCGAGTAGCTCACATCCTCAAGCGTTAATTAGAAGCATCCCCTATTCCCAGTATTTACGTCTGAGGAGAAATTGCTCAACGGAGGAAACCTTCAGACTAGAGGCTAATCTATTGAAAACACGGCTACAGGCACGGGGCTATAGTAACACCATACTAAAAAAGGCTTTTAAAAAAGCCCTGGACAAAGATAGAGCTGATTTGCTCTTTGGGGATAAACGAAATAAAAAGCAAGGAAACACTACCCGTGTTATAACCACATATTCAAGTAATCATGAGGAAATACGTAATATAATTGGGAAACATTGGCACCTCTTAACAGGTGATAGGATTGTAGGGAAATATATTGGGACAACGCCCCAAATTACCTATAAGAAATGCCAATCTTTGAAAGATAAGCTGGTGCACACCCACTTTCAAGGACATTTGGAACATGGGACAGATGCCCCAGGAATGTTCAAATGTCATGATTGTGATTACTGCGATTGGGTGTTGGAGGGCTCATCCTACTTACTCCCCAATGGAGAAACACATACTATCAAATTTTCAGCCAATTGTCAAACAAAAGGAATAGTCTATATAGCTTTTTGTAAATGCGGAGCATTCTATATAGGCAAAACGTTTAGGAACTTTTGGAGGAGAAGTTATGATCACATTTATTACATACGAAAAAATTTATTATATACACCAATAGGGCGCCATGTAGCCCTGTACCATAAAAATGATACCTCCATGGTCTGCTTTACGGCCCTGGAACATGTGATGGAGGACCCTAGAGGAGGCAACATAGATAAAAAACTATTACAGCGTGAAGCTAGATGGATCTTCAAGCTTAATGCTTTAAGGGCCCCTGGTCTGAATGACTCTCTTAGCTTCCGACCTTTTCTATAATTACCATCAACACCTCTTTCCACCTCCTTTGTCTCCCAATACATACCTATGTCTGGCTTTGATCTCTCTCCTCCCCTATTCGAAAAATGGACTTATTCAAACCAGGGGCCCCTTGGCCATAATCATGGACCAACCCTCCTGTAGTCCATATAGTTAGGACATATCCACCCACCCCTTTAGTGAGCTTTCCTCCCCCTCCACCTTTGACAACTGACCTGGAGGGTTTCACTAGGACAGTATGGTCCACTTGTCTTTGGACTTTGTATAATGAAGCAAACATTCTTTGAAGGATTATTAATTAATTGTATTTTAAAAAAACTTTGTAGAAATTGGGCTTTCCTTGATATATACATATGTCGTTAATATATACAACATGCAATGCTATATGTATCTGATCTTTATATAATTTATATTATTTATTTATAGAGGACCTGGAAAGATTATCGTGAGTGGAATGTCAATATGATTATGTTGTCTCGTTATTCTATTGGAAACCGATATGGACCTCTGACCTTGTAGAGTGGTCTAATGAGTCCTGCAAACACTTGGGTTATTGAGCCCATTTTTTGATCTCCCTCTGGCTTGGACAACAACAGGCACTATGGAAGGTAATTCCATCCAACCATAGTGGCCACGGTGGAGGCGTTGCGGTGGCGGCGTCGGAGGAGGCTCATCCCCATTTTATTTTCCATCTCTAACATGGGCTGCATATGTCAAAGAGAAATTGCTGTCTCTCTCTCTTTTTTTTTTTTTTTTCTTCTATTAATATTTTTATCTTTTAATATTTATTTTTTTTATATTTATTTTTACATTTTTTATTCTTTATTTTCACCTTTATTATTTATTATTTATTTATTATTTATTCCCTGCTTTATTTTCATTTACATTCATCTTTGTTTATTCCTATTTACTCTTCTATTATTCATTCTTTATTCATCAATCCCTATTATATTTTTTACTCTCCTTATCTATTGTATGTCCTGGACTAATTGTTTTATAAGTCTACAGGATTCGTGCTTTTCATTAAATCTAAAATTTATTCCTTTATCTTTATTATCAACGCTCTTTCACTTTACCTCCTTTGGGAGGATTCAATGTCATATCTGACCCTTTTCTTACCTTTAGAATTCAGTCTTAGCTCACCAGTGCGCTTCGAATGGGAACAATTGCCGCTTTACTACGGCGCATGCGCGTATTACCCATCGCGCATGCGCGTACTTTCGTTTTCGGCTGCGGTAAACGGGACGCTCTATATGCGGATCCCATTCCCTCAGCCTGGCATGACGCATGCGCCCAACGGAACTAGCACCAATGTATCCTCCTATTCGCTCTGACGGCCTCTCAGCTGTTTCTCATTATCCCATAATTGGCCACATGGGGCGATCTGCTCCCTCCCACCTTCAGTTTTGGCGCCAAAGCAACCTATTCAACCAGCACTCCATCAGATGGTTGCTTGAGATGGAGTGCTGGGAAGCTGCTTTCACCATACCCTGTTCAGGTACATTTTCTTTTAAAGGACTGCTATGTTTGTCCATACTCTTCTTGGTGGTGTCTTTGGGGCTATTTAGCCCTTAGCATACACGAAATTTAAATATTGGCCTTATTACTAGTTCTGCCCTATTTCCTTCTTACAAAGGATTTGCAACTAATGGATCCAGCTATTGGAGTCTGACCCTGCAGAGCTGGTGACCCTTCCCAGCTGGGGTGTTCCCCTCCTTTACAAGTGGCTATCAGGTACGCTTTTTGGATTAGTAAGGCTGACTTGTACACAATACCATACTTTATAGCAAGGTGTCTCTAGATACCGCATACTGTAGATACATTATACACTAATATTTTGTATATATATCTTCTTTATCTTGATCATTTTCAGCTTATCCTTGTGATACTGGACTTATTATAGTGTTTTTATCATTCCTGGTTATCACCACTTCCTACAAGGAGGCTCATGGGGAGGACCCAACTGGATCCTTAAGGTACATCCAGGGGGCGTCTACAACTGGAAGCTAATGTTCTTCTATCTATTCTGTACATTATTATTGTTATTAATTATAGGACATTGGCATTTCAGATCTGTCCGCAGAATACGACTCTGCTGCTGGCCGGTTCGACACATCCCAGCCCCATTACTACCACTTTTTTCTTTTTAGACTTTGTTATGTGAGTACTCCTTTTAGATATACACACTTATCTGTCTATACTACATTTATATGGGATTGGTCACCCATTACTTCATCCTAGAATCTTTTAGTGATTCCCCTTTCCCCCCTTTTTTTTTTTTTTTTTTTTTTTTTTCTCTTTCTCACTTGCAGCTCATGCCCTGTTTGCGGGCTCTGGACCCCACACTCGGCGAGTTCCTGACGGTCCTCCTGAGAGACTTACTTTTAGATAAATTACTGGCTACTATAGACATATACCAGTTCCTACCTTTCCAACAGGAAATGTAAGGTAGGTAACTCTTGTATACCCATTTGAACTACTCAGATTTATATTAATACTAATATTACATAGATCTAAAACACATAACATTTGCCTATCCACTCATAAATAACTCCCGTGTCTTTCTTAATATGTACAACAGATACTTGTATCGCTATGCTCTGGTTCTGAAGAAGCTCTAAGCGAAACGCGTCAACCAGCATTGAATCAGCGAGTTTTGTCTAAACATTCTGATCTATCAACAAGCTATTGTATATGTATGCCTTTGGATTGTAAGGATCCCCACCGTTTTTATATATGATATGTTTTTTGTATATTATGTGTTAATAAAACTATTTAGAATCAATCTTTGGTATTGAGACATACATCCGTTCAGGTACCGTGATAGTCCGATAGGTTGGCTAAAAACCCCCCTTCTTCGTTTTTTATATCTAAATTCAGGACGAGGTACCCCCCCGAGCTTATCTACATCTTCCCTGAATTATTCTCCATAACTAAGGACAGACAGTTAACAAATGTGTTTGATTTTCGTTTAGCCCCTATCTTCCTTTATATTAACTATGCCATTACTACAATGAGCTCATTCCTTGCTAGGTGGTAAAAGCAGTAAGTATGTAACATAAATCCAGTCCTGGATGTATAATAAGATCATATGAAGCACATGTCTATCTGCACAATTTACCTATATAATGATAGCAGCAAAGTAACAGGGTGTTTAAGCTGTATGTTGGCATAATGGGATTTGGGGAATTTCATGCATTCCCCATAGCTTCTGTCCTCATTACCATTTTAAAACTGAAAATAACCTATATATAAATGTGCTATACAGGGGGTCCCCTACTTACAAACATCTGACTTACAAACGACTCCTACTTACAAACGGAGGGAGACAACAGGAAGTGAGAGGAAATCCACCCCTAGGAAGGGAAATTCACTCCTGTAAGAGTTAATATGGGAAAAAGGTGTCTCCACTGATGCTTTATCACCAGTTCATGTTTCCCTAACAACCCACAATTTTCAAAATCCAATTGTCATTGGGACAGAAGGTGAGGTGAAATCTTCTGAACAGGGGCACAGACAGCAAAACAAATGTTACAGGGTGATAACCCTTCTCTATGTTATCTAAAAAACTTAAAAATAGATTTTTTGGCTGGAGCTACACTTAAAAAATGTACCTGTTCCGACTTACAAACAGATTCAACTTAAGAACAAACCTACAGTCCCTATCTTGTTTGTAACCCGGGGACCCCCTGTATTCACCTTTAATTTGTATCTTCATTTATACAAACTAAGCTTACATACCATTGTATCTGTTACTGACTTAAAATTAAATGAAATAATTGTGTAACATAACCAGTACCATGAGTGGATGATCATGACCATATAGAGTATTTCGTTTTCAGTCTCGTGTCAGGCATTCAATGGTATCTGGAGAGCTGTCGTTTTCTTGGAGAAAGAAGAGGAGATAACCTACAAACAAACAAACAAACAAAAAAAAAAAAAAAGGGGGGAAGGGGGGGGGGAAAGAAGGGGAAAGGGGGGGGGGGAAGAAGGGGAAAGGGAGGGGGGAAAAGGGTGGGGGGGAGGGGGGGGGAAGGGGGAAAAAGGGGGGGAGAAAAAGGGGGGGGAAGAAAAGGGGGGGGGGAAGGGAGGGGGAGGGGGGGGGAGAGGAGGAGAGAGGGGGGGAAGAAAGGGAGAAAAGGGTGACCCTTATTTTTTAGAAAGATGCATCATGGAAGAGGAACAAGTAGTTGATTCTTCTAAGATAATTTAGTGAATTATACTGATATGGTATAAGTAACTAATAGTCTCTGCGGGCTCTCCTTGGAAGTGGAGCGGATGTAGGACTGACTGATTGTAGAGGCGGTGTAACATTCACGTTCCTCCTTGAGGTTGATGGAGATCTGCGTCTTCTGAAATGCGAGGCCTGCGTTTCCATCTGGTCTGTTCCGCGTGGTTGGATGGAGAAGTTTGAAAGTGGAAAGTCAGAATACCAATTAGGTACTGGGGTATACGGGATGTCAAGAATTTGACAGAATGAATCTAGGTTTTCAGGGACCCTTAGAATGGCTGTACGTCCTTGGTTAGTGGCTGCAAGGGCAAAGGGAAATTTCCAGCGATATGGTATATTTTTGGATTGAAGTATTTCTAATAGCGGGCGTAGATCTTTCCTGTGCCTGAGGGTTATTGCAGACAGGTCTTGATATATAGATATTCTATGGCCCTCATATTCAACCGTGCGTTTAGTTCTGGCCTGTTTTAAGATATCTTCCTTCAACCTATAGTCATTAATAAAGCAAATGACATCTCTGGGAGGATCTGTGTCCCTTCCTTTAGGTCTAAGGGCCCTGTGTATGCGATCCATGTTAATGACTTCAATACGCTGACTTTCCAGTAGCTGACTAAAGATGGCTGATACTGTGGCATTCAGCTGGGTATTATCCACACTCTCAGGGAGGCCTCTCACTCTTAAGTTATGGCGTCTTCCCCTATTCTCAAGGTCTTCGACATGTCTTTGAATGTCCCTTAATTGCATAGTGTGTGTGCTTACCGTGGCTGTCACTTTCCTGAGTACCGAATTGTGTACATTCGTTTTTTGTTCCACATCCTGCATTCTTCCCGCCATTGCCTGTAGTTCCTGCCTTAAGTCTGTCATGGCTGCGGTGAAGGTGTCCTTGATGTCATTTGCCACAGCACGTAGATCTTGTAAGGTAGGATGTTGTGAAGTACCAGGTATAGCCTCAGGAGGAGTCATGGACGGAGTTAGTGTAATGCCGCTCTGCGCCTGTGAGGCAGCTGAGGTGTTCGCCGCCATATTGGGTCTCTGAGGCCTGGAAAGCTCCGGGATGCCGCGGCTGCTCTGGTCCCCGGTTCGCCTCGGGGATCTAGAACGGGATGCCGAAGAGGTGCGGGAGGCAGTCCCCATGCTCGGTGAGGCTTTATTTTGTGCTGGTTCCCCGTTCAGGCTAGATAGGGGCTACGGTCTGACGGAGCGCTAGGTTTAAGCGGCCATCTCTCCTCACGGCTAGCCACGCCCCCTGGTGGTGTCTGTTTCTAAGTTAAAGTGGAGTTCCACCCATATAAAGTCAGCAGCTACAAAAAGTGTAGCTGCTGACTTTTATTAATCAGACACTCACCTGTCCCACGGTCCAGCGATGCGGGCAAACAAAGCCCTGCTCTTCTCCCCTCCTCTCTGTGGTGCCAGCATTGTCACTGTTGGCGCTCGGCTGTGGCATAACAGCCAGGCACGCACTGCGAATGCACGAGCCGCGCTGCGCACTATGACGGGCCAGGCAATCATCTGGGACCTGTGACATGTTCCAGATGATTGCCGAGAGGAAGGGGGGAGAGGTGAACTTCCTTCCGGCGCAGAGGTGCCCTGGGAGGAAGTGGGAGCTGGATCCCCCCCAAAAAAATGACATGCCAAATGTGGCATGTCAGGGGGTCACCTTCAATTAAAACGGAAGTTCAATTTTTGGGTGGAACTCCGCTTTAAAGTGTTTGTTAACCCAAATAATTACACACCCTGGTCCCTTAGAGCAGAATACACAGCACAGTGCTTATGCTGTGTAATCTGCCCTCCCTGAATTTGCCACTTTCTGTATGCCCTCTCTGCGCTAACCACGAAAATCAGGGCTGCTCAGCACTGACAACCGTGGTCAGAGTATGACCCTCCGTCATATGTATGTGTCCCCTCTGCTCTCCTCTCTCCCCCCTCACCCCCTTCTTCCTGCCTGTCATCTCCCTCTCTGTATCTGTCTCCACCCCGCCCCCCCACCGCTATTCTTTAAACAAAAAACGTAAAATTGTCATTGTCAGCCCCTCTATTGGAGGCTGGCATAGCACACTATGTAAGTGGATTTAAAAAAAGGAGCATTCTAAATACCGATTTTTTTTTTTTGTGTAATCTTTATTTTTGCAAAGACAGATAACATGTTCAACATTCGTAAAATAAAATTGCGGGCCCATGCGGGCTTGTTGTGCATAAACCTTGTATACAAATAGATTGAACATAAAAGTAAGTAAGAAAGATGTACCCTGGGAATATCTTGCAAGGTAGCCAAAGGCTATCCTCTGATAAGGTGCTGGGTGGTCACAGTGGGGACAATCCCTGTGGATATCTGAGATAAGTGTGCAAGACAACTGATGTTCGTATGCCTCAGTTTGATAGCCACACCGTGGGTAAAAAGCCAATGGGGGCTATCATTTATTTTTCAATGAAAGTATGGACCGCGGGCCCTTCAGCCGCAGCAGGGGGGGGGGGCTTACCTTCCCCCACCCAGGCGTGCACCAGGGGGACCAGGGAGAACTATATTAAACGCTCCGGGGGGATAAACAGTGCCCCCTGAAAAAAAAAAAAAAGTGGGCCTTCCCCACGATTGTAGAGGCATCAGGCATCGTGTCTATTAGTCATGGTGAGTAAGTCCTGGACCAGCGTCCAAGCAACAGAAAATATGTGTCATTCCTAAGGGGTTTAGGAAAGAGAACAGGAGAAGAGAGAGGGGGAGACGGGAAAAGGAGAAAAGAAAAGAGAAAAAAAAAAGGAGGGGGGGGGGAATGGTCAGGTCATACCTGGAACCTTGTAAGGAATTTGCGTCTCATCCACACCGGGCACACCGCACCTGGTCAAGATAGATGGTCCATCTGGAGTCCGATAACTGCTGTATGGCAAAAAGTTGTCTCCCTATTCTCTAGGATTTCATAGGTCTACGAGTCTTAAGGGATGGGTCTGCCAGTTCTAATAAAGCCATGTCTAAGCTGGAGAGCATGTAACTTGGGTCTGAAACATATTCAAACCAGGGTGCCCAGACACCAGTAAATCGGTCCCTGGTGCCCCGGCAGGTTGCTATCCATTCCTCCGCCTTTGAATAAACGAATACCATTCAACTTGCTGACCCATTCTTCCTGAGTAGGGATTCTGGGTTGCTTCCAGTAAATTGGAAGCAGGCGCCTCGCCGCATTTAGTAGGTGGAGTAGTGTGCTTTTCTTATATTGGCTAACTGGGATCAGGGGAACATGTAAGAGGAAGTGTGTTGGAGACAGAGGGACGTCTAGCCCCAGTACCACTTTTATTTGATCCTTAATGTCATCCCAAAAGGATTTAACAATGGGGCATCCCCATCATATGTGGATAAGCATGCCTCTGTGTCCACATCCTCTTCCCAGAGGGGTAGATATGTGCCAAGTCCACTGGTACCCGGTACCAGCAGGACAGTATCTTGTAGTTTGTTTCCTGGGTTTTAGAATCAATAGAGGATGAGTGAGTGAACTGATATAGGTTAGTTAGTTGTGTTTTCGTGAGTTCGTGTCCCAAGTCCTTTTCCCATCTTCGGATATAGGCATGTTTGGGTTAAGTATGGCAGAGCCCAGCAGCTGGTACAGTTCCCACACCATATGGGGTATCAATGAAAAAAAAAGAAAGATATACTGCGTTGTGAAACTGCAACTTAGAAGCCGGCACAGCTGTAGACAAAAAGCAACAATGTGAATATGTAGAGAAACGTGCAGCATTGGACTGTCATATACATGTTCGGTGGAACGAATATATATATATATATATATATATATATATATATATATATATATATATGGACTTTATTTGCAATTTACACTTGGACTTTAATTATCACTTTATATTCTGAACTGTGTTTGTGTATCTTTATTACTTTTGAATGTCACATTCATAGGTTTTTGCAATTTCAGTGCTGCACGTTTCTCTACATATTCACCATATGGGGTATCGGTTCATCATCTACAAAGAGTTGTTCGAACGAGGTGATGGAGGAGGGGTCTCTAATGGAGTGGCCGTGTTTCTCAAAGAAATGGTGTAACTGTCTATACCGCCAGAAGTTAATGCGGGAACCCTGATGTATGGCTTGGAGGGTGTCAAAACTTAGAAGCTTACCGTCTTTCATGAGTTTACCACAACTGCCTTTGCAATCGTCTACCCATGGCCCAAAAAAGGCCATTTGTTCGCCTGGGGGAAACCATAGAAACCCACCCAATATGGCCAACGGGGACACGGGGGGGGGGGGGGGGCTATTTTCAGAAGTGGGTTAATCTTGTCCCAGACTGAGAGCACATGTGTTGTCAGTGGGGAGGTTGTATCAGATAGCCCCCTGTGTTCCTGGGTTAGCCACGGAGCGTAGCTTAGATTTCTGCCTGCCAAGCTCTTTTCTAAGGAGACCCATAGCTTGGAGTGGGTATGAAAGCGCCAGTTGAGTATTCTCTGGAGGATCATGGCTCTGTAGTAGCGTTGTATGTCTGGGATACCCAAGTCACCCTTGCGCGTTGGGCGTTTCAGCACCCTTAGAGCTATTCTAGGTTTTCGTGCATTCCATACAAATTCAGACAGCATGCTGGACAGGCGATCGAAAAACAATCTAGGTAAGGGTATCAGGAAGAAGAGTATACTTGGCAGAATATTCATTTTTATGACCACGTGAAAGCAGTCTGCGTCCATTGAAAAGGGTCTTTTAACTGCAGTAAGCAGCTGGGGATAGTTGGCAGTGTATAAGGTATTGAAACGGTCTGTAAGTTGTATGCCTAGGTATCTTAGAGATGACTTAGCCCATGTAAAAGGGAAGGCAGTCTGGAGGCTGTTTGTTAAGGGGGAGGTCAGTTGAATGGGTAGGATTTATGATTTCGTATAATTTATCTTAAAATTGGAAAGGGAACCAAAATGCTTGAGTTCCTTCATCAAGTTGTGCAAAGATATCAGGGGGTCTGAGAGGTGGAATAGGATATCGTCGGCGTAGGTGCCAACCTGTAGACACAGTATTATGTATTTTGGGTACGAGCCCAGTGGATGAGTTGGATTGTCCTAGGGGAGTTATCTCAAGCTTCCCTCCCTGTAATGAAGCCCGTCAGGTCTGGGTGAATGATTCCTGGCATAAGATGTTTAAGCCTATTGGCTAAAATGTTTGGAATGTTTAGAATTTTTATCTCCACATTTAAATAGGAAATGAGGCGGTAGCTCTGGGGGACAGTGGGATCCTTGCCCTCCTTTGGGATCGCCGTAATGTGAGCCAGAAGTGCCTCTGGGGGGATAGCATTGCCCCCTGCTATGGATTTGAAGTAGTTGCACATATGTGTCGCTAGGAGGGGTAAGAAGGTCTTATAATAAGCCTTGGTAAACCCGTCAGGGCCAGGACTTTTCCCGTTGGGCAAGGACTCCACTGTTTCACCAAGCTCAGTAAGTGCGATCAGTAGCTCTAACGCAGAGCACTGGTCTTCAGTTAGGGAGGGCACTCCAGCCGTGGAGCTCATCTTCAGGTGAGCAAGAGGGGAGCTACAGTGGTGGGGCGATAGACTGAGGGTCATCCAAACTGCAGGCAGAGTTCGGGCCCATAGATGCTGATTGGGATGAGTGGTCTTCAGGCAGTGGATCGGATACAGAGTGGGAGTGAGGGAACACTCAGGAGGAGATAAAGATGATGGCTGGACAGTGATGTCTGTATTAAAGCTGTTAGTAATCCGAGGAATTGTGACGTAGTTTTAAAAAAATCTGCCTTAGTCAGGTAAGCTGCATGTTGCATGTCTGAGATAGAGCTAAAATTGGATATAGAGACTGGTGTTACAGTTGGGCCTACTCCAGTGCAAGGGAAGCCTTGTCACTATGAGATTGTGTTGTCCGGGCCTTTGGCAGCGCTATTGTTTGCCTGAGATTTTGCTTTTCTTACTTTCACCTTGTTTCTGCCATTGCTTTGAGTGAGGGTATTTGTGTGGTACTCACAGAGTAGGCTTTAGAAATAGGGTAGGCATACCTGCCCAAAGCAACATTACAGGTTGTACCCACAGTGTGGTGTCTGGGTACTGTTCCCAAGGGTTTTACCAAGAATGCATGGATCTGGATCCATTTCTTCTGTTATATCAGTTGATGTAAGAATCCAAACAGAAAATAATAAATCAGTTAAGCTAAGAGTGTTTACTTTGTAAGGAAGAAGAGGTCCATCACCGTGGGACACTAGCAAAAAAAACGAGTAATCTCAAACTGGGGTAGGTTTATAGAGGGGGACACCCAGTGTCCAGTCACTTGAAGGTACTAGCCTAAACTCCCAAGGTCTATAAATACTGTGACATGTAGTAAATGATTAAGATACGAAAGTTTGCAATGGGTGAGACAGCTTGCTAAAAGTCATTGCTGACCTCAACCACAAAATGAAACGAAAGACAAAAAAGAGCCTCCAATAAGAACAAAAAAAAGGCAGCAAAGAGGGTTGATAGCCCAAAGAGCCAATTTCCTAACTGACCCTAAATTCGCCATAGTCTCCCTATCCTTTCCTTCCAGCAGATTCCAAGTCACTAACACTGTCTGTTCTGTGCCTCACCATCCTTTTTATGGTGAGTGGGCCCACTTACCCAAGAGCCTCCTTATTGGCCTTTCTAAGCCTTCTGGCCATAGTTCAAAGGCCCTGCAGAGCATTATTGTTTTAAAAAAATTCTGGGCAAATTTGCACAAAAATGCAAAAGGATTGTGAATCTCGAAACTGCAGGAATCACCTTGAACCCTAGCAGCGAACCTGAACCTCATTCCTAGTCTGGCGCTAAAATACATCAGTTATGCTTAGATTGCATTATTCTGGATTTCGATATCTTCGCAACTTCATCTGCAAATAAATAAGAAGGATATTGATATGTAATTTCTCTTTCTAGATAGGCTTCACATTTCCAGTGTTAAAAGCTACACAAATAAAGCAGTTTAACTATCTATAGCTTGCTATCTATCCAACAATTACTGAGGCACATCGATACCAAAGCAAAATTGAATTAACTGCTCTGCAAAAGAACATCTACATACTTCTAAGCATTTTTGTAGTAGGAGCAATGATTTTGGGAAGCATCTGGAGCTGAGGATTTCATTTAACTTTCAAAGCAAGCCTGGAGCAGAATTGCTGCAGTCACTCTAAAGCTGGCAAACATGGAACATTACCAAATTTACTTGGCCACTAGAGCTATAGCAAGACAGAAAAAGATAATCATGACATGAGCATACACGTCAGCATCTGAGAGTCACAGCAGAGCCATTAGAGTCAAAAAATACTGGTCACATTTACAATCTGATTCAACAATCTCCTCTCTATTGACCAACTGCTATTTTATGCAAGAGATGTGGATAGGATATAATTCACAAGGATTATTTAGTCTGACCCTGGCACTACGAAGTTGCTGATAAGTGTAAAGGATATAAGAGGCTATTATACTGCAGACCTTGAAGGAAGTGTGCTGCTGACAACCATGCCCATTTTCATTAAAACTCTGCTCTGATAGCCCAGACCAGTGTTTCTCAACTCCAGTCCTCAAGGCGCCCCAACAGGTCATGTTTTTAGGCTTCCCATTATTTTGCACAGGTGATTTGATCAGTTTACTGCCTTAGTAATTAACACAGCCGTTTCATCTGAGGGAAATCCTGAAAACATGACCTGTTGGGGCGCCTTGAGGACTGGAGTTGAGAAACACTGCCCCAGAGACACAGCCACAGAAACTCAGCACCTGGGTTATTGTGATTCCTTCACACCAGATATGCTGAACCCCTCACAGGGGAAGATCCTCACTTAGCAGTGGTTAATTACAAGAACAAGGGACAAAAAGTGAGAAATTCACTGCAGAACCTGAGGAAACTTTTGGGTTGATAGCTGTTTCCTTGTTCTGGAGCAAGGTACAACATGGACACTGCTCTGGACCCCTGATTCCAGCTCCCTTACAGGCGTGCAACATGTGGTCTGTCTGATTAAAGCATACTAGGCCGCCAAAACAGCCCTGGCACGTTGAGGCATGGCTGCCATTAGATCTCCGAAAGACTGCTGTGGTCTCTGGCAACAAGCCATCAGTAACAGATCCCGTAAGTCCTGCAAATTGTGAGGTGTGGCCAACATGGATCGGACTTGTTTTTCCAGCACATCTCACAGATGCTCGATTGGATAGAGATTTGGAGGCCAAGTCAACACCTCAAACTTGTTATGTTCCTCAAACCATTCTTGAACCATTTTTGCAGGGTGGCAGGGTGCATTATCCTGCTATAAGAGGCCACTACTCAAGGTTTCCCAGAAGAACATTGCCCAAATCATCACACTGCAACAAAGCATTGCCCAAAAGCAACATTATCTTCTTGACATACTGCATCCTGGTGCCATCTCTTCCCCAGATAAGTGACCTATGTGCAGCCGGCCATCCACATGATGTAAAAGAAAATGTGATTCATTAGACCAGGCAACCTTCTTCCATTGCTTCATGGCTCCAGTTCTGATGCTCACCTGCCCATTGTAAGAGCTTTTGGCTATGGACACAGGTCAGCATGGGCATCCTGACCGGTCTGTGGCTACAGATCATGGGTTAATAATGTATACCAATGTGGGAAGGTTGGCTCCACTACCTAGAGCCTCATTATTACTATAACACATATCTCCAAAGCCAAATCTAGGGGGGTGCTGATATGGCCCGTGGCACCCCCTAGGCTGCTTTGGATGCTGTGTGGGGCTACATGCTCCTACTGCTCTCCATTCTGATAATAACCTCACCGCCGAGATCCCCTGAGAGTCAGTGGTAGAGGTGTTGCTAGCACTTGCCCCTCATGTCTCAACTAGTGCCCCCTGTGTCGAGGCCCCCCCCCCCCCCCCCAGCATTGTTTCCTTGCTCACTGCTGCTGCGTGAAAGAGACAGAGCAGTGGGTGTATTTTTTTTTTTAAATAAAAATCCTGCACTGATCGTTGCCTAATAGAGTCATGTTGGCTGCTATAGGAAAGGATGGGCAGTGAGCCTTAGAAGGGAGAAGGGTTTTTGAGTGTAATGCGGCGTACACACGGTCCGAATTTCCGATGGAAACAGTCCGATGGGAGCTTTTCATCCGATTTTCCGACCGTGTGTATGCCCAACGGGCTTTTTCTGTTGGAATTTCCGACGGACTTTGAATTGAGAACCTGTTCCAATTTTTCCGAAGGAAAACCTTTCTATCGGATTTTCCAATCGTGTGTATGCAATTCCGACACGCAAAATTCCGACGCATGCTCGGAAACAATTCGATGCATGCTCGGAAGCATTAAACTTTCCTTTTATAGTGCTGTCGAACGTGTTTTATGCCGCTGTGTTATTGACCGTCGGAATTTGGTGTGATCGTGTGTAGGCAACACAGCTTGAGCGGAATAAATTTAGGATAAGTAGTCCGCGCTTAGGATAAAGGTAAAGGTATGCAGCCTCCCCTGAATGGACTCCCTAGGGAGCCAATAATAAAAATGGTGAAGGGATAATGGCGCTCCCTAGTACAAAAATGTGTAAGTGACCACACTACCTAACACACTTAATATGCTATAAATGATAATAGAAATAAATGAGTATGTGAAAGAAATGTGAATATAAAAACCAATAGTAAAGTGATTCAGAGATTAGCACTCCATACCAGACATAGCCATCCAGCCTGGGGACACTCAAAATTAGGTGTGGTACCAGAGGAGAAGCTAATGGGGCTAATCACTTAAATTGATGCAGAAAACAGAGGCAAATCTATAATGTGGTAAATTGGAATAAAATGTGTCCACCGACTGCCATCTCTCACCACCCTAAATAAAATCAATACATGTGTCACACATATAGTGAACAGTAAATATATCTAACTGTACGTGATTCCAACAATAAGCATAAAATATAATATTTTAAGTAGAAAAAAGTACATAACATGGGCCACATAGAAAAAGTGTGTGAACCCCGTGAAAAAATATATATATGTATATGTATACACGTAAAAAGTCCTCCCCGGGTTGGGTGCTCCAAAAGGTGTACAAAAAATGAAAAACAGAAGAAGAAGGTATACAAATGTTCAATAATCAGTGACTGTAGTGACTTCGCTGTTGTAGATAAGGTGACTTCGTGCTGCCCATATGGTCCCACACTCACCGGAAAATACCACCCCTGCAGGGGTAAAAGGTATAGATGGAAATCCGTCAGTGGTCCCTCTGCCAGCAATGGATCGATATCCCACTCCTACGTGTCCACAGGGATAGTCACAGGATCTAGTTACTATTATCCAGCGTCACCACTCCATTATCCAGGGAATTCAGAAAAAATGTCCCTCCATGGCAAAGGGTAAAAAGAAAGATAGGGGACTCATAGCGCAAAATGTAAAAGTAATTACACTTTATTAAAAATAAAGCCAGAAAATATAAAAACAAAAATTAGGGTTAAAAAGTATGTAACAGAGTCCCGGCGGGCTTGCGTAGGGCTTTAAAGCCTAATTGCCCTCTATTACAAATAGTGCACAGTGGCCGCTCCGCAGCTTGCGTCCCAGCAGCGTTCCAAGCCTCCTGCGCTGACCGGAAGTGAGGTAAGTACGCCTTACGCACGTTTCGTCATGTGACTTTGTCAAAAGCGATACCATCTCACTCCACTTCCTGCTATTTGAAACAAACGGAGATACTTGGCACGCCCCATATTCAAAGTACTTGGGCTAAGCGCCCTATCAAAACCCTCCCGTATAGTGGACATCCCTCCCCAAGTAAACTCCTAGGGGAGTGATCTGCAAGTAAGGGTGAAGTGCGCAGCTAAATTAAGTTAGCTAATAGAGCCCCAATCAGTAAGGTTAGGCTATAGCCTCATATCTCCGCAGGTTTTACACCGACACTGAAAATCCCAACTTGGCACAAAATGTTAACACAGAAGATTTTTTACATAGCATGCCAGGCAACCAGCTGCCTGATCTAAACGTCAGCACTCCATTGCTATATAAATAAAATATAATATTAGGAAAAAGTTACACCACTCTATTGCGCTCCCTCATTGGAGCAAACCCAGCTACTATCTAGTAAAACTAGTTGCGGTGGTCTCCACTTACACCAAAGTGGGCGGGGGCCCTTGGGGCAGCCCGTAAGTTAACAGTCCCACTATGCATAATAGAGAGAACTCTTTAAGAAGGACGGGAAGTAATAGATATAATTATAAGGGTAAGGGAAAAAAACTGTATAAGATGGGATTAATTATATATAAAAAAGGGAAGGTTATCTCATGACAGGGAAGTTAATTTTAACTGCACAATGGATCCATATTATCCTAGCTAGTAAATATGATCCACCAAAAAGATGGAATATATATTGTTAGTGTACCGATAACATGTCAGGCTTTGGTAGAAAGTCAAAGATGTATATGTATAATGTGTATAAGCATATATACCATCAATACAGTATATACAAGACCAATATATACCATCAATACAGTATATACAAGACAATGTCCTTACAAGGTACTGTGGTGGATTAGGCAGCTGGCTCGCGGGTTTGCATGTTAAAAGTAACCCTAAACATAGGTCAAACCCAGCTATTACCCTGTAACCTTAAAGACCTTTATTCAAGCAATAGAACGATAAACCAGAAAATCTGAGGATCTGTGAGTGATGGCATATATCCCCCCATACTTTAGATAAAAAATGGAGGGAGGTGAATGAAGAAAATTATTTTAAATGTTGAAAATATACCACAGGTACAAGTGGAAACTAATTATTAATAAACCGGAAACCTACATTAAATGATAAACTAGGTAAGTATATCTGCCGATAATATCTCCAATAGGGATAACGGAGCCTGAGTTGAAATACCATACCCTGTAACATCTAGACCCCAGAAGTGTATGAATGGGTCAAGGGGCCCTTTGGTACCTACACAGGTAGCCCCATAGGTAAGGATGGGGAGGTAAATATATAGCATGAGGGTACATATCCTCAAGAGAAATGGGCAGAGTTCCACTGAACTAAGCACCCCTCAATAGTGTTGAAAATAAAAATGAAATAAGAAATAGGATATCAAACGGGAACATCAGGGGTTAGCTAAAAAGCAGTTAAGGTCGATATCTAGGTTGAGGCCCCTAGGGGCAAGCGACCCCAACCTATATATCCAACTAGTCTCGTTCCTCGAGATAAGGGTGCACTTGTTACCCCCTCTCCAATGGTCGTCTATATGATCAATGCCATAGAATATAATGCCCGAAGGGTCTCTCCGGTGCACTTCATCGAAGTGCCTTGAAAGATTGTGTTTTGGATACCCTTTCCGGATGTTGTTAATGTGTTCTCTAATCCTTACAAATAGGGGACGGGTGGTCCTCCCTATATATTGCAAGTGACAGGGGCACTCTATGACATATGTCACATGCGTGCTATGACAGGTTATCAACTGCTTAATTGGATACTCTTTGTGGTCTACTGTGGACTTGAATGCCTCTCGTTTCCTTGGCTGTCTTCTGGTGACTCTACATGGTAGGCATCGTTGGCATCTGTAGAATCCCTTCATTTGTTCAAATATTTTTGTTCGTTTTGGAGGGTCGATGACATTATGTACAATATGCGTTCGGAGGTTAGGTGCTCTCCTGTAGATGAATCGCGGTTTGTTCGGGAGAATTTTGGATAGGGTACGGTCCTCTTTGAGGATAGGCCAATACTTGGTGACGATCTTTTCAACCTGCCTGTACTGGTTGTTGAAGCCTGTTATAAAGGTAGTTTTCATTTCATCATCCTTTGTCTTTTGTTTATTTACAAGTAGGGATCTCCTATCTATACCCCCAATGTCTGCTTTCAATTTCATCAGTTTGTCTCGTTGGTATCCTTTCTCTTCAAACCGCTGGATTAAGATTTCTGATTGCACCTCATAGTCTTCAAGTTTCTGACAGTTTCTCCGAATCCTCAAAAGCTGGCCCTTGGGGATATTATTCTTCCATTTGGGATGGTGACAGCTTGAGATTGGGATATACCCATTCCTGTCTGTACTTTTAAAGAAAGTACGTGTGCATAAGCCATCGCCCTCTTTGAAGATCTCCAGATCTAGGTATTCTACTCTTTGGTGGTCCCACTTCCCTGTGAAGGTGATGCCATACATGTTGATGTTTAGATCAGCAAGGAATTTAGTAAGAGTGTCAGGGGTTCCGTCCCATAAAATAATCAGGTCATCTATGTACCTCCGGTACAGCCTGATTTCAGGGATGTTCTTAGAGTAGACATGCTCTTCCTCCCACATATCCATAAAAAGGTTTGCTACACTTGGGGCGTAGCGAGCCCCCATAGCAACCCCTTTTGTTTGTACGTAGTACTCTTTCCCATACCAGAAATAATTGCATTCCATCGCTAATTTGAGCCCCTCAAGGATATAGTTGATTTGTTGTTGCTTCATGTTGGTATTTTCATGCAGCGCTTTCTCTACACCTGATATCCCATCTCGTTGTACTATACTGGTATAGAGTGAGTTGACGTCTACTGTCACAAGTATGCAGTTTGCGGCTCCCCTGATATCTTGCAGTTCCTGTATAAGCTGTAAACTGTCTCTTAAGTGTGATCTGCCCTGCTTCACCAGTGGTTTCAAGAACGTGTCAAGATATTCACCTAATCTGGAGAATATGGAATTGATCCCACTGATGATAGGTCTTCCAGGGGGTTTTACTATTCTTTTATGGATCTTAGGTGTGTAATAAATGACCGGAGTTTTTGTGGAATTTGAGACTAGGTATGCTGATTCCTTATTGTTAAGGATGCCAGTCTTCTTTCCCTTCTTTACATATGCAATCAATTTTGTTTCAAATTTCTTTTTAGGGTTCCCCTTTAGTTTCTTATAAGTGTTTTCAACTGCAAGAATGTTGCCCATCTCCTCTTTGTACTCTTCTTTACTCAGTATGACCAGCCCTCCCCCCTTGTCTGCCAGTCTGATGATGACTTCATGCCGTTTACTGAGGTCTTTAATTGCTTTCCATATGTTCTTACTCTTTCTGTTTACCTTACTCTCCATGTGTCTCAGGTCATCTTCAACCATTTTTTGAAAGGCTCCTAGGCACTGACTCCCTGGAGTCTTAGGGTTAAAAGTGGAGTTGTTCTTCAAATTAGATTGGGCATATTCTGGGGTATCCTTAGTTCTGGTATCGGTGTTCAGGGCAAAGTGCTTTCTCAGATTAAGCTTTCTCATAAATTTTTGAAGGTCTATATACACCTCAAATTTGTCCAAGTTCTTGTCCGGGGCAAATTTAAGCCCCAGGTCAAGAACTCTCAATTCCTCCGTAGTAAACTCAATATCGGTTAGGTTAGGTCGGAGAGGTGGACCAAGAGACAGACCGCCTGGCAGATGGAAAGCTCGAGTCCCCTACAGGAATACTGGGTGGAGAAACCTAAACGGGAACAGAGGGGGCACACAGAGAGGTGGCCAACACCATACAAGGGAGTATTTAGGACCACCTATGAACGAGAGAACTGGAGGAAGACTGAATACCAACAGCAGCTGGAACCAAGGGCAGGGAAGAGATACCGGAACAGCAATGAGAAACCAGGAAAGAGGAGGAAGGCAAGAGGAAGGAGAGCTGGCAGGAAGAAAAAGAAGACGGGAACACTAGGGAAAGGCATCTTTAACCTAACCGATATTGAGTTTACTACGGAGGAATTGAGAGTTCTTGACCTGGGGCTTAAATTTGCCCCGGACAAGAACTTGGACAAATTTGAGGTGTATATAGACCTTCAAAAATTTATGAGAAAGCTTAATCTGAGAAAGCACTTTGCCCTGAACACCGATACCAGAACTAAGGATACCCCAGAATATGCCCAATCTAATTTGAAGAACAACTCCACTTTTAACCCTAAGACTCCAGGGAGTCAGTGCCTAGGAGCCTTTCAAAAAATGGTTGAAGATGACCTGAGACACATGGAGAGTAAGGTAAACAGAAAGAGTAAGAACATATGGAAAGCAATTAAAGACCTCAGTAAACGGCATGAAGTCATCATCAGACCGGCAGACAAGGGGGGAGGGCTGGTCATACTGAGTAAAGAAGAGTACAAAGAGGAGATGGGCAACATTCTTGCAGTTGAAAACACTTATAAGAAACTAAAGGGGAACCCTAAAAAGAAATTTGAAACAAAATTGATTGCATATGTAAAGAAGGGAAAGAAGACTGGCATCCTTAACAATAAGGAATCAGCATACCTAGTCTCAAATTCCACAAAAACTCCGGTCATTTATTACACACCTAAGATCCATAAAAGAATAGTAAAACCCCCTGGAAGACCTATCATCAGTGGGATCAATTCCATATTCTCCAGATTAGGTGAACATCTTGACACGTTCTTGAAACCACTGGTGAAGCAGGGCAGATCACACTTAAGAGACAGTTTACAGCTTATACAGGAACTGCAAGATATCAGGGGAGCCACAAACTGGATACTTGTGACAGTAGACGTCAACTCACTCTATACCAGTATAGTACAACGAGATGGGATATCAGGTGTAGAGAAAGCGCTGCATGAAAATACCAACATGAAGCAACAACAAATCAACTATATCCTTGAGGGGCTCAAATTAGCGATGGAATGCAATTATTTCTGGTATGGGAAAGAGTACTACGTACAAACAAAAGGGGTTGCTATGGGGGCTCGCTACGCCCCAAGTGTAGCAAACCTTTTTATGGATATGTGGGAGGAAGAGCATGTCTACTCTAAGAACATCCCTGAAATCAGGCTGTACCGGAGGTACATAGATGACCTGATTACTTTATGGGACGGAACCCCTGACACTCTTACTAAATTCCTTGCTGATCTAAACATCAACATGTATGGCATCACCTTCACAGGGAAGTGGGACCACCAAAGAGTAGAATACCTAGATCTGGAGATCTTCAAAGAGGGCGATGGCTTATGCACACGTACTTTCTTTAAAAGTACAGACAGGAATGGGTATATCCCAATCTCAAGCTGTCACCATCCCAAATGGAAGAATAATATCCCCAAGGGCCAGCTTTTGAGGATTCGGAGAAACTGTCAGAAACTTGAAGACTATGAGGTGCAATCAGAAATATTAATCCAGCGGTTTGAAGAGAAAGGATACCAACGAGACAAACTGATGAAATTGAAAGCAGACATTGGGGGTATAGATAGGAGATCCCTACTTGTAAATAAACAAAAGACAAAGGATGATGAAATGAAAACTACCTTTATAACAGGCTTCAACAACCAGTACAGGCAGGTTGAAAAGATCGTCACCAAGTATTGGCCTATCCTCAAAGAGGACCGTACCCTATCCAAAATTCTCCCGAACAAACCGCGATTCATCTACAGGAGAGCACCTAACCTCCGAACGCATATTGTACATAATGTCATCGACCCTCCAAAACGAACAAAAATATTTGAACAAATGAAGGGATTCTACAGATGCCAACGATGCCTACCATGTAGAGTCACCAGAAGACAGCCAAGGAAACGAGAGGCATTCAAGTCCACAGTAGACCACAAAGAGTATCCAATTAAGCAGTTGATAACCTGTCATAGCACGCATGTGACATATGTCATAGAGTGCCCCTGTCACTTGCAATATATAGGGAGGACCACCCGTCCCCTATTTGTAAGGATTAGAGAACACATTAACAACATCCGGAAAGGGTATCCAAAACACAATCTTTCAAGGCACTTCGATGAAGTGCACCGGAGAGACCCTTCGGGCATTATATTCTATGGCATTGATCATATAGACGACCATTGGAGAGGGGGTAACAAGTGCACCCTTATCTCGAGGAACGAGACTAGTTGGATATATAGGTTGGGGTCGCTTGCCCCTAGGGGCCTCAACCTAGATATCGACCTTAACTGCTTTTTAGCTAACCCCTGATGTTCCCGTTTGATATCCTATTTCTTATTTCATTTTTATTTTCAACACTATTGAGGGGTGCTTAGTTCAGTGGAACTCTGCCCATTTCTCTTGAGGATATGTACCCTCATGCTATATATTTACCTCCCCATCCTTACCTATGGGGCTACCTGTGTAGGTACCAAAGGGCCCCTTGACCCATTCATACACTTCTGGGGTCTAGATGTTACAGGGTATGGTATTTCAACTCAGGCTCCGTTATCCCTATTGGAGATATTATCGGCAGATATACTTACCTAGTTTATCATTTAATGTAGGTTTCCGGTTTATTAATAATTAGTTTCCACTTGTACCTGTGGTATATTTTCAACATTTAAAATAATTTTCTTCATTCACCTCCCTCCATTTTTTATCTAAAGTATGGGGGGATATATGCCATCACTCACAGATCCTCAGATTTTCTGGTTTATCGTTCTATTGCTTGAATAAAGGTCTTTAAGGTTACAGGGTAATAGCTGGGTTTGACCTATGTTTAGGGTTACTTTTAACATGCAAACCCGCGAGCCAGCTGCCTAATCCACCACAGTACCTTGTAAGGACATTGTCTTGTATATACTGTATTGATGGTATATATTGGTCTTGTATATACTGTATTGATGGTATATATGCTTATACACATTATACATATACATCTTTGACTTTCTACCAAAGCCTGACATGTTATCGGTACACTAACAATATATATTCCATCTTTTTGGTGGATCATATTTACTAGCTAGGATAATATGGATCCATTGTGCAGTTAAAATTAACTTCCCTGTCATGAGATAACCTTCCCTTTTTTATATATAATTAATCCCATCTTATACAGTTTTTTTCCCTTACCCTTATAATTATATCTATTACTTCCCGTCCTTCTTAAAGAGTTCTCTCTATTATGCATAGTGGGACTGTTAACTTACGGGCTGCCCCAAGGGCCCCCGCCCACTTTGGTGTAAGTGGAGACCACCGCAACTAGTTTTACTAGATAGTAGCTGGGTTTGCTCCAATGAGGGAGCGCAATAGAGTGGTGTAACTTTTTCCTAATATTATATTTTATTTATATAGCAATGGAGTGCTGACGTTTAGATCAGGCAGCTGGTTGCCTGGCATGCTATGTAAAAAATCTTCTGTGTTAACATTTTGTGCCAAGTTGGGATTTTCAGTGTCGGTGTAAAACCTGCGGAGATATGAGGCTATAGCCTAACCTTACTGATTGGGGCTCTATTAGCTAACTTAATTTAGCTGCGCACTTCACCCTTACTTGCAGATCACTCCCCTAGGAGTTTACTTGGGGAGGGATGTCCACTATACGGGAGGGTTTTGATAGGGCGCTTAGCCCAAGTACTTTGAATATGGGGCGTGCCAAGTATCTCCGTTTGTTTCAAATAGCAGGAAGTGGAGTGAGATGGTATCGCTTTTGACAAAGTCACATGACGAAACGTGCGTAAGGCGTACTTACCTCACTTCCGGTCAGCGCAGGAGGCTTGGAACGCTGCTGGGACGCAAGCTGCGGAGCGGCCACTGTGCACTATTTGTAATAGAGGGCAATTAGGCTTTAAAGCCCTACGCAAGCCCGCCGGGACTCTGTTACATACTTTTTAACCCTAATTTTTGTTTTTATATTTTCTGGCTTTATTTTTAATAAAGTGTAATTACTTTTACATTTTGCGCTATGAGTCCCCTATCTTTCTTTTTACCCTTTGCCATGGAGGGACATTTTTTCTGAATTCCCTGGATAATGGAGTGGTGACGCTGGATAATAGTAACTAGATCCTGTGACTATCCCTGTGGACACGTAGGAGTGGGATATCGATCCATTGCTGGCAGAGGGACCACTGACGGATTTCCATCTATACCTTTTACCCCTGCAGGGGTGGTATTTTCCGGTGAGTGTGGGACCATATGGGCAGCACGAAGTCACCTTATCTACAACAGCGAAGTCACTACAGTCACTGATTATTGAACATTTGTATACCTTCTTCTTCTGTTTTTCATTTTTTGTACACCTTTTGGAGCACCCAACCCGGGGAGGACTTTTTACGTGTATACATATACATATATATATTTTTTCACGGGGTTCACACACTTTTTCTATGTGGCCCATGTTATGTACTTTTTTCTACTTAAAATATTATATTTTATGCTTATTGTTGGAATCACGTACAGTTAGATATATTTACTGTTCACTATATGTGTGACACATGTATTGATTTTATTTAGGGTGGTGAGAGATGGCAGTCGGTGGACACATTTTATTCCAATTTACCACATTATAGATTTGCCTCTGTTTTCTGCATCAATTTAAGTGATTAGCCCCATTAGCTTCTCCTCTGGTACCACACCTAATTTTGAGTGTCCCCAGGCTGGATGGCTATGTCTGGTATGGAGTGCTAATCTCTGAATCACTTTACTATTGGTTTTTATATTCACATTTCTTTCACATACTCATTTATTTCTATTATCATTTATAGCATATTAAGTGTGTTAGGTAGTGTGGTCACTTACACATTTTTGTACTAGGGAGCGCCATTATCCCTTCACCATTTTTATACAGCTTGAGCGGAAATCCGTCGGAAAAACCGTCTGAGTTTTTTCCGACGAGAATTCCGATCGTGTGTATGCGGCATAAGAGTTGTGGATAGGGGGTGCTGCGCACAGGAGGGAGAGCTATGGACAGGAGGGAAGGGGGACTGCTGAATGTAGAGGTAAGAAAAGTAGATGGGTGGGGCTGGGGGCATAGGTTAAAGCTGTGGGATTTGGGGGTGGTGCTAGGGTCAGAGGTGAGAGCTATGTATGAATGGTGTAGGTGGGGGTGCTAGGTGCAAGCTGTGGATGGGTGGAGGCTGGTTGCTGGAGTCAGGGGTACATAGTTGGGTTGTGAACAGGGGGTCCAGAGGTGAGCTCTGGACAGGGGGCGCAGAAGTCAGATGAGGAAGGGGACAGAGATGAGATGTGAAATAGTTAAATAGGTGATTTGTGGACAGGGGAATGCAAAGGTGAGTGGTGCAATGGGGACACAGAGCAGATCTGTAGATGGAGGTGAAAAGGCAAGCTGTAGACTTGAGACACATAGAGGTTGATTTACTAAAGGCAAATCCACTATGTACTGGAAGTGCAGTCGCTGTAGGTCTGAGGGAAAGATCAGAATGATGGGGAAGCTCTGATGATTTCTATCATCCAATCATGTGCAAGCAAAAATGCTGTTTTTTATTTTCCTTGCATATCCCACTCAGATTTACAGCTACTGCACTTCCAAGTGCAAAGTGGATTTGTCTTTAGTAAATAACCCCATAGATCTGTGGGCGGGGGTGCACAGGTTAGCTGTGGTGCAGGGATGAGATGAGTTGTGGACAGGGGTTAGAGGTGAACAGTGGATGATACATGCAAGGTTATACATTTCATAATCATTACCACTCTGTATTCTCAAAGTGCAGCACTGTGTGTGAAAAGTACCCTGTAGTATACAGAGTCCCGCAGTCAGAAGTATGTAACGTATGGCACAACCGAGTGCAATGGTCAAGGTTATGTAACACACATCCTAGTGTAAAGAGAGCATAGGTAAACATTATATAATGTATAGCACAATATATGTATATATAATGGCTGGGAGAATGCAGCAGGATTGTGTAATGTACAGCACACATAATACACTCCTAACCATACTCTGTATGCTGTGTGGTACATACCTTCTATAGTATACTGTATAGTCACGGCAGGTGAACAGTAACATTTTGTGCAGCACTGCACACAAAATTCATGTATATACAAACTAATGTACACTGTGCAATGACCGCAAAAACTAATAATAATGAAAAAGATGTGGAATTCACACCCAAACTAAAGTCCATGTGCCATCATATAAAGGTCATTGAATAGACGGTGAAAACAAATTGTGTGACTAGAAGTGGGATTCCACGTGACATCAATGTTGAGGTGAAGAGACAGACAATAGAACCACCACTTGTTAGTGAGGAGGCTTACCAGAGTGAGAAGACTCAAATGGGCATAGTGAGTCAACAAGGCTTATGGTGCAACCACCAAAATATGGGATCTCGGGTTTGACTTGAAGAAAAGGTGGCATCCCTAGTACAATGGCTCCTGTGCAGCCTTCCTCTTGCTGTGTGCCTGTATCCCCTTGCTGGCTGTTACAAAGGTAGACAGTGGCGGCTGGTGCTCAAAATTTTTGGGGGGGGCGCAAACAAACAGCCTCACTGTGCCCCTCAAGTGCTGCCACTGTGCCCCTCAAGTGCTGCCACTGTGCCCCTCAAGTGCTGCCACTGTGCCCCCTGCCTGCCCTCTGCACTTACCTTGTCTTGGTGTGCAGCGCGCGGTGTCCCCTCATCTTCCGATGTCTTCTTCCGATGTCTTCTTCCGCGCGCCTGTCTTCTGCTATGATTGGACGCCTAGCCTCCAATCACAGCGCCTGTGACTTCAGCCAATCAGGTGACAGGTAACAGACCCGGCAACCTGATTGGCTGAGAGGCGGGTCTGTGTTAGGGAAGCGATGTATTCGCTTCTCTAACACAATCTGTGTAATCAGCGAACGCACAGCAGTGCGCCCGCTGTTTACACTTATGGAAGCCTATTAGAGCACACCGCTCTAATCAGGTCCCCTATTAGAGCTTACAGCTCTAATAGGGCGCTTCCAGAAACACCCCCCCGCTGTAATTCAGATGCCGGCGCCCGACAAGGGGCCGGACACCTGAATAGGGGGCGGCAGCGGTGACAATAGATAGATTCATGCAATGCATGAATCTATCTATTGGTGACAGAGCGGTGCAGGAGAGGGGGGGCGGCGCTCCTGCGCCCTCTATGCACGCACCGCCACTGAAGGTAGAGGAAGAATGAACTACTAGCATGCTGATCAGCGAGCTTGCAGCCCATTCAAACTATATGTACAATTGCGGCTGTGGATGATGGGACTTGTAGTTCATTCATTCACAGAACTCTGAAGGAATTATGCAGCTGTGTGGGCTGTGCTGTTTTAAAATTTTGGCAGGAGGGGGAGCATCCCCACTGTCACAGGAGGGGTGAGGTGGGTGTTTAAAAAAAAAAAAAAAACTTTTCCTTTAAGTTCCTCCTTATACTTTTCTGCACACACAATATAGACCTAGCATTTTGTCTATATATTAGAAGAATTAAAAAAAAAAAAAAAAAAAAAAAGGATTCTGCTGAGGTTTATGTGCGTCTGTGACACTCTCACTTTTGGCACATTAATTAAAGCATATTTTATAGGTATAAGGACTAACGCATATGTGTGCTGTGCATTCATCGCGTAGGTCCTGGTTTTATTTACCTATATCCCTTCAAGCCTCCCCCACTGTAACCACAGTGAGGCCACACCTACCATTTGCCACAGCATGCTACAGGCACAGCATTATTATTGTTTGAGTGCCCAGGGGTACGCCAGGTCTTTCGTAATATTACCAATGCCACTGCTCGGGGGAGGAGTACAGTGCAGGAATTCCATAACAGGATGGTCACGAGGAGGAATGCTTAGCTCTGAACTGTACAGAGTGGATTTTTCTAGTAACGCTGACAAGCATCAGAACAGCTGCAGTAGGATGGTCTGGAGAGGGGGGGGGGGGCAAAGGGCAGAAAAATGTGGAGAGGCAACCTTCATAGCTCTATTTGCTTTATCAGTGGTGTGTAGCGCAACAAAGTGTGTGCAATGCAGTGTGCATGTGTACTTCCACATGTGGTCTACAGGTACTGCAGCACTTGCCTGCCTCTCACCAAACATCTCAAATTATATGACGGCTTTATAGACCTTTGCCCAGAAATTTTGCAGCATATACAAATCACCAATATTCAGCAGTTAGGCACATTTCAAGCTCTAGGTTGGGTGCGGCTTTTTCCTTTGGGCATGGAGATTGCTTTCCGATGCTCTACAATCTATCATGTGCGGTAATTCTTCCCCTAGTGTGATGATAGGGCACACCATCCCAGAACTTGTTTCTGTTCCTCATCTTGTAACTTCTGTCTGGAATCACCAAAGACCTAGCCCTCGGTACCCTACAGGTCTTGGTTTAGCCTTGAATAACCTCTTCCCAACACCTTAGCTCTTGCAATCCCTCTGCAGTCTCTTTGCAAGAAGTTGTTCTTCTTTGTCACCTGCTCTGACCTCCTGTGTTGCTCTGGGGTCTTCTTTCTAAATGTATATAAAGTTAGGTCCATATATATTTTGGACACAGTGGCAGCTGGTGCTCAAACAAACTGAAAAAAAAATAAAAAATAAAATCATTAAACGCAGCCACTAAGATTAATCTGTACCAGAATGACGGGAAGAAAAACGTGTGGAGAAGGCTTGGAACAGCTCATGATCCAAAGCACACAACGTCCTCTGTAAAACATGGTGGAGGCAGTGTGATAGCACGGGCATGCATGGCTTCCAGTGGCACTGGGTCATTGGTGTTTATTGATGATGTGACAAAAGACAGAAGCAGCCGAATGAATTCTGCAGTATTTAGTGATATACGGTCAGCCATGGACATTCTTTGGTAATGTCCATGGGTTCCAGACTTCAGGCATTCATTGCCAGTAAAGAATTCTCAAAAAAAAAAAAAATGAACATATATAATTATATTAATTTGTCCAATTAAATTTTAGCCTCTGAAAATGGGGGGGGGGGGGGGGGGGTGGGGGTGACAAGTATAAAGATGGTTGTAGTTCCTAAAATGTGTACCTGATATTTATGTTCAGCCCCTTGAATTAAAGCTGAAAGTCTGCACTTCAAATTCATTTGGATTGTTTTCAGGACTCAAGTCTTGCGGGAACGCATGGGAACGGAGTTCCTGTACTTTTTCCACAACAGGAACTCAGTTCCCGTTAGCAGCCGTGTCCTGCAAGACTTTGAAGTATGCGAGCTGTGTGGCAGGTGCTACACCAGCAGCTGCCGACACAGCTCGCAATAGTAAGTGCCGCACACCTGACCATTCAGGCATTGCTAGTTGGGGGCCCCCATTGACAGCTTCCGCTTCGATCTACCTGTCAATCACAGCTAGCTGACGGGTAGATCAGGTCCCTGCTGCTAAGAGATTGTACTTAGTCAGACCTCTCGTGATGTACTCCTCCCCACCGGCCCCTCCTGATTTTCTGCCTCCTTATCCCCCCCCCCCCCAGTCTGCCATATGATGAGAGAACCCAGAGGAGGAGCACAGCTATTCTGCTCACAGGACATGCAGGGAGAGAGGTGAGCTGAGGGAGGAACATCAGTTTGGGGTGGTAAGCTGGGCACAATACCTGGCAAAGTTTAATGCCAGGAGGGAAGTTTATGTGGAACTATGTGCAGGGTTGGAATAGCAGCGAGTGTGTGTTGGAGCCCTGCAGAGTTTACAGCCCCCCAAGCTAACATACATCTCCTAAGCAGGAACACATCACTATCTCCCCAAGCATTCTGTCCAGATAATGGGCAGTTCATTTATGGCCTTTCCGTTTAACCCTGTGTTATCCAAACTCTGTTCAATGAAAAGTGTAAACTCACCACAGAAACACTCTGTATACAAAAAAAAATTCCCCAATAAAGATCAGAACATGATGTTCACATTTGCATGGGAGCACAATTGAATGAATGCTGATTATTCAGAGAATTACCGTATTTATGTTTATTGAGGATTGTTTTTTTTTTTTGTACTAACAGTTAAGCTTCATACACACAATACGAAATTTGGATGAAAAATACCACTTTTGAAGCGTTCGTGCATATTAGCGTATCATTTTTTATTTTTTTGGTGGGGGAGTGGATCTTGGGTGGGAGTTCCCACACTTCTTCCCCAGGACTTGACCCCTGATTGTTTTGTTGTTATTTTATTCTAGTGGCATACTACAGCAGTGTTTCTCAACCCTTTACAGTGAATTACCCCTGCGAGTCTAAAAAAAGTTTCCCAAGTACCCCTCTCTCTCACTCTCTCGTGAAGTGAAAGTGAAGGGCACTAAAAAGGAGGCCATTCCATTGACAGGACCCCTGGCAGCTGCCGCTGACCTGACAACCCCCCCCCCCCTGCGCACACGGGTGGACTGCTTCCCCATTGGTAGCACAGTCCTGCGCAACAGGCTTACAGCAAGCCGCCGGAGACTGTGTGTGTGTGTGTGTGTGTGTGTGTGTGTGGGGGGGACATAGAACTCTGCGTATCCCCTGCACCACGCAGAGTTCTGACCCCTTCAGGGGTACGTGTACCACGGGTTGAGAAACCCAGGCATACAGAACCAAAAATGAAAATTCTGCTAGTGTCTAAATATATATGGACCTAACTGTATAACCCAAATACAAAATTTGTATTTTTTTTGTACGTTATGACATAAACTCCTGTTCTTTGTACCATATTTGTGCTTGTTTCTGGTTTTGCTGTGATAATGAGATTTAGGCTCCATGTACACTAGTGTTTTTCAGAAACTTAAAAAACACAGGATTGAAAAAAAAAAAAATAAATCAGATAATAGCGTTTTTGTACCAGCTTGTAGTAATGTTTTAGTGACTTTTAAGAGCGTTCGCATTTTGTGTTCTTACAGTCCTTGAATAAAAAAAAAAAAAAAAAAAAAAAGTAAAAACGCTCGAAAAAAAAGCTGTAATGAGCATTTAGCAGTTTTTTTTCTTGCAGGAAATACGCTCCCAAAAAATATTTTTTTTTCTGTGCTTAAACACTAAAGCTTGAAAAAAATGCTTCTAGCATAAAATAGTGTGTTAGGAACAGAAAAAAAAAAAAAAAATGCTTATAATAGCTTCTAGGAGCTTAAAAAAATTAAAATAAAAAAAAACACACTAGTGTGCATGGAGCCTAAAGCCCGGTACAAACGATGAGATTATCGGACGAATGATCATGCGTTATTTTTTTTTGCATGCTAATCTCAGATCGAATAGGAAGAGTTTACTAAAGTTACGAAAATTCTCGTACGACAGACTAAAAATTCGGAAGCAATGTCGTGTGTTGTAATGTATTTTCGAACAACAGCTGTACTGATTAAATCTGGCATCGTATGAAGCAATTTTTCGTGCATGTCCGATCAAATATCAGATGAACTGTCCAGATCGGCTCTCGAAAGCTCTGTACCAATGATCCGATTATCGTACAATCAATTCGAAAGCGGTATTTTTCGTATGATTTTCTGATCATGTGTACCGGGCATTACTGTTATATACCCCATGACCAGCTCTAAACTCCCATGCTTGACTACAAATGAGATCTGCTGGAATCCCTAAATATATCAGAATAGCAGCAGAATTCTCCAATGCACAACATTCAGGTCCAAGAAAATCCTCACAAGGTACTTTTCCTATGGTACTTGAGCCCAGGTCACATGCCTAAATTCATGCCCTATGCTGCTTTCAGGGATGTAAAGTACAAGGCACACTCTAATACAGCTGTGCTCCAAGGTCCAAAAATTATGGATACGGGTACACAACCTATTCAGGAGAAACCTGGTTCACAACACCATGGGAGACTGTACTTAGCAGACTGGTCTTGGAACTCACCGGATATGAAAAAAAAAAATAAGAAAAATAAAAAAAGAATAACCTTGATCACTTCCTACTATCACTCTGATCATACAATGATGGCTTTATACAATATGGTTTTCCAGCTGGGCCCTGCACCTACATTTCCCTCCTTTTCTTCTCATTTCACCGTTTACCTTCCTGTTACACTTATCACAACTGGCACTGACCTTGCGCGTCTCCCCCCTCCCCTTTGACCTTTTCCACTATAGGGTTGTCAGAGCTTGTCACTTGTCAATGCTACCCCCTGCCTCAATCCCTGCTCACACCAACACAGATTCACTGACGGCACAGGTTTCTCACATTTCTGGTTGAGTATAGCAATCACAGGTCAATTGGCTTCAGTATAAATCACACAAATAGGAAACAAAGGGAATACAAAAGACACTGAATTTCAAAAGAGCCAACTTCCCTAAACTAAAAACCTTGCTAGAAGGCATAAAATCTTAGTAAAAAAGAGACCAGGAGAGATGGGTTTGCTTTAAGAGCATATTAAATAAAGGGCATTAGCCAATGCATCCCATTGGGTAATACATTTAAAAAAAGTGAACAAAAGCCCTGGATGGCTTAACTCCAATGTAAAAATGCATATAAAAGCAAAGGAGAAGGCCTCCAAAAAATACAAGGATCATCATCAGCATTCAGACTTTATAAGGAATGCAACAAGAAATGTAAGGGTGCAATAAGGACAGCTAAGATAGAACATGAAAGACAGATAGTGGAGGAGAGCAAAAAAAAAATCCCAAGACATTCTTTAAGCCTGTAAACAATAAAAAAGGGAGGACAGACCATATTGGCCCCATAAAGAATGAGGAAGGACATCTGGTTACAAAGGATGGGGAGATGGTGAAGGTATTGAATTTCTTCTTCTCAGTCTTCATGAGGGAATCAAGGGGCTTCAGTAACCAAAACTGCAGTGTTTATCCTCATGACACATCACAGGAAGCACCTCCATGGTTAACAGAGGACAGAATTAAAATTAGACTTGGGAAACTTAACATTAATAAATCACCGGGACCAGATGGCTTGCACCCGAGGGTACTTGGGGAACTCAGTCAAGTTCCTAATTTTTACTGACAGTCTAGCGACTGGAATGGTACCAGCTGATTGGAGAAAAAGCCAATGTAGCACCAATATTTTAAAAGGGCCCAAAATACATCCCTGGGACTTACAGACCAGTTAGCCTACTCTTGGAGGGGATGATAAGGGACTATATACAAGACTTTATTAATGAGAATGGTATCATTAGCAGTAATCAGCATGAATTCATGAAGAATCGTTCTTGCCAAACCAATCTACTAACCTTCTATGAGGAGAGTTGCCATCCAGTTCAAGGAAGGCCCGTAGACGTGGTGTATCTGGATTTTGCAAAAGCATTTGACACAGTTCCCCATAAACCTTTACTGTACAAAAATAAGGTCCATTAGCATGGACCATAGGGTGAGTACATGGATTGAAAACTGGCTACAAGGGCTAGTTCAGAGGGTGGTGATAAATGGGGAGTACTCAGAATGGTCAGGGGTGGGTAGTGGGGTCCCCTAGGGTTCTGTGCTGGGACCAATCCTTTTTAATTTGTTCCTAAACTACCTGGATGGGGTTAACAGTTCTCTGTATTTGCGGACAATACTAAGCTAAGCAGGGTAATAACTTCTCTGCAGGATGTGGAAACGTTGGCAAATGTAGAAAAATGTCCACAGGCAGTGGTCTCATCGGGGGGGGGGGGGGGGCATCATTCAAGAAACTATTAGATAAGCACCTGAACGACAACATACAGGGATATACAATGTAATACTGACATATAAACACAAACATAGGTTGGAATTGTGTCTTTTTTTTAACCTCACCCACTATATTGATATATTTTCCTTCCCTACATTTCCCCATTGTATTTGACCTTTTACTTGTCATATAATGTGTAGCTTTCAATTGCCTTCTTTTTCATGTACCCGTACAGTAACTTGAAAAATCAATGAAATACATGTGAAAGATCACGAATAGAAAAATAAAAAAATTAATAAGAAATACAAAGTGCTGTAATTAAATGTCACACATAAGCTTTGGTTTGTCCTTTTATTTTGTCACACAGAAGGACGGTATTGCACTTTAAAGGGTCTTATACATCACCAGGGTTCTCTTTCTTTTCTACTAAATACTATATTTATTGCTTCCAAATATAACAGGGAATTCTTCTTCTTTTAAATAAAGACTATATATCACACAGACATTGTACAATACTGACAATAGTGTAGGGATAAGGACTGCAGAGGTCAGATCAGCTGGGTACCAGCCACCTGGATTCAGAAATCCTATTACAGGGGGTCCCCGAGTTACGAACTCGTTAGGGACTGCCTGCCTGTACGGAAGTCGGAAATGTTAGTAAGTCGGCCGTGTATGCGCAGACCGACAAATACGGACATTTCCGATGTTCCGTCTAATGCCGTTCTGCGCATGCGCGGCAAATTACGGACATTTACGGCATTTTCCGAGGCTCCATATGGCCGCGCATGCACAGAACGGCCGGAACAGGGCGAAAAAAGACGAAAAATGGCGGAGGGTCCCCGCAGCGCCCCGTTTGCAAGTAGGGGTTGTTCGTAGGTCGGGCGTTCGTAAGTCGGGGACCCCCTGTATTGGGTACTGTACATCATTCATAAAAATAGGTATGTGCAGAGTTGATGGCAGTGGCTCAGTGGTCCAGGATCCGAAGGTTTCCAGACACAATCTTGTTTTCCAACACAGCACCAGGTGGGATGTCAATTCTGTCACCATGATTAGCAATGATAATGACTGTGCCCTAAAGAAGAGACAAAGAAAGAACAAGTTAAACTATCCCCCAAAAAAGTCTGATTAACACAATACTACTATCAATTTGAGTCCACAGAGATGGCAATCCACCAGGTTTTGGCTGGAGTGGGAAATGATATGTCAGTGGGCACTCAGCCACCAGACACTCGCAGACCAAACATCACCTCTCCCTAAAATAAGCCAGTGATGTCATTCTGCCACCATGCAGTCACATTCATTCTCTAATCCTAATATGTATAAAAGCATTTACAGGACCATTACTGTGTATTCACTAAGTATGTGACAAATTAGAAAATAAGAAATAGAAGTGTAACCTTCTTATATATATGCACACATAATGGAAATGGTACATTAGCTAAGAAGTATATAAAACACTAAAAGAGTAATTTCACCAAACACTATAACTAAATCCTAGTACACATCGACCGAATGTCAGCTGGTTCAAAAGAAACAGGCCGACATTCGGCCCGTGTGTATGGCAGCCGAGCCGCCTTGTGTCGAAGGCTCATAACCAGAAACAGTCTGCCAACCGACTCCCTATCAGCGCTCCCAGAGCGCTGACTGGTGTGTTCTGGTGGTGGTGGTGGTGGTGGGGGGGGGGACCATCCCTGTCATAACACAATAGCACAGCAGGGGAGAGTGCTGTACTAACATTGGATTGTTAGTACAGAGGCTCTGATCTGAGCTGTTTTTTCCCCGTTCAATGAAAAAAAAAAAATAGTAGTGTCAGGCTTAAAGGCCTATGTGTTTGATTCTAATAAGGTAAACTGCAAGACTTGCACACTGATCTCTCAGTGCCGTTAATCAGGCAGCGGGATCACTTCCCACAGAATGCACCCTTTATTTCTCTACCAACAAATTAAGGGAAAGTAAATTTCCTAATACAGTGGCAGTGGAAAGGACAGAGGACAAAATTCAATGAGGCTAGACTACAGAAGCAGGGTTAGGAACATGCATTATATGTCAACACCGATTATCTGTCTTAACTGAGGAACAAAAAAGCCTTGCTTTTTTTTTCCATTTTTTTTAGCAACTTGTGGATATTTCTGTGTGTGCTTTCATTGGCCTCCACCTAGGTGTCACTAGCAGAAGTGTACAAATTGCTTCATTCGCTTAGCCACAAAATATCTAACCCAGTGGTCATCAACCCTGTCCTCAGGGCCCACTAACAGGCCAGGTTTTATGTATTACCTTGGGGAGATGCAGACTAGAATACTGCAATCATTGAGCAGTAAATCATATCACCTGTGCTGTATTTCAGTTATCTTACAAACCTGGCCTGTTAGTGGGTCCTGAGGACAAGGTTGATGACCACTGACCTAACCTATTGCCCTCAAAGTCTAGGTTATGGTACCAGTACCATTTGTTTATTTGATTAGAAAAAAAAATTGCAGTAATGGTAAGCACTGCAATTTTGTTGTTTTGAATTAATTTGCACGATTTCTGTGTTACTTTTAGCTAAACTGTCTCATAAAAGCAGATCTTGCATCATCCCCTGTGGACCTCGATGCTTAAGCATCGAGGTAAATAGATTGAAATTTGTCCAATAACTGCTGAACCGGCCAAGTTTCGATTCATTTATGGCCGTTCCTGCTCAAACTTTTGGTGCCAGGAATTTTGGAAAACTTTCATTTAATTGGAGGCTGCAGCACTGATTGGTGTATTATTCAGAATACAGACGTCAGAGTACAAGAGCACAGCAGGGAGGATTCCCCCATCCACCTAGCTGGTGTGGACAGTGAAATCTGTTCTGGCCATACAATGATCTAGGACCAGTATTAGAGAAAGCACTGCTCTTCATTGTGTGCTCTTGGCTGGCAAGTCAATATTATGTGATGACTGGCCACTTAAAAAGGCATTTTGTTTTCTATAGAAATGCAGTTTGACTGTACATTCCTATAAAGTGTTAAGGTTGAACTAGTGCCTTTAATGCCAGTCACCTGGTATATAGGAAGAGGATAGTGCTAGATATAAGCATCGGATGTACCGAGAAAGGACAATACCTTGTGTAGTCCTTTTTTTTTTCTGCAAAAGCTCCAGCTGGTAGACTATTTTTCATGTGCTTTCCTCTTGCATGTTGTAAGCCAAGTCCCAACACACCCTCTGTGAGAACCACTCTAAGCCCTTATATCTCTTGGTTTGACGCACATAACAGGTGCAGTTTGTTGTATTTGTCTTCTGCTGCACTTCTTTTTTTAAAAGTAACTGATGATTTCACAAAGAAATCATTTAACAGGTATTGTATTTTTAAATGTTAAGCTTATATTCAGCATTAGGCTATTTCATTTTCCTTTTAATGTGTACCTTGAGTTCAGGTTCAAGAACAAACCAAATTAAAAGCAGTGGGCTGAACAATGTGTAGGTTTTAGATGTGACTCTCGTCAATCATTATTAATTCTATCTGACATCTATTTTAACATTAAAAGGCTCTCGCTAACCCACCCTGAGTCAATTAGGTTAGATGGCTGTGTGGGTGGTGAGAGCTTTGTACCAAAATACACAGCATGGCTTTTCACCTAAAATATACACTTGTAATTGAAGGTGCTTGAAATGCAAGGCAATGATGATAATTTTCTGATAGAAGAAATCTAAATATTTGCCACTTAAGACCTTAAAATATTTTGTAGAAAGTGACAAAATTCAATCCCATTTTAAAGCACAGAAATAATGGGGGGGGGGGGGGGTAGGGGGGGGGGGGGGGGGGGGGGGGGGGGGGGGGGGGGGGGGGGGGGGGGGGGGGGGGGGGGGGGGGTAGAAGGTATTCACCTACAACTGTTCCATTTTTCAGAGGCATTTTGCTAAACCAAAAAAAAAAAAAAAAAAAAAAAGATTTCTCCAGAAGTCTGCCATTTTGGTAATTTAAAGGGAATTTTTGACTATAAAAAACAAAAAAACTGACCCAATGGAGAATCCCCTTCTAATAACATAGATCCTCGCCTCTGATACAGCAAGTCTCTTCAGTACTATGATCTTCACCTGCAACAGTGGTTGTATCACTGCTTACCATTCCCTCCATCCATTAATCCTGCTGTCCAATGATCTAATCCCATTCAATAAGGCAAAGTGTAAACTGATATAAAGCCTAACCACCAGATTTTTTTTCACGCATTGCACATCGTAAAGGAATATCCGATTGGTTGTTATAAGTTACTGTACATTTCACATCATCTTCATTCTAACGGTAAGCCAAGGTACATTATTATACTTTGGACAGATTTGCAGTCTTAGCAAGGTGCTCTTCATCCCCAAGTGCTCATTCTTATCTACAAAGCCAGCATTCACTTTGTTACATTTAAACCAATACATGGTGGATTGTTATTGTTTGCTATGGGTAAGAAGAACTATCACATAAAAAAATGTCTGCTGATAACTGTATGTGGTCACCATTTGTAATTTTAGAATAATAATAAATCTTTTTATATATGAAGTGGTCAGGACAAACTTTAACCCGGTTGGGTGTTTTCTTGAGCAGTTTCAGTGACCAATTTGAACTCCATGCATGAGCTTTATGGACAATGCAAGTATGCAAATTTCATACCTAAAATGCCCCCCGGAGAAGCCGACAATCGCTGTAGCAGTCAGCGCAACTACAGTCATGTGCCAAATGGCTTCACCTCGGCCCCCCCGCATTCACAATGCAATGCAGGCACCAATGAGAGGGACCTGCAATGTGTCACATAATAAAGTGGGAGGAAGCTTCAGTTTGGAATAAAAAAAAGTGTCCCCCCATGGCATAGAAAAGTACCATTTTTCTCTGGGCCGAGACAGAATACAGTAAATTATTTCTTCATACTACCCTAAAAAACACATTTGCTGGAGTGAGATAATCCATCTACAACTTAACTTCATGCAATTCTTTTTTTTTTCTTTTAGCAAACAAAACAGCGGTAACGCAGCCCCATTAGTACAAATTTTATCCTTAAACAATCATTTGTTTGCTCTTCAGATTCTTATTCTGCCGCCATTGTTCAGAGGGGCTGTTCCGATGTCTCATAAATTATGTGCTGTACATGCTGGTGATGCAATAATTGCACCAGAGTAATGAAAGGGGAGTGCACTGAAAAGGCTAGCTAAGTTCAGCACAATGTCAATGACTGACTCAGTATACTGTACACACCTTCAGTACAACATTCTTCCCAAAGGTCACATCCCCTGACACGGTGAGATGATCCAGCTCGAGCATGTCCGGTATGCTTTCAAACCTCTTCAAGTAGTCTTGCACCTAGAGGGGAAAAAAAGTGTCATGATGTGCAAATGTCAAGAACCAAATACAATATCATTATCAGTGTAATATTAGCAGCAGCAGAAACACTGGCTGTATAAAATACAACCCCAATTCCAAAAAGTTGGGATGTTGTGTGTATCTATATAAAAACAGCACACAATGATTTGCAAATCTCATAAACCTATATTTTATTCACAATAGAAAAAATATCAAAATGTTTAAACTGAGAAAATGTACCATTTTAGTAAAAAAAAATAAAGATCATTTTGAAATTTATGGCAGCAACACCTTTTGGGACAGGGCCATGTTTACCACAGAGTAGCGCCCCTTTTATTTTATTACTGCTTTGTAAACATCTGGGAACTGAGGAGACCAGTTCCTGGAGTTTTGGGAGAGGAATGTTGTCCCATTACTGCCTGATATAAGATTCTAACTGCTCAACAGTCCTGGGTCTTTGTCATTTTTTTTGTTTCAAGATGCGCCAAATATTTGCAGTTGGTGAAAGGTGTTGACTGCAGGCCGACCAGTTAGGCATCTGGACTCTTCTACTACGAAGGCATGCTGTTTAGATGTAGCATGCAGTTTAGCATTGTCCTGCTGAAATATGCAAGGCCTTCCCTGAAAATACATTGGCTAGATGGGGGGCATATGCTGATCTAAAATTTGGATACATCTTTCAGAATTGATGGTGCTTTTCCAGACGTGCAAGATGCCCATTCCATAAGCACTAATGCATCCCCATACCATCAGAGATGCAGGCTTTTGAACGGAGAGCTGATAAGGCCAGAAGGTTCCTTTCCTCTTTAGTCCAGAGGACACGACACCCATGGTTGCCAAAAAAGAAGAATTTTAATTTGTCTGACCACAGAACAGTTTTCCACTTTGCAACAGATGATTTTAAATGTGCAGGGAAGATAGTGGCGTTTCTCATTATTATTACTCAGCCCATGCAGCGATGTCCACCACAGAATCATGCCCATGTTTAATGTAGTGTCATCTGCGGGCCCAAAGATTTGCAGAATCTTTTGATATTATGTACTGTGGATGAGGATATATTTAAAGTCCTTGCAATTTTACATCGAGGAACATTATTCTGAAATTGTTCAACAATTTTTAGACACAACTTTTCACAGATTGGTGAACCTGTGCCCATCTTTACTTCTAAGATGCTCTGACTCTCCAAGATTCTCTTTTTATACCAAATCATGGTACTGACCTATTGCCAATTAACCTAATTAGTTGTAAAATATTCTTCCAACTCTTCCTGGTTAATACTGCTTTGCCAACTTTTTGTTGCCCTGTCCCAACTTTGAGAGGGGTTGCTAGGATTGATTTCAAAATTACCTCCCCCCTCTTAAAAATATATAAAGAGCAGCTGTATATGCAGCCAAGATCCTGAAACTGTTCAGTGCACCATCCTAATTTACAACAAAGTGAACATAAATAAAAACATGAAATGTCTATCACCTTATCAGAGTTTTTTCCTGGTTTAGGCGTTTATGGCTATGGCAAGATTAGGGGTGCTAAGATTTATGAGCTAGGATTCAAGTTTCTACACGAGTAGATGGCCGTTCAGAGGAAAAGATACTATAAGAAAACAAATTAAAAATGTTGTGCATACATATACACACACCCACTGCCAGGTGTATGCCTCTATAGTCCTCACCTTGGTGAATGAGCTGCCCAGTTTGACCAGAGGCACTGTGGGAAATTCCCTCTTCTCACTCATGGTCAGTGAACCAGCATTTAGGCTGTATAGGTTGGACATGACAAGCAGCAGATCAGATGTGGTTTTCACTGGCAAGAAACGGCTTCGAGGGACATTGATGCCCAGTGAATTTTCAAAACTTTTGACAGCGGCACCCACGGCGGTTTCTAGCTGGATAACATTCAAACCACCATCTAAAGTCTGTGAAGACAAGGGTAAGAGTTAATTGGCAATGCTTTCACCATTATTTCCAGTCTACAAGTCAGACAGGATATTGTTTTTCTGATTACTTCCTTGCACAAGCAAACTGACATTTACCTTGGGATTAACTATAATTTCCATATCAATGGAGTTGGCTTCTTGCAATCGCTTGATAGCCGGCAAGGAGATCCACAAATTATTTGTGTTGAAGATCTTGAACTTGGACACAGATTTAAACTCATCCACATGGGCTTTGGGCACTTGTGCGATTTCCATCAACCGCAGCTTCCCTTCATATTGAGTGAGCGTGCCACCCTGGAATTGGGCAAGATAAACACATTATTAACAAGTCAAAACACCAATGTCCAATTCGTCTGTACATAAGTCTATATACTATACTACCAGAGAAGAAGGAAAGTAGTAGTACCCACACCAATGTCATGGTCTGGTGTGTGTGTGTGTATGTATGTGTGTGTGTGTGTGTATATGTATATATGTGTGTGTGTGTGTGTATGTGTATATATATATATATAAATAAATAAAATTATATATATTATACACATACATATATATATATATATATATATATATATATATATATATATATATATATATATATATATATATATATGTATGTATGTATGTATTATGTATATGTGTATATATATATTTTATATATATATATATATATATATATATACACATATATATATATATATATACACATATATATACATACACATACACACCCCTACCTATGTACACACACAATATAACTGCAGAGAGAAGGTAAATTGTTACTCACACCAATGTCCTGATCTACTGTACAAGTATCTATATACATTAAAAAGGATTATAGTGAAAGAAAGGTGGTCCTACAGCAAGTAGTCCCAATCTAGCTGTCATTTAGCACAGGCTTTAACATTTAAAAATCTAGTTGCTGTGGGCATCAGATTGTATTCAGCTTTTAATCACAAAACTTCTGTATGGCTTAGAAAACGAATTGTCCACTATGACTTTCATGAACATCCTAAACATTTTTTTAATATATTTTTTTTCCTGTACAGTAGTCAGGAATTTGTTACCAAGAGCCTCATTATTATTGAATAAATGCTCGCTTTTGGTACACCCCACAAAAACAATTATGCTATGCATGTTTGTGCCAAAAACTTTCCTGTAGGTAACCTACGGTACCCATAAATATTAAATTTCTATCAGCTAAACCTGCCAATCCAGGCATATGGGCAATTCAAAGTGCACAAGTTGAATTATAAACAGAACCCAATGAACATCTACAAGGCTGCAACCCTGACCTGCCACCCACTATCTCTATAGATATACAAGAAAATAGCACAGAATGGCTGTTATTCATCTACGATTCCTGAGTTTAATGGCAGGTGTGTGGATGGTCTTCATCCCCACCCACTCCCCCCCCCCATTCCATTTCAATAGTTCAACTCCAATATCTCTCTAGAGAGAGGAGAGCAGAACAAGATCTGCTTGAGGTCAGGAAAAAACACTCAAACTGGCTTCTAATGCCCCGTACACACAAGCCGAATTTCTGTCGGAAAAATCTTGGATGTTTTTTCCGACAGAATTCCGCTCAAGCTTGGCTTGCATACACACGGTCACACAAAAGTTTGCTGAACTTTCGACCGTCAAGAACGCGATGACGTACAAACACTACGACAAGCCGAGAAAATTAAGTTCAATGCTTCCAAGCAGGCGTTGAATTGTTTCCGAGCATACGTAGGAATTTTGCGCGTTGGAATTGGAACAGACTATCGGAATTTCCGATCGGAACTTTTTCCGACCGAAAAATAGAGAACCTGCTCTTAATCTTTTGCTGGTGGGAATTTGCCCAGCAAAAGTCAGATGGAGCATACACACGGTCGCATTTTCCAACCAAAAGCTCTCATCTCTCTTTTGCTGGCCAAAATTCCGATCGTGTGTACGCGGCATAAGCGTTAGGTTAGTGGACTGATAATTTATAGGAAGTAAATACACGGTAGCATAAAAACAGATTTAAAATACACATACATTTTATTGAACGGAGCATGTTTGAAATCTATCCATCAATCAGTAAAGCACTATTACTGTACTAAACTGGATAGCCTACATATGTATTAAGCAAATATGACTGTCCCCATTCACTATAAACAAACTATACACAAAAACACATTACTCAAGAACAGACATTTATAAGATGATATTTTATTTCACCTAATTACATTTCTGCATATATCTAAAATCTTTAAAAAGACTATAGTTTGCTTTTAATAATTTTAAACACATCAGGCTTCTGCAATATGGAGATTGGGAAGCACACGTTGATAAGACCTGCAATAATGTTTGACCACCAGTAAATCATCTGACAAAAGAATGCAGCAGATAACTAGACATTGGAGAATGCTGGGAAATCGGGCTCTCGGGAGGACTATTGTTTTACTCTGGCAGATGTGACAGATAGCTTCAGAATTAACATTTCCCAGTGAAATGCTAATAGGACTCATCACAATTCTGCTCACATTTCCATATATTTACTGAGCTGGCTTTGTTATGCTGGTTATACACTGTAATCATTGCAATGTGACAGATTTTAGCAACAGGCTGAAAAAAAAAGACGACATCTACGAGAACATAAAACATGTTCTTATGCCATTTATGATGGCTGGACTGTACAAAGGTTATAGAGAACCTGCCATTTGTAAAAATCAGAATCTCCCCTCTTAAAAACAAACCAGTTTTAGTCTCCTACAAGACAAAGTTCCAGGTTTGCTCTAATGCCCCCCTCCCCAGAAGCACATACTCCCTGTTCCATCATTTCCCCATCACTAGGTTCATTTAGACCATATGTGTCAAACACAATGCCCGCCAAGCCATTTCATGTGGCACGCCTGTCCTCTCCACCCCCACCTTGTCTCCGCAGTGGGCAGCAGAGAGAATGACAGAACTCCTTCTACAGATCCTGCACCACTCTGTGCAGCTGCAGCTCCCCCTCATCTCCACCTCCCCTGGTCTCAGTATTCAGACTCCAGCCCTCCTCTGGTCCTCCTTCAGACCCTGAACGTTCTGCTTCCCAGCTCTGCCCCCAGATTTTCATGGCAGCAGCACAAGGTAAGGGGGGGTGAACTGTGATGCAAGGAAGGATGGGGGGGGGGGCTCTAGATATCTGATGTAAGGGAGGATGGGGGGGGGCTCTAGACATCTAGCCTTACAGAAACAACTGGCCCTTTGAGGGCAACCAAAATGCTGATGGCTGCCCACAATGAAAGTTTGACACCCCTGAATTCTAGACAGAAAATGGAAAGGAAGCCTAGCGTAAGCTCAGAATCACTTTTGGTTGCAATTAACAGCACTGAGGATGATCTCCCTGCCCAAAGTGACAGGGGTGGGCTAAGCACTAGGACAATCACGAGGGGAGGGTAGGGGGGGGGGGGGAGTCATATGCACCTCTATACCTGAAGTATTGGTGTTTTTTCCCCCTTTCATGGTTTTGTAGTAGTGCACAATTACCTTTTAGGGCTAGGCCTGTGTTATTCACTTGTTTTCTCTCCCTGTCAGAACAGTTCTTTCCACCCAGTGTCAATCTGCAAGGTCCCAATGCAGACAGATCTCATCTGCTTAAACTCAGCACTAAAAAGGGACAAAGATGTCATGTATGTCTGCCAGTAGGTTTGCAATATGACAGTTTTATAGTGTCTTATCAGCACTGAATTTAGATAAAAGATAAGACCGCTTTACCTTCTGGTCCTCACCCTGACATGCAAATAATAAAGAACCAAGTCATTCCTGAGAAGTACTATTATATCAAGTCAAGAGTGAAGATTCATAAGGTTACAGACACCTTACAATAAAGTGAAGCAGTCAGCAGTAGGGCAAAAAGTCAATTTAAATGGTAGCTGTGGTCAAAGAAACCTTCCAAAATTAAAGAAAATGCCTGACATAAAACCCATATTGTATGCAGAAAACACTTCGAAGGCTAGAAAATTTTGCAACTTCCATCAAGACTGAATGTCTAAAAATGGGAGGTTCTCTTTCACCTAAACATTTTGTCTTCCGGACAAATAAAATATCAAAATATAACCTTATATTTTCATTTTATAGAGCTTCCCCTTGTTTTAATCAATATGCAAGATTGCATTTAAGGCTCATCTCTGTATAAAATGCCATTGCTTCTTGGAATGTGGAAGAAAAATCTTTTAGCTCATCATCATCATCCTATAGCTCCTTCCTAAAATGGGATTTTCTTCACAAGCTCAGAAATATAGAAAAGCATATGTGTGACATCACTGCCTTGGATTATCAAGCTGATGTAGACCTGGCCAAGATAAAGATTGATGTGGCCCAATTGAGAAGACAGTAAAGGTCTAAATTTGTGCAGAAACTATATTGAGTGGTAGCATGAAACTTTAACCAATGTATTTACTTCTCTGTACTGCGCCTTCTTATTTCAAGGTTATACTGCATGTCTTTAAAATAATGCTAAAAAATAATGGTGAAAAATGGTAAATATACTTATATACTATTGCTACAATAGAAAGACTGTCCGAGTTCCACTACTGAAAAAAAGAATGTGATGCTCAAGATTTGGGTACGTCATTAGTGGATACCTTTGCTGCCATTATGCTTTTTCTAGGTGTCCAGTGGGTCCCTATACCTTTAAGGAAGGGTGGGCTCCCCTTCAGGCATACCTGCCCTAAAAGAGGAAGTAAACCCTAATTACTTCCTCTGTTTCCCTGCAAAGGTAAAGCATAATTGACTACTATGCATCGCATAGTAGTCCATTATGTGTCACTTACCTGACACAGGAGCCAGCGAAGTAACTGCTGTCCCCTTGTGTGCCTCCATCTTCTTGGTGGGTCTAGTGGCTCCGGCGCTGTCATTCGACGGCGCCGCAATGACGTCACGCGCACGGGAGCCGACACTTGCGGCATATCGCCGTTGAGTGCGGCGCACTCAATTCGGTTTGTTGCAGACTGGCAAGTGAGCTGGGGATTTTGCCTGTTTGTCTTTTGACATGGGTTGCCCTTCCTTGTGCTCCTTGCTGCCAAGCCTAGTTATAGGTTGGGGTGGTTGCCATTTGTTTGTACAACATTAGTGAGCCATCTCATACAGAAAGCACACTGTAGCTGATATTGGCTAATAGGAAGGGTCCGATCTTTACTAGTATGGCATTGCTCTCCTACTTGGGGGCTAGTTTATTCATAATAAAAAAAAAAAAAAAGATTTTAAGAGTTGTGGAATAGGATCTACATCTGATTTCATCAACATTGTTTACTGAAGACCTGTACTTTCCCCCCGACTCAAAGAAGCCTGGCTCTATATTTCGAGCGATGTCACAGCTTTCCAGTTCAAAGAAAACACTTTAAATTTGCCACTTAGGTCAGTACACTGAAAGTACGTGACATCATTTAGGAGCAAACTGTTACTCAACTCTGTAAACTTTATAAACTGATGGTGAAAAAATTGTAAATATACTTAGTAAAGCGACCTGCCAAAGAGAATACTGTCCAAAGTGATAAAGATCAAACTCCATAAAAAGGTACTGTTTAGATTAAGAGCACTGTTCATTTAGTGTAAAAAGTAGATAAACCTCCTATTAGCTGGTAGCAGACATAAATGTGTACACTGCTGTGTAAATGTTGGGTACAAATCGTGATGTGCCCAGCTCTTAGCTGTAAGCTGGCACAGGCTAGTCCTCTATTCCCCATGTGTCATGTCTATATACTTACTTTGGTCTTTCACTTGACGAGAGCTAGTATTGCTTGCGTAAAATGTACAGCATTGTGTGCCCTATAGATACAGTTCTGTAAGCTAGCTCTAAGTCCATAATACTCTCACCATCAAATAGTGTGCAAATGGTAAGGTTAGATCCTGTTCCAAGTCTTTCTTGCAATGAAGGGAAGGGTTATACACTAGACAATACATCTATGTTAAAAGGATGTCTTGCAAATAGGCAAACTTAACACATCTCAGAGATATCCGCTTAGTGCGGTCTGACATTTTACAATCCTTGTAAAGTAAATACAGCCGGCATTTCCCTCTGCGATAAACACAGCAAGGAACAGCTTTTATATAAGCCAGTCATGAGAGAAATACTGCGTTTGCCATTGTTGACCTTTTACAAAAAAATGATAGTTGTCTGATTGTTGTGCTGACAAACGAGCATCAATACTTTCGCTGACCTATATTAAAGAGGAGCTCCAGTCTGGGCAAAAAAAAAAAAAAAGTTTTATTGATTGTAAAATCTCTAGTCAGACCCATCACGCACATGAAGTTTCAACACCAATAGATTTCCACATATCTCAGCCAACAATGGAGTATCTATAAGTCGACCCGAATATAAGCCGAGGCACCTAATTTTACCACAAAAAAAAAAAAAAAAAATGGGAAAACTTATTGACTCGAGTATAAGCCTAGGGTGAGAAATGCGCAGCTACTGGAAGTGGAAAAGAGGGTCAGATATAAAATGTGCAAAGTGAGTACTAAAGCGCTGATAGGAGAATAAAAATATTAAAAATGTTTTAGAAAACCAAATAGATAAGATGACCAAATGATATGCTGCACCATTAACGTGTGTCCTACACTTAAAAGAATAAGCAAATAAATACTAGAGTATAAATAGTGCGCAATATCAACCTTAGTCTATTTAGATCAGCAGGTGAGGTTAAAAGACAAATGTCATGGTATAATAAAATATACAAGTGCTTGCGTGACAATCCCAGGTGCACAAAAATATATATATATAAACTTCAAGTTACAATGAGGTTGTAACCAATTTAATAAATAAATAAATACACAATGTGTTAAAAATAAATACAATGTGTTTTAAATAAAGTGCTTCAAAATGTGAGTAAAAACAAGTATGTGTTATAATGTGTCAAAGAAGGGAAATATCCAGCTTATGCCAGTGATGCATATGGGGATATATAAATTCCAAAAGCCAATACAGGCTTGACCTGATGGATTAGCTAATTAATTGATGAATTAATGGGTAAACGGCCGCCAGTTAAATATTATATTAATCCCATAGGCGATAGCAGTCCATTAAATGAGTTAGATAATTAATGAAATAACTCTTCACATCCACTAATGATATCCGGGACACAATTAGAAATGCTAGAGAAAAAAAAAGGAGAGAAAAAAAGAAACTTCCCTTTATGCTGGGAATGTAGGGCTTTTTTCCCTTTGGTTCCTCCTGATATCTTGCTCCGGTATGATATAAAAGAGAAAAAGACACAAACAAAAAAAAACAAAAAACCATTGCGCAGCGCTCTATTCAACCATCAAACAAAGAAGATCTTTTAGGTGGTTGCCTACAGCTATACAACTCACATGTACCCAGTAGGTGTTTGTGCGTTCAAATCCATGGTCAGGCTCAGATAGGGGGCTGTCAGCCCTTTCCTCCTCACTGTGCTGTGCTTAGCACTGTCACTTGGGCTCCTCCTCCCGACGCGTGTCATCACAGGTCACGTGACTTTCTCAAGGGCTTTCTCAAGCCCTTGAGAAAGTTACGTGACCTGTGATGACACGCGTCGGGAAGAGGAGCCCAAGTGACAGTGCTAAGCACAGCACAGCACAGTGAGGAGGAAAGGGCTGACAGCCCCCTATCTGAGCCTGACCATTAGCAGGATTTGAACGCACAAACACCTACTGGGTACATGTGAGTTGTATAGCTGTAGGCAACCACCTAAAAGATCTTCTTTGTTTGATGGTTGAATAGAGCGCTGCGCAATGGTTTTTTTGTTTTTTTTGTTTGTGTCTTTCTCTTTTATATCATACCGGAGCAAGATATCAGGAGGAACCAAAGGGAAAAAAGCCCTACATTCCCAGCATAAAGGGAAGTTTCTTTTTTTTTCTCTAGCATTTCTAATTTTGTCCCGGATATCATTAGTGGATGTGAAGAGTTATTTCATTAATTATCTAACTCATTTAATGGACTGCTATCACCTATGGGATTAATATAATATTTAACTGGCGGCCGTTTAGCTAATTGATGAATTAATGGGTAATCGATCAGGTCAAGCCTGTATTGGCTTTTGGAATTTATATATCCCCATATGCATCACTGGCATAAGCTGGATATTTCCTTTCTTTGACACATTATAAACACATACTTGTTTTTACTCACATTTTGAAGCACTTTATTTATTTAAAACACATTGTGTATTTATTTTTAAACACATTGTGTATTTATTTATTAAATTGTCAACAATGCCCATTTGCAGCCTCACTGTGCCCATTTGCAGCCATAGGTCCCCTGAACTTCAAACTTGGTAGTTAAGGGTTCCTAGATGCCCCCTAGCTGCAGCCAAAGGATCCCGAAATGACATTGCTGCAGATGGACACAGTTGACCGACTATAGGGCCCTGCATCTCGGGGGCCACTTGGTGCTAGGAACCCCAATGGATATGCTGTAGTGTTGGTTTTACTGGGTTTGCGCACCAAATTTGGGGTTCCTAGCACCAAGTGGCCCCGAGATACGGGGCAGCAAATTCGGGTCGGAAAATGTCAAGCACTTTTCTGCAGCAGAGAATGACATTTTCCGAACCGACTTTGGGGCCCTGTATCTCAGGGCCACTTGGTGCTAGGAACCCCAAATTTGGATATGTTGTATTGTTGGTTCTACTGGGTTTGCACACCTAGCACCAAGTGGCCCGAGACACTGGGCCTGCAAAGTCGGGTCGGAAAATTTAAAAAAAAATATATATCTTTTATTTTTTTCTGCAGAAAAGTGCTTGACTCAAGTATAAGCCGAAGGGGGCACTTTCAGCACAAAAAAAATGTGCTGAAAAACTCAGCTTATACTCGAGTATATACGGTAGTAGCTTCTGTTGCACGTTGCCATTCGCTAATCTTTAATGTCACTCCCAGTAGGTACTTCGCTCTAGTCTACCTGAACAGCAGATGGACCGCTCACTTCCGATTTCTATGAAAATCATCAAAACACACCTAATTTTTATAGATACATATGCCTGAAAAAAAAAATATGTTTCCTTACCTAATCCACTATCCCTTACCCAAGAACCATGTCTGTCTATGCTGCTTCCTGCCGACACAGACCCTACTCATTGGATGCCATAGGTGACTGTCAGCTGGCCCTCACATGATCCTTGCCACAGGATATGGAAATATTGCAGAATGATAGAAGGGTATAGAAGCGGTGTGTGGGATGGAGGGCTAAGGGGGGTAGACCTTTTCGTGGACTTGGGCTTTTCTTTTCCCTCAGAGTGGTTGAATGCATCTAATGGTGTCCAACAGCTGTCAACGGTTGTGGACATACTGTAAACTTTAGAGTTGGAGCTGTGGTAAGGCCACACAAGCCAGATCCAAGAGCTACAAGAGGGGTGTCAGACGACTTCCTACTTCATTATCTGATCACACTTCTCCACACACATTCCAGTCAGATGGCATTGTCGTCGATAGTCTCTCACTGCTGCAGACGGTTACCCTGTTTACTGGGAGCTGACAGAAATTAGAATCTCTTGAGAGTTATGACAGATTTGTCATGGAAATCCCTCTTGATGTCGATCTAACTGAGCAGCACAGCTGGCATACTAAATGCGGTTATTTTTTTATTTGGCTTCGGTTTTCTGGAAAAACTGAAATAACGCCACTAACTGTAGCACATTTATAGACATCTGAAAGAATGACTGATCTTTTCACTACGGATATCAGTCCAGGTAACAGTGTATATCCAGAAGAACAGCTACCCACAAGTAAGATCAGCACATATAAGCTGAAAAAATAGGCTTTCATGACAAATTTAACTCTAGCCTACTTCGAAAATTACAAAAATGAAAAACTAAAATTTAAAAAACACATTTGTCATAATTTTTGTACATACAGTACTGTCACCAGAGCAGTTCAGAATCACCATATGACTGGTATGGCAGTGATCATGGACACTGGCTGGTGACCGTATGTAAAAAAAATTTTTTTTTATTTTTTTGGACTTTTTTTTAACCATTTATTTTCAATAAAAAGCCAGGCATGGCTCTCTGTGCAGAAGCATCTTGTGGTGGACAGTGGGGTCCACTCTGTGGAATAGGATCAGACAGAAAGGGCTCAGGATGAACATGCCAACACACAACTAGACAGCACGTGCCAATTAGGATGGCGCCGTCTCCTGCATTGTCAACCAAGGACAGATGTTGTGTGGATGGCTCTTACTGGCAGGACTGGTAGTGGTAGTGGTTAGCACTTTCACCTGGCAACAAAAGTATAGCCGGGTTTAATCCCAACCACGACACTACCTGCCTGGAGTTTGCATGTTCTCCCTGTGCGGGTTTCCTCCGGGTACTCCGGTTTCCTTCCACACTCCAATAACATACTAAAGTGGCCCCTAGCATGTGTATGTATGAATGTGAGTTAGGGACCTTAGATTGTAAGCTCCTTGAGGGCAAGGACTGATGTGAATGTACATGTAAAGCGATGCATAATTGACGCCGCTATACAAGTACCATAAAAAAATATAAAAATAAATGTACTTTTTTTAAATACATACACATAAATTAGCTAGATCTTATTTAACCACTTCCCGACCGGCGCACGACGATGTACATCGGCAGAATGGCACAGGGAGGCAAAAGGGTGTACAGGTACGTCCCCTTTAAGATTGCCGCCGTGCCATCGCATGCGCGCCGGTCGGGACCCCCGTGACTCCGGTCGCGGGTCCTGCGGACTCAATCCCGTGGGGATACCCCCGATCGTCTCACGAGAAGGCTAAATGGTGAGATGCGGAAGTAAACAGCATCTCCCTGTTCTGCCTAGCAACTAGTGACACTGATCTCTGCTCCCTGTGATTGGAGCAGAAATCAGTGTTCACTAAATCACAGCCAATTACAGTTAGTAACATGCCCCTAGGAACACTTACCCCTACACTGCCACCTAGTGGTTAACCCTTCACTGCCAGTGTCATTTACACAGGAATCAGTGCATTTAAATAGCACTGATTGCTGTATAAATGACAATGGTCCCAAAAATGTGTCAAAAATGTCCGATGTGTCCTCCATAATGTCGCAGTCACAATAAAAATCACTGATCGCCGCCATTACTAGTAAAAAAAAATGATTAATAAAAATGCTATAAAAACTATCCCCTATTTTGTAAACGCTATAACTTCTGCGCAAACCAATCAATAAATCGCTTATTGCGATTTTTTTTTACCAAAAATATGTAGAAGAATACGTATAGGCCTAAACTGAGAAAAAAAAAAAAAAAAAAGAATTATATATTTTTTGGGGGATATTATAGCAAAAAGTTAAAAATAATGTGTTTTTTTCAAAATTGTCGCAGTTTTTTTTGTTTATAGTGCAAGAAAATAAAAACCGCAGGGGTGATCAAATACCACCAAAAGAAAGCTCTATTTGTGGGGAAAAAAGGACGTCAATTTTGTTTGGGAGCCACGTCGCACGACCGCTCAATTGTCAGTTAAAGCGACGCAGTGCCGAATCGCAAAAAGTGGTCTGGTCTTAAGCCAGCAAAATGGTCCGGTCTGAAAGTGGTTAAAAAGTAAAAAAAAAATTATATATATTTATTTATATAAAAATATATAAGCTACAGTAGTTTACATAAATTAACTGCAGAGCATAAACCATAAGGCTATTCAGATATTTCCTAGTTTTACAAGCTGCTAATTATTCAGACCATTGCACTGAATAATTTACACACCCACAACCTGTCTCAATACCATAAACCCACATTAAAAAAAAAAAAAAAAAAAAAAAGTAAAAAAGTAAAAAACCGCTACAAAAGTCCCACTTTAAACCTCTGTGTATCCAACCTCGACACTGGTCACTAACCCCAACAATACGGAGGTATTAAAGAGAAAGTAAACCCTGTCAAAAATAAAAACCCTTCAGGACAAAGGCATAATGAGCTAGTATGCATAGCATACTAGCTCATTATGAATTACTTACCTTAGATTGAAGCCCCCGAAGCGACCCTCGTTCGCGTCCTCCGTTGCCGCCCGGAGTGACTTCCGGGTATCGCTGCTCCAGGACTGTGACTGGCCGGAGCAGCATTGACGTCACTCTGGCGTATGCACGCGGGAGCCGTCCGTGATGGCACGATCGCCTTAACTAACGGCATGGTCAGTGCGCCTGCGCCGTAGACATCAGTGCCCGTTTTTAGGAAAATATCTCTTTAACCATGTAGGTTAAGGAGATATGTCTTGCACCTACAGCTAAGCCTTAATCTAGGCTTACCTGTAGGTTAAAGTGGTCTGTGAGGGCTTACAACCACTTTAAAACACTGCATTTGCCAGGTCCATTATAAAAAATATAAAAGGGATACACAAAGACAAATGGCAGAAAACATTTTCTACTGAAACTACTGATGCAGAATGGAAACTTTTACACAATAAAAGGTTACATATGTATTTTCTGGGTTTTCCCATCACATTCAAAAATAAAAAAACGCACCCTGCAGTCATTTGTTCTACAATATGCGTAGAATAAATAGGAGTTGTTTTGGGATGATAAATCCCTTGTGGGTACTCACCTTCACATCAGCTCTCGTCTTGTCTGTGACTTCCATGACAAACTCACAGCGTTTTCCATTTGGTGGGTTCATGAGATGGTTGAGAATATGGAGGTCCACAGTGGCACCAAGATTATCGATATTTGAAACAAATATATATTCTTTCTTCTCACCCAACAGTGTGTCTAAAAGGCCTGAGTTATAAAAACTAGCATAGATGTCACCGTGACCAGGGGGGTACCAGGCGTCCGCATTCTCCACCGAGTAAGACAAGTCCTTAGCTATCGGTAATAAGGACTCCTTGTTTACTCTTGGGTACCTAAAAGAGAACACACAGTACATGGGGTTATGTTAGATAATGGCTTATTTTCTGACTAAGAAGAAAAGAAACATGAACAATCTAAATGTGAAAGTGGCCAAGCACAATGAGGAGGTAGACTAATTCATATAGAGAGTTGTGTTTCATACACAATAGCTATTGAATACAAGGAGACAACGTGCGTGATTTTCACTAAAAGCCAGTGATTTAGCAGGCCTTTAGGCAGTGATAAGTTACAAGTACCCCTCCAGCTGATCTTGTAAGAACAGCTGCCCTTTCTTAGCCAACTGCTGTGTTTTCCTCTCAGATAAAACCAGCCCCGGGGGTATCTGCTTTCATTCCTCTACTGCCAACATCCTAAAATCGTATAAACCTATCAATGCCACAATCGTTAACATAATGGCAGTTTGAGTGCAAAGGCAACGATGTCTGTGGCTAGCTTCGTTTAGTATTCAAAGGCATGGTAAGAAAAGAATGTGTTGCCAATAAAAAACAAACAGATTTCAGTAGTCACTACCTAGTGTAGGTTTGGGTTCTAGTAAGAAGAATGCATCTTGCACTGGTCTGACGTAAAGTGGATCTTGCACCTCAGTGACAAGGTCCACTTAGTCAATGTGTCCCCCCCTCCCTAAAATGCTGGATGATTGGAAAAAAGGCCCTGTGAAGGAGTTGGGGGAATGATTATATACTTACTTTTCCACAGTTTCCCAGCATTCCCAGGGATCTTGTTGGCAGGAAGAGGATGTACCCTGTGCTCTGGAAGCTTTCTAAATAAAAGCAACTAGAAGAGGAGGAGTATGCACACCTTTTGTTTTAATGTACCTGGAATGTATTTCCACCATAGCATGCACTCCCGATTGTAGGAAGTTCATCAGACAAACAGGAATATTACACAATTAGGTGTAGGCGCTTTGTGCCGTCTCCCATTTCATGTCCATGGAGCTCAGCTAACACATGATGCTCTCCACCAAATTTTACATCAACTTACTCCTAGTGCTCAACCCTTGTGTAAGTATTTTTTTTTCTATTTCCACTAGTGTGATATATCTCCCATCAATTGGTTTTAAACTAGTTGTAAAGGCTGAAGGATTTTTACCTTCATGCATTCTATGAGCAGGGCCAAGCCTGGTTCTGTGTCTTATGGACACAGAGCGGGACTTGGGAGCGAGCACACACACGAGCGCCCCCATAGCAAGGGACCCAGCTACAACCTTCAGGCTCCTACAGTAAACTAGGGGATAGCACAATTGGTGAAAGCTGTACACCTGCCTGTCACATCACATAGGAGAATGCACTTGTAGGCAGTTGGTGTCTGAAGGGGTGGACGATGTCAATACACACATAAGAGATAAGGTGGCTTTCCAGTGTCTGTTTCCAACCCTTATAAACCTTAAGCAAGGGACAGCGATGATTGCAGTTGCTACCTTGTCTAAAACCCCATTTTGCATTAAAAAAATTCTACCCAGCAACCAATAGAAGGTTTAAAGCAGTATTAAATCCAAAAGCAAACATTACATTGCAGCTTACCAATTCTTAGAGGTGGTGGCTGCATTAGTTTTATTTTTTTAGGCTCCCTTTCCTTTATTTTCACCTGGTGATCCCACCAGTAAGTCTGAGGTTTTTCAACAGAACAAGCTCTCCGGCAAAAGTAGCAGTTCGAGTATTGAGACAAACCATTTACTAGCGACAGGGGTGCGTACAATGATCAACTTATTTATTCATGTAAAACCTTTATCTCAAAAGGAACAAAAAAATGTTACTTTAACTATTATCTATTTCTGCTAGTACATCTAACACTCCCCCAGACTGACAAGTCTGCTGCCCAAAGGTGCCCCTGTGTTTCTTCATCCAGAGCGGAGGCACGCTAATACAGGAGGGGTATTACTGGCCAGATCACCAGATGAAAACAGAGGGAAAAAAAACTACAAAAAGAAAATCTAAAACAGCCATCACATCTAATGATTGGTTAGCTGCAATAAATGACATATTTGGTTTTGGGTTTAATACTGCTTTAAGTACTTTCTTGTTTTTAACTGTAAGCACCCAATTAATTTTCCTGGAAACAAATTCAAAGCTCTCAGCTCTGGCAGGATATACTTTTTTATATCATGCCGAGTGATGGTTCTTTTCCAAGTCTTCTCTATGGATTACTGTTCTTGATAGTAAATTGTCTGTAAAAAAAATACACTTTGCATTGTGCTGAAAATTCCAAAAGATATTGAAGGGTTTTGTTCTTCATAAACAAAATATATAGTTTGGACAGACAATTATTTGTCACATTCGTGGCATATTCTCGGGCGCACACTCTACCTGCTCTGATTAAACATGTAAATCTTCACCCGACAGTGGCTGTACTTCTGCAGGATTTTCTTGGTGTCTTCATCAGTGTTGAATGAATTCATAAGAACGAGAGGGACCTCTGTGTTGTAGGTTATGTTCAAGTGCTTGTATAGATGAGAAAGTAAAAAATAAGTATCAGGTATTCTAAAGTATTTATGAAAAGCATATCGACTATAAAACATAAGCAACAAAAACTGGCAAACGAATGCAGCCAAGTGAAACAATATAAACTACAATGGCCGTGACTTTCATTGCACTGTAGCTGTATATGAGCACTTGGCTTCACCAGCAGATGAAAACCAATAGGACCATCAGCAAAACAACTAATCCACCCCACATAAAAGACTCCTGGGCATTAGTGTGGTAGCAGAAGTAATGAATTGAATGTAGAAAAACAATCCACTGCCTTTTGTAAAATACCTAAAAATTAAAATGGAATCGGTCATCAAGCAACTACTCCAAGGGTGTTGATGGCTCTGGAACCACCATGCGGTTCCATCAGGGAATGGCTGCTTTCATGAGAACCAAACTGCACATGTTTTGCCTTGTGACAGAGCCCCTTTAAGGCGATTTATTTCTTTACATAGCTCATAAAAAAGGACATAACAGACACATTTCATGCCAGAAAGAGCTGACTCACAGATCCTACAAAAATGATTTGTATTGTGAAATGTGTATGACTGTAGGCCATTTCATTGTAACAAAAGATGCTGAAATAAATCAGCCTAATTAGCAAGGATATACTTTGATGCAGTGTTTTTCTTTTGTCTGTACATTGAAGGGAATCATGTTGATGTTTCACTTGCTTCTAGCAATTATATAAAACGCCCATCTGCATTATAAACCATGTTCTGTGTAGCTTAAAAGAGAAGTATGGGAAAACCTGGGTACCTGGGTGAATGCAGCATTGATCTGATGCTGCATCTGTCCCCCACCGCCTCTGCAGTGATCAAACACCACTGATCGCTTAGTTCTCCCCCTCTGCTCTGAGCAGAGAGTTGGAACCTCTCAGTCCCTGGCTCTCTGCTCTGCCCCCCCAGTGCTCACTTGAGCTCTTGGCTGTGGAAGGGGCTGGCTCAGGCTCTTGGCGGATTGCCGACAGGCTGAGCCAGGTGCCGATACAGGGTCCTAGGTGGATCCCAACCATATAGTCAGAATCTTTTCAGATCCTGAACCGGCTGCGTGACATCAGCAGACAGTGGACTATAGCCAGCTGAAAATGGGTCACAGGAGTGCAGAATGAACTGCACTCCTGTGACCTACAGGAGAAGTACAGCCAAAGTAGATTTGGCTATACTTCTCCTTTAAAGTAGAAGAAAATCTTACTAAAGCAGTCTTTATTTATCAAAATGCTTGTTTCACCCTTTTTTATCCTATGTTGATCTCAGAGCTTCTGATCTCCATTTTCAGCTACTTCCTGTCTACATGTACTCCAGCAACTGCTGCACGACACGGTGTCAACCATGAACATGCTTGTGCAACATGTATTCTCCATTGGGAGAATATGAGAAGGTGGTAGTAGAACAATAGACAGACAGGGAAAGGTTGTTGTCACCCTATAACAGGAAGTTCCTGCACAAGGACACGTGGGGCAGGATCTCAAAAGTATTGATGAATAGTAGCAGATTTTAAAATATTGAAAATTACTTTTGAAGTTTCCTTAACATGAGATTTTAGTGACTTGGTTAATATATATTTTAGTGAAGATGAGTAAAAGTAAATGCAAATTGTAATGGGAGCTTCAGGCTGGGTTGACACTAGTACGAATTGGATGTGGGTTCTCCGCATTCAATTAGCAATAGCAGAAGATTGTGACCTGCTCTCTATGGAGCTTGTTCACACATCTCCGCAGCGGCTCTGGTGTGATTTGCACAGAAACGCTGTGCATCTTTTGGTCAGTTTCAGGTCCGAATTCAGGCTAAAATTGGACCTAAAACGGTGAACGAGGACGCATCAGACTCCTGCTGTGAGCCGCTCCGTGCTTCAGTGTGAACCCAGCCTTAAGTTTACAAGTGTGTGCTACTATATGTCATCCTGAAAGACCACAAGGACCTGTGAGATGTGGAGAGAGCAGTAATCACTTGCAATAAATTATCTTTCAGATGAATGCCATAGTCTGAAATGTGATTGGCAACTAGAAACTACATAAGCATAACCTCATTGCTCTCTTAATAAGCCCTTATGTTTAATGAATAAGCCTTCATTGTTCAATACAAACCTGCAATATGCAATGAGAATGCATAAAAAAAAAAAAAAAAAAAAACACAACAACAACACCTACAACCTCCCTACAGCCCCTTTCACCCTGCGGCCAGGACTATGATTAAGGATGAGCTCTGGCGTGTTAGCAAGCCGCACTTGCCGAGCCAGCCAGGAAGTCGGAACTGCACAGCGCTAATCACAAGCAGTGAGACATTTCCAGATCTCTGCAGCCACACAGCGGGACAATGTCTCACTGCCTGTGATTAGCGCTGTGTAGTGCCGACTTCCTGGCGGGCTCGGCACGTGCGGCTTGCAAACGCGCCTGAGCTCATCCTTAATAATGACACGACTTCAGGGAATGCCTGTGTAAACTTGAGATCTATGGACAAAAGAGGGAGAGATGAGGGCACTCTGGTGAGGCTGGGTATCCGGTCCTTTGTAGCAGTAGAGAGATGCTACTGAAGGCAGTGCTTTATAGAGAAGCAGCTCTGGAGGGTCATAAAGGAAAGAGCCTCTAACATGACATGGATTGGTGAGGAGGTGAAGATGCGATCAGATGGCCCGGGTTCTGGAACTGCCTTAGTCAGCCGTGCTTGCTCCGAAATGCGTTACCGCCCACCCCACCACCTTCACCTGATGTTACAGCGGCAGTTCCAGCTTGGTTCCAGAACCCGGTCCACCTCACATATTCACCTCCTCGCCAATCCAAGTCACAAGGTACTCTGACAGCTGCAGGACGGCTCTCTCTCTCCCCCAGACAGATGAGGATTACAGCGATCCGCAGGACGACTAATTATATGCCTTTGACCTCTTACTATCTTGCAAGTGTTTTTAATCCCATTGTGCCGGCAATACATTTTTTAAACCACTGCACTTAGAGGCGCCTTTCTCTTTCCTTTTTGAGGTCTATGGACCTTAACTCGCATCAAAGTCGGACCAAAGTAGTACAGGAACAACTTTGAAATCGCACCGATATGAATGGTTATCATTGGGAATCAAGGGGTAGACTTGTCATGCAACTCTGATGTACAAAGTCACAGGAAAATTCGCACAAGTGTGAAAGGGGCCTAAATGTCATGACGACAGTCCATACACATGTCCAGCTTCTCATAGTGACATTCTGCCTTGAAGCTTTTGCACAAGCTTGAATAGATGCAATACCAGATCCTGGGGACTTTACAATCACCCAGCCAATTCATATTTTCTTGCCTATTTATGACTGGACAGTCCAGCACAAAACAATGTTGAAAATATTTTACATTCATACAATTCTTTTCTTAAAGAGGTTTTGCTTTCACAGCAGTATAACAAAAATGTCCAATTTTAAGCTAAATATCTGCTACTGTCTCACTGAAATATTTATTGCCAAAGAATCCAATTTTTTTCTGGCACCCAGTTGGTGCAGTTTTATTTCATGGTCATGACCATCTGTTTTTGGAGATTTTCCTCAGGCAAAGAAACAGATATTTAATTTAACACAAACATTGTAAATTTTATACGGTTCACTGGCAAGAAAAGATCGCTTCCAAAACATAAGGTTTTAGGAAGTTTAGCAATTCCTAATGAATTTATGTGCTATAATCCTACAACTAATAATTCAGGCCAAAAAATTGTCTCTGCCCTCTGCTTAACCACATTCAATAAAAAGAAATAGAATCAGTAAAACAAAAGGCTTTCTAATGTTCCTTTAATATGTTCCTTAAAAAAATAAAAAAAGGAAGATCTAAATAATGGAGGATTATATGTGAACCCAAAAATGTGCCACCCAAAACTAAGTTACATGAGAATCGTTGGGCATGGTACTTTTTCTAAATAATGCGTTTAAGCATCTTTGGGACTTTCTTCTCTACCCATGTTCTGTATTGTGTACCTCATTAAAGTGAAAAAGCCTCAGATTTTTTCATATTAAAGCAGTTCCACCTAAAAGTGGAACTTCCTCTTAATTGCTTCCTCCCCCCTCCGGTGTCATATTTGGCACCTTTCAGGGGGGGGGGGGAGAGGAGAACGGGGACCCGTTTTTGAAAGGTCCCCTTCCCCGCTTCTGGGAGACTGGGCCACAGCCTGATCTCCCGAAAATTCACCCCCCCCCCCTCTGCTGCCAGGCCAACCAGAAAGCATAGCTCACTTCACGCAGGCGCAGTAGGGAACTGGGCGTGAAGCCGAAAGGCTTCACTGCTGAGTTCCCTTACCTGGAATGGCAGCGGCTGCACCCGACAGTCGACCTGAAGAACGCCTGGGGTGCTGACACCACGGGCTCCCAGGACAGGTAAGTTTTCATATAGTAAAAGTCAGCAGCTACAGTATTTGTAGCTGCTGACTTTTTTTCTCCAAGGCGGAACTCCACTTTAAGGTGTTGATTTACTAAGCCTGGAGAGTGCAAAATCTGGTATAGCTCTGCATAGAAACCAATCAGCTTCTATTGAACAAGCTGAAGTTAGAAGATGATTGGCTACCATGCACAGCTGCTCCAAATTTTGCATTCTCCAATGTCAGTAAATCAACCCCTAGGTGTTCAGCTACCAATAGGAAAGCGTAAACAACTATCCTTCATTTGTGTCTCATGCATTCTCCTCCTAGACACTGCATTGGTCCAGAAAGCGATGGGCAAGGCTAGGTGCTGATTGACAAAAGAAAATTAAAAATCCCCAGAAGACTAGCTTCATCTTTGCTCAGGCATTAGCCACAGTCAGCGTCAACTTCTTGTACTAAGGTCCCACTGAACCATATAAAATTTGCTGGCTCCACAGTAGTCTCTGTCTACTTGGCTATGCTTGACATAGCTCAGGCCCCTGCTGTTGGCCTCCAAGCTTTTAAAAGCTTACAATGTTACAAAAGTCCCAGTGAGTGATCAGTGGGGTAGGGAAGACGGGAACTGCTGTCTGCCAGCAAAATAAACATTCTTCCACTATGCTCCTCTCTAACACTGGACTGGGCTTCAATGACTACATTTAATGAAAAAAAAAAAAGAAGGCTATACATTTTATTGTGACCAAGTTGTTTGTGACAGGACAGGAATTTATTCATGCAGACTTACTGACAGGTCTGCTTCGAGTTACCAACCAGCTGTTTTCTCCATTAGAATGAACAGGAAAGTAAACTAGAAGTGCAAGGATTCCTTTGTGGTCTGCAGTAATCACACAGACATGAGTAGGGCTGGCTGACTAGCAGAAGGAGACCCGATGATCAACTCACTTTAAAAGGATGTGGCGTGCCCCCACAATGAACTGTCAGTGTTAGATTTTCTTCTTTAAACAGTGGCATTAAAAGTACCTCATAGAAATAGTTGCCATAATTTTAAGCCATGCAGACCATCCATTCAATGGCATTGCAGGGAATGTGCAGTATCAGGCTAACCCTGTGCCCGGGCAACACTCACCTCTATTTGTTTCACTGTGAGATCTAGGAAGGTATTCTCATTCCGGACACCTATCAAGCTCTTTGGGCCTTTACATCCCATGCTGGTCCCCAAACCTCCATTAAGTTTGACGACGACGAGTTTGTTGAGGACTGAAGAAATGTTTTCTGGGAGGCCTCTGGCTTTCATCTTCTCATATGGCTGAATCTGTTAAGATACACAGAAATGGAGTTTACAGATAAGATTTCTCACTCTGATTCCTTGTTCATATTGTGAAAAAAAATCTTACAAGTCACAACGTATGAGGAAGTGGAACATATGAAAGATAAGAGGGCAATTTTGTGCTACTGAAGAGATGTAGACAAAGCTTCTTCTTTCCTAGTTTTGACTAAACTGGGGAAAAGTCAGCACTAAAGCGTGTTCGCATAGGGCACGTGCAGAGCCCGCCAGGAAGTCAGCACTGCAGAGCGCTAACCACAGGCAGTGATACATTTTCCCGATGCGCCGATGCAGAGATCGGCAAATGTCTCACTGCCTGTGATTAGCGCAGTGCCGACATCCTGGCGGGCTCTGCGAGTGCCCTATGCGAACACGCCAGAGCTCATCCTTAGTAGGGACACAGATAGAAAAAAAACCTGTGAGGAGTGCTGACTGAGGAAATTCCCCCACAGTTCCTACCACACATCAGGAAAAAATCTGCCCAAAATGAGAAGAAATCCCAACACTAGAAATGTCACCGATATATAGGTGTCCCCACTGGGAGGATTCCCTGTTGCTTCCCATCCGGTGGCAACTGCAAAATTTTAGCCATCTCCTTTTAGTGATGGAAGCAATGGCCACCCATACAGGATGACCTAGGTTTTAACCCTTCCTCATGCTTTTCAAAAGCTGGAGGACAAAATTGTCTGGAGTTCCACTTTAACCGCATTTGTAATCTGGTCATTCACATGAACATCTGCAGGAGCATTTTTCAAGTATTGGGTTGGGATAGAATGGAATGGGACAGATCAGAACACAAACAAATTAAAAGAAAAAAGGTGACAGAAGAAAAAAAAAAAAAAGTGTGGCCTACATTAGTAAGATTATTTGCATTCAGCTATCATTTTCACATGATATAGAAAAAAACAAAAAAAAAATTGAAGTCTGCTTTGAGCTGCAATCATCCATGACACAGGTATACACAGGGTCATAGGAACATTAAATGAACAATACATGGATAATATAAACTTGCATTCCTATATCAGAACCTCAGGATTACAACCAAGTATAATGGTGACCTACAGTGGATATAAAACAAACTGAAAAACAAACTGAAATCTTTTTTTGGGGGGGTTGTATAAGTGTGCAAACCCTCTTATAACTGGGGATGTAGCTGTGTTTAGAATTAAAGGGCTTTCACACCGAGCCGTGCGGGGCGTCAGCGGTAAAGCATCGCTATTTTTAAGTGCTGCTTTACCGTCGTTTTAGCAGCGCTATTAGGCCACTAGCGGGGCGGTTTTAACCTTCACCGCTCCAAAGAAGCTGCTGGCAGGACTTTTTGTGATGCCCTGCCAGCGCACCGCTCCAGTGAGAATGGAGTCGCTTTTTTCAGGCGCTATTTTTAGCACTGTAGCACCTGAAAAATGCTGGTAGTGTGAAAGGGGTCTTAACCGCTTCCCGACCGCCTCCTGCACATTTACGTCGGCAGAATGGCACGGCTAGGCAAAAGCATGTACAGGTACGTCCCCTTTATTTGCCTAGCCGTGGGGTCGCGCGCGCGACCCGGTCGGGAGCTCCGCGGCTGTGGGACCAGCGGACACGATCGCCGCTGGTGTCCCGCGATCGGGTCACAGAGCTGAAGAACGAGAGGTGTAAACAAACCTCTCCCGCGCTTCCTACATTGCCTGTCACTGTTCCCTGTCATCGGGAAAGCCGATCTGTGACGTCAGACATCAGCCATGCCCCCTACTGTGGGGGGAAAAAAAAACACGTCACTAACTCCTCCCTGCCCCCTAGTGGTTAACTCCTTCACTGCCACTGTCATTTACATAGGAATCAGTGCATTTAAATAGCACTGATTTCTGTATAAATGACAATCGTCCCAAAAATGTGTCAAAAATGTCCGATGTGTCCGCCATAATGTAGCAGTCACAATAAAAATCGCTGATCGCCGCCATTACTAGTAAAAAAAAAAAATATTAATACAAATGCTATAAAACTATCCCCTATTTTGTAAACGCTATATTTTTGCGCAAACCAATCAATCGCTAATTGCGATTTTTTTTACCAAAAATATGTACAATACGTATCGGCCTAAACTGAGGAAAAAATATGTTTTTCTATATATTTTTTGGGGATATTTATTATAGCAAAAAGTAAAAAAATATTGCATTTTTTTCAAAATTGTCGCACCATTTTTGTTTAGAGCGCAAAAAATAAAAACCGCAGGGGTGATCAAATACCACCAAAAGAAAGCTCTATTTGTGGGGGAAAAAAAAAAAAGGATGCCAATTTTGTTTGGGAGCCACGTCGCACGACCGCGCAATTGTCAGTTAAAGCGACGCAGTGCCGAATTGCAAAAAGGGGCCTGGTCCTTTGGCTGCAAATTGGTCCGGGGCTTAAGTGGTTACGCAATCACATTTAAACTCATGTTAAATAGGAGTCCGTACACACCCCCAATCATTTAAAGTTCCTCTGATTAACCCTAAACAAAAGTTCAGCTGTTCTAGTAGGCCTTTCCTGACATTCTGTTAGTCGTATCTTACAGCAAAACCCATGGTCCGCAAAGAGCTTCCAAAGCATCAGAGGGATCTCATTGTTAAAAGGTATCAGTCAGGAGAAGGGTACAAAAGAATTTCCAAGGCATTAGATATACCATGGAATACAGTGAAGACAGTCATCAAGTGAAGAAAATATGGCATAACAGTGACATTACCAAGAACTGGATGTCCCTCCAAAATTGATGAAACAACGAGAAGAAAACTGGTCAGGGAGGCTGCCAAGAGGCCTACAGCAATATCAAAGGAGCTGCAGGAATATATGGCAAGTACTGGCTGTGTGGTACATGTGCCAACAATCTCCCGTATTCTTCATATGTTTGGGCTTTGGGGTAGAGTGGCAAGACCTTTCTTACAAAGAAAAAAACCTAAGCCTGGATAAATTTTGCGAAAACACATCTGAAGTCTCCCAAAAGCAAGAGGGAAAATGTGTTATGGTCTGATGAAACCAAGGTTGAACTTTTTGGCCATAATTCCAAACGATATACGTTTGGCTCAAAAACACTGCACATTACCAAAAGAACACCATACCCACAGTGAAGCATGGTGGTGGCATCATGCTTTGAGGCCGTTTTTCTTCAGCTGGATCAGGGGCCTTAGTCAAGGTAGAGGGAATTATGAACAGTTCCAAATACCAATCAACATTGGCACAAGACCTTCAGGCATCTGCTAGAAAGCTAAACATCAAGAGGAACTTCATCTTTCAGCATGACAACAATCCAAAGCATACATCCAAATCAACAGAGGAATGGCTTCACCAGAAGATTAAAGTTTTGGAATGGCCCAGCCAGAGCCCAGACCTGAATCCGATTGAAAATCTGTGGCTGATCTGAAGAGGGCTGTGCACAGCAGATGCCCTCACAATCTGACGGATTTGGAGTGTTTTTGCCAAGAGTAGTGCCATGCTGCTAGACTCATACCCCAGTATGCTGTAAAATAAAATGAAACGGTGCTTCAACAAAGTTTTAGTTTAAGGGTGTGCACACTTATACAGCCATATTATTTTAGTTTTTTTTTTTTTATCAGAATTTTTTTTTATTTTGTATGTTTCGTTGTATCAGGTACATAACATGCAGGGTATTACAGAGTACAGTATAAAGAGCAGTCAGTGCATATATTGTACTAACAAGCTTAGTGTTAAACCTTCCAAGTGCGTGACAAAACTTACAAGCATTGTACAACGATGCATATGAAAGAAATAATTGCAACGAACAGTATAACAGTCCAGTTGGAGTCTCAGGGACTCTGTTTAACGACAAGTAGAACTAATAAAATCTTTGTATATAGTTTCTGCACGTCCCCAGATATGTAGGGACAAGCCATTCACTAGGATGCTATCCTACCCGCCAGGGTTGAAAGTTATTGCAAGTTATATTTGTGCAAGTGTTCTTTTCCAACCATTTAGAGCATTTTTTCTTCCCCTCCCCCTACCACTTAGCTTAATGGCCCTGTAAAAGCCCATCGTTAAAGCGGTAGTAAACCCTACTATACTTTATAAACAAATAACATATTTCAAATTATCAAGTCATTTTAAACAGATTGATCGCTATAGTTTGATGGAAAAGGTTATTCTTACTGTATATTCCGTGTCATTTGTAAAGCGTTCTTTTTGTAGTACCTACGCGCCATCTCCGTTGTGGTCTTCCTGGTTTGATTCTATTAGCATTTCCGCCCACAGTTCCTTCTGGGCTCAGTAATCCCACGCGTGCGCATTAGGGTCACAATATTCTGAGGAACCACTGCGGGATGTCGGGGCTGACGTCTACAACAGGAAATGACGCAGCCCCGACATACACAAGAATCTTTCCTGGTCGGGGCTCGGGTTGCCAGATTTTAGAGATGTTACAGCGCATGCGCGTACCACGTCACTAGTCGCAAATATAGCGATAATACCGGAAGGAAGCAGGTAGGAAAAAAATAATTTATGGCAATAGATTGGGGATGTTAGGAGACATTTAATTGAAAAATTGAATTTATGAGTATACAACCGCTTTAACTAGTTGAAACAGCGCTAGTCCAGGTATCTCCAGCCATGCTCGCCATATTGTATGAAATTTACGGAGTACATTCCTGTGTTGGTATGTCATCTTTTCTCTTATTAACATACGATTGACCTGTTCTACCCATTGATGTTGAGTAGGAACCCTGGGAGTGATCCAAAGTTGTGCAATTAGTTTACGGGCTACATATAACAGGCGAAGAATTGCCGTGTGTGCTGAGGGGGGTAACATCTCTTCATCCAGGGAACCTAGTAGGCATATCTTAAGGTCTCGCTGAATAGTAAAATCAAATACCTGAGAAATTGTGTCAAGGATTGCTTTCCAATACCAGAAAAGTTTGGGGCATTTCCAGAACATGTGCAGCAGGTCACGACTCTCCCTCTGACATTCTGGGCATATGGGTGTATCACGTATTCCCCATTTGTGAAGACTTGCTGGCGTTCTACATGCCCGGTGCAGCAAATAGAGATGGGACAATTTCTGAGAGGACGACACAGACCAGGGGGGCGGAGGGGATAGTTTTTTTTATTTTCCTTCCCTCCACCTAAAACATTTCAGTTTGTTGTTCAGCTGGGTTGTCCAGTTTATAGGTCCCATTAAAAAGGTGGAAAAAGTGCTGAAAGGATATATTTTGTCTCATTTTTTTTACATCACAGAAACCTGACATTTTATCAGGGGTGTGTAGACTTTGTGTATCCACTGTATATAGACGCACTTGAGGTTTTGCAACTTATTATAGTCATACAAGTTCATTGTATATCCTTATGTAGGTGTATTGTCCTTCATATAATACATGTCTATTTATTGTTTCTATATCCACTCAGCCTATACGCACCCCTTAGTACTGTCGTGGACAGAACTGCTCTTAGGGATGTTTTAGTGTCTCTAAGACTGGAGGACAGGTGACATACAAACTAATGATGTGTACAAAGCCTCTCCCTTTACATCATAGGAATGTGACTTTCACACCCCTCAGAGGTCTTCATGCCTTAAGAAACAAATTTTGTAACTACATAAAACAGCCAGGTACTATGACTCAATACGAGAGGGATATGAAGAAGAATCACGGGATGTTCGTGTTCATGACAGGCAGGCATATGACCAACTTGCCAAACCTGCTTGCACTGTTCCATTACTCAATACAGAGCCTGATCATTGAACAAAAAGCTTACTAGAGATTATTTCCACATGCTGGTTACAGTTACCGGAAAATTACTAAATACGATATAGATCTTCAGCAAAACCAACGTCAATCAACATAGATTTGTTTTTTTAATCTATCCATATAGATGGATATCTGTTCTGCAATCCGTAAACACAGAAAATATTCCTATATCAGTTCTCTTGATTAACCCATTAAATGAACTCAAGTTTTACACATTCATACGCCCAAGTAAGCCCATGAAAGACACAGAGGCGCAACTAGAACCTTCAGGGCCCCGGTGCAAGAAACCATGAAGGACCCCCTGACTGTTGGGACCCTTTCCATCGGTGCCAGGACCCTTTGTTTATATGAGATCTAAATAAAGGAATGAGTAGTGGAAAACAAAAAGTGTGCCATCCAAAGTGTATTATCAACTTTCTGTACAACCCCTTTTCACCTAAGATGAATCAGCATTCCTAAAAATGTATACTGGACTTCAAATATCTACAACAACCTGTAGCTGTAGGAATGAGAGTGTAATGTACACAGTTACAGGGGGTCCCCGGGTTACAAACAAGATAGGGACTGTAGGTTTGTTCTTAAGTTGAATCTGTTTGTAAGTCGGAACAGCTAAATTTTTTAAGTGTAGCTCCAGCCAAAAAATCTATTTTTAAGTTTTTTAGATAACAGAGAAGGGTTATCACCCCTGTAACATTTGTTTTGCTGTCTGTGTCCCTGTTCAGAAGATTTCACCTCACCTTCTGTCCCAATGACAATGGGATTTTGAAAATTTGGGGTTTTTAGGCAAACATGTACTGGTGATAAAGCATCAGTGGAGACACCTTTTTCCCATATTAACACTTACAGGAGTGAATTTCCCTTCCTAGGGGTGGATTTCCTCTCACTTCCTGTTGTCTCCCTCCGTTTGTAAGTAGGAGTCGTTTGTAAGTCGGATGTTTGTAAGTAGGGGACCCCCTGTATTCACCTTTCTTGTTTTCTCTTTAACGTTTAAGAAAATACAAGAAAAAGACAGACAGAAGCATCACTGAAGACTACATGTGCTCAATGGGGGAATTTGGTCCGCACTGGGCACGGACTCTGGGGATGTTGTGCCACACTACAGCACAACGCCATACAACATAAAGTCAGTCAGCCACAGCACCGCCTGAGAATCTGCACCTACTACTTCCGTGATTATGGCAGTTCAGGGTGAGTGGAAGCTTCCTTCCCTATTCTGGTCATATGACAGAGCCAAGGGGAAGACTTCCCCTTACTCAGATCTGCCACTGAATCTGGTCTTCTTTTGTGGCGAGTGATTTTAGGGGAGTTCTGTACTGGGGAAGGGGATGTTTGCCCCTCCCACCTTTAGTACAATTTGGCAAAAACCACAATTCAGCATGGCACACTTTTTTGCCTTCGATCTGTTCTCTTTTGGGGTTGCCCCCAGGTTCAAGATATACTAGGTATACTACTAAATCTGGTCACAGGGATTTTATATCACATTTAATCTGCCAGCACCCTTCTGCAACCTTTACATGCGCTTTAAATGTGAAGAGATCTAGGGAAAAACCAAAATCACTTTTTGTGTCATACAGATTTTAACCACTTCCCGCCCAAAGATGTCATATGACGTCTTTGACTTTCAGTGGGAATATCTGAATGATGCCTGCAGCTACAGGCATCAGATATCCTTGTTTTCACCTGGCGATTCTGTGCACCATAAGAATGATCCGCCGCTTGATCGTTGTTACCGGTGACAGGAGGGGACATCCCCCCTCCCGCCCCATCCGGTGCTTCTCCGGGCTCCCCAGAAAAACAATCGGCCGCCGCTGGATGACGACCATAGAGATGACCGGGGACCAGATGGTCACCAGACATCTGACCATCTGAGGCCTGGGCGCAACGTTTTGACGTCACGTCCAGCCCGCGGATGTAAACAAAGTCGCGATCACGGCTGGTAAGCATGAGATCGTGGATTTTTTTTTCCGATCTCATGCTTTCCAGCCTGGAGGAGACACCACCTCTCTCCATAAAGAGGACCGGTCACGAACGATTCCCATTACAATGGAGGTTTACATTCCTTGTAATAGCAATAAAAGTGATCAAAAAAAAAAAAAGAAGGGGAGAAAGTGTTAAAAAAAAAAAAAAAAAAAAAAAAAGAAAAAAATAATAAAAAAAAAAATGTAAAAACAACGCCCCTGTCCCCAGTAGCTCGCGCTCAGAAGCGAACCCACACGCAAGTCCCGCCCACATATGTAAACGGTGTTCAAACCACACATGTGGGGTGAGGTATCGCCGCGTGCGAGCAACAATTCTAGCACTAGACCTTCTCTAACTCTAAACATGTAACCTGTAAAAAAATTTAAAGCATCGCCTATGGAGATTTTTAAGTACCGAAATTTGGCATCATTTCATGAGTGTGCGCAATTTGAAAGCGTGACATGTTGGGTATCTATTTACTCGGCGTAACATCATCTTTCACATTATACAAAAAAAATTGGGCTAACTTACTGGTTTTGTGATTTTTTAAATCATGAAACAGTTTTTTCCCCCCCAAAAAAACGTGTTTGAAAAATTGTTGCGCAAATACCGTGAGATAAAAAGTTGCAACCACCGCCATTTTATTCCCTAGGGTGTCCGCTAAAAAAATATATAATGTTTGGGGATTCTCAGTAATTTTATAGCAAAAAAAAAAAAAGGATGATTTTTACATGTAGAAGAGGAGTGCCAGAAGAGGCCCGATATGGAAGTGGTAGACAAGGCAGGCCTTGTCCTGATTTTCACATAAATCAGTTATGATTCCTTTTGACATGTTGACAATATGTACAATAGCCAACTACAGAGTGGTGTGGTGGAGGCAGCCCCAACCCGGTTTAACAAGACCTAGGGATGCTGGCTAGATACCTCAGGGCTTGGCTCCACTGGGAACACAATCGCTCAATATGCACCCGCCCTTAATTTAGAGTATTGGGGAAGAGAAATATTGGGAACATCTTCCTAGAAAGTATTACGGATGTATTGACTGCGAGATGTAATAATTAGTAACATGTCAGGTTTAACCTGGTCTATATACCTGCTTTGGCTTTGTAAAGGAGCATTGCAACACTTTGAATTCTGTGAACGTATTGAATGACGTAACACTCCGGAACATGCATCGTTAAAAAAAATAATAAACTTTATTCTGATTAAAAAAAGCGTTGTTTGTTTAAAAAAAAAAATTTAATAATTGCGGAACTTTGGGGTTTACTGTGTAGAGAGTATTCCGTTTCCTTGTCCTCTAACTTTTCTGCTGAAGCCCCTTTTACCAAACACTTTCTTAGGTCAGGAGAACAGAACTCTCAGGAACCACGGAAAGGGTAGCAGATCCTTTACACTAAAAAACATATTAGACCCATTAGTCCCTTTTCTAACCCATAACTTGACGTCCTCATGTTCTTTAACTGACATTTTCTAGTGAATACACCAAACTAATGAAACCAAAGGCTGATTCAATGCCGGGAATAGGTACACTTTAAACCAGCAGTTACAAGTGCTATAAATTGGTTAAACTAAGAAAATATCTTGATTTCAAGTATAATCAGAGAGACATTTCCCGATTCATTCCACATGCCAAATTCCACAGAACTGTCTCCTGTGCCTTCTAACACATTGGTTTAATAAGAATGAAAAAAATTAATTTGAGATGGCATCCGAATACAGAGTGTCACACAGAGAACGTTCCGGAACAGGATTCTGAAAACTTCAAAAAGGAAGTCTGCTTACTGGCTGACAGTATGATAAATAACAAAAGCGGGATTGTATGCACATTCGGCACACTCACAAAACAAATAAATGAAAGGGAAAAGTAAATTGTGTCAATTTAATAGCCTTTACTTGTGGTATAAGCAATTTCCTTAATCAAATTGTCTGCAAAAGTCTACATAGACTCTTGCAGACAATTTATATCTACCATGGAGGTAGATACTCAAAAACAAGCTACAAAAACACACTTGGTACATCTGTGCATAGGCCATTTCCCAGGAAAGCCATGTCTAATGTACGATAATAAATTATCTGGTTGTACATTCCTAATTACCAAGGCTTAGAGAAATTAACATGGTCTCATCCCCATACATATACATACAGAGGATAGATGGTCATTGATGTAGGACATGATTTTCCTTCCATTCTTGTAAGTCATGGAATGACTACCGTTTCCTGCTTCAGCTTTGCAGCATCCGGTGTTCTCTCACCACTACCAAGTTACTCAGTGGTCAAGGACTCATCATAAGGGCACTGCTGGTTCAGTGAGTGGGCATATGACCCTAAAAAGTGTAAACCTGAACCAAGAAATAGTGGAGTCACCTGCCAAGCTATGCAGGGTTCTTTTCTGATAAAGTCTACAGTACGCTCATAGGCAATAGGCATTCATGCACCTTGATCTCTGATAAATGCAAACATCGCTCCAAAAATGATTGATGAAAACAAAAATGCCCAAACTGAATAGGGAGTTCTAAACATACTTTTAAAGGGTCAGTCTTCCCAAAACTGATATTTTGGTAGATAATGGAAAAGTAAACCATGCGACAATTTCTTATATATCTCTTGGGAACTGCAATAAGATCTCTGGGCTCGAAATTCCTGCTGTTCCCATTATGAAGGTGTCCCAAACATCTCATTGAGTTTTTTTATTTATATTATGGACAATACAACAGGAGTTGCTAGAGCACCCAAATAAATTAAAAATAAATGTGTTTTTAAGACACCATGGCTACTTCATACGCTCAGTAAAATTGAACGTGCATTTTGAACCTTTAACCTTGGGACCTGCCTCCTCAGAGATTTATGGAAATCCTCAACAACCTTTTCTTCCTTTAAAATATCTCCACCCCTAATATACCTCTCTAGATGAGCATTCTCCAGGCACCAATATTTTGTATTGTAGATTAAGAAGCAAGCACATCAAAAAAGGGGAGAAAGGGATGTACCACCACCACTATCATCCGTATACATTTTGGTTTAACTGTTCAACTGCAAACCATAGTCTATAAATTTCCTTGGGAATGGCTATCGCTAGCGGTATGAGAATGCACATACCAGTTTATCTTATTTTTATTATAAAGGTGCACTTACAAGATTTTCTTGCCATCTTTTAATGTATTACTTATAACCCCATACAAGTAGAGACGCAACAGTTTTTTGAGTCTTCTTTCAGCAGAATGTACTATAATCCAACCAAAGGCCAGCCCACCATTGACAAGCAGTAATTTCCTTCATGCCCCAGAATGGTGCTTCAGTCCTGCAGGACTGCTAAATTTCTTCACATGGCTTCACATAACATAGTGACATCACATTATATCAGCTAGGTGAATTTCAAATATCCACCTTAAACAAATATTACATATGCATAAAATAAGAAACACAAGAGATGTACAAGAACACACAAAAACGGTAGAGCTGCCACGACGCGTCGACGTAGTCGACTAAGAAAATAAGTTGACGTGCGTGAGAAGCGTTGATGCGTCACATGTTGCAAGTTGCAGGTAAATACACCCCCACCGCGGCTTTCAGCGCAGTGCTTTTCCTATCCTCTATCCTCCTCCAGTCCACATCCGTCCTTCTCCATGCTTCTGTGTCCCCCCTCTCTCCTCCGTGCATCTGTCCCCCTCTCTCCTCCGTGCATCTGTCCCCCTCTCTCCTGTGTCCCCCTCCATGCTGCTCCGTGTCTCCCCCTCCATGCTGCTCCGTGTCTCCCTCTCTTCTCCGTGGGTCCCCCTCCATGCTGCTCCGTGTCTCCCTCTCTTCTCCGTGGGTCCCCCCCCTCCATGCTGCTGTCCCCCTCTCTTCTCCCCCCCCCCCCCCCTCCGTGCTGCTGTCCCCCACTCGCTCTTCTCCCCCTCCGTGCTGCTGTCCCCCACTCGCTCTTCTCCCCCTCCGTGCTGCCGCCCCCCTCGGTATCTCAGGATGGAGAGTGGAAGTAGGAGCTCCTTAGTTTTCTGAATGGACAGTCAGTGACTGACTGTCCATTCACATTAATGATTGAAGAGAAGCCGCTGTCTTCTCTCCATTCATCAGTGCAGCGGAGGCTACAGAGAGTGGGGAATCTGTGTCCCTAGTCCCTTTCCCTGTCTCAAATGGGAGATGTCAGAAGTCTGTTAAGACCCCTGATATCTCACCATAGCCCCCCAACAGGGCTGATAAAAAAAAAAAATTCCAATAAAAAAAAAAAAAAAAAAAAAAACACACTGACCCCACACCCCTCCTCCCCCCCCCCCTTAAAAAAAAGAAAGCATTGTAAAAAAAAAAAAAAAAAAAAAAAAAAATTATAAAAACTTCTGAACAGACAAGAAAAACAGAACATAAAAAAAAAAAAAAGGTAAGATAAAAAGAATATAATTATATATATATATATATATATATATATATATATATATATATATATATATATATATATATATATTACGCATGTAGTTATATTCTTTTATCTTAACTTTACAAAAAATAAGTACATAAAAAAAGTAACATTATATATATATATATATTATATTCTTTTATCTTACCGTTTTTTTTTTTTATGTACTTATTTTTTGTAAAGTTATCCAAAGGATTAATTGGCTAATCAAAAAAAAAATAAAAAAATAAAAAAAAAACAGACTATACTGTATTATACAGGTAATAAATAATGGCAACATTTACCTCAACCATAGCAGTTATGCTTCAGCAATGGAACAATCTGATGGAATTGCTTTGTCATTTAATCTTCTACTTTGTGGATATCTTTTAAAGCTGCATCGTCTGTATCTCTAGGTGACGTGAAAGCAGTTCTTTGAATACCTTTTTTCTTAGCAGGTGACAATACACCACCTCTTTCCTATAATTAGACTAGTTCAACCTCTTCACAACGCACATCCAGGCTTTGGGATTCCATAACGTGCAGCTCAGACAATGATATGATAAAGTCTTATCAAAAAAAATGTCCCACTCCCTGTTCCCCTACTATTGTGAAAGCTGTTCTAGGACCAGATTAGCTCTTCCTTTGTATTTGCGTACATTCTGGTAGAACAAGAATTCTGAGGTATAGATTCCAAAAGAGATAAAAAATGACAACTTCCTCAAAATTTATTGAGACAATATTTACCCTTTGAAATTCCACTTTTATCAGGGAAAAAAATACATTTTATAAGTCTGTTACACTACATACATTGCAATGATTTTAGCAAGCTTCATACCAAGTTCTTTCCACCTTCTGTTTCTTCAAATTGAAAAACATTAGCATTCTAATGCCCCGTACACACGGTCGGATTTTCCGACGGAAAATGTCCTATCGGACAAAGTTGTCGGAAATTCTGACCGTGTGTAGGCTCCATCAGACTTTTTCCGTCGGATTTTCCGATGGACAAAGTTTTATCTCCTGCTCTTAAATTTTTCGACAACAAAGTCCGATCTGACTTTTTCCGATCGTGAGTAGCGAAGTGCCACGCATGCTCAGATCAAATTACAAGACCAAAGCTATTGGCTACTAGCCTCTACGTAGTTCCGTCGTACGCAACAAACGTCACCACGTTCAGAATGATTGGTTTTCCGACAACTTTGTCCGACCGTGTGTATGCAACACCAGTGTCGGACAAAATCCGTCGGAAAAAAATCCGACGGATTTTGTGGTCGGAATTTCCGACCGTGTGTATGGGGCATAAGACTGCTAAGTGGGACAACCTACCTGCTATCAGTCCTCAACATTCCTCCCTCTGTGCAATACCCTGAGCGTGTATCTTATTAAAAAGAGTATATGACCAATTAAGGACCAATTTACACCTGTGTTATATGTGCGCTAAACACAGGATCACAGCATGCTAAAACCGCATGAAATTAGTTGCCACCATAACCTATAATGCTCTTCATATCAGCGCGTTGCTTAAAGCGTTTGTAACCCCCAACATTTCATATTCCTAATATGAGCCTGCTGTACCATGTACTTGTATGATAAAGTATCCTGTTCTCTTTGTATTGCTTCCTTTATGTGATATTCCTGGTGTTCCTGCTAGTCCCCTTGCAGGAGAGCACACTGTGGTCAGTTCTCTAGCTATGCTGTGTGCTGCTGCTTCTTCTCCCCCTTAGCTCTTATGCAGCTGAGAACAGAGGGAATGTGATCATTTATAAAAAAAAGGGATAAAGGGTATTAATGTTTTTTTTATATCTATACAAAAATGGTTTGCCGTTCATTTATATTTTAAACTGAATGGGCTGTTTTACAAGGTGATCATTTACAATCACTTTAAGGGGGCAGTGCATTTCTTTAAATCCTTCTTGCTAAATCTTGATTGTTGTTGCAAAAACACACATTACATTAAAGTTAATGGCAATGAATGGAAAACTAACAGAAAACGCAATAGGCGCAAGTCATCCTGGGAGCAGGAAATTACAAAATAAAACAGGAAGAAAAACACAAACGCAAATCCCATTTTTGTTACATTATCACACACACACACCAAAACCACCACGAACATGCATGCCATCAAATTAATTTTTAATATTCAAAGCAAACTCCACCGTCCATCCATGTCTCCATGCTATATTTTGCAGAAATCACTTTGAAAACCACCCACTAGCATTTCTGGTCATGGCCATCTTGAGTAAGGGCAGATATTTCATGTATCAGTTACTTCCTAGAATCCATTCACCCTTAGCCTAGCTAAGAAAATCCCCCCTCCCATCCTGAAGACTCTTGGGATATACGACATAAATTGCCTAAGTAACTGAAGAAACGTGTGGGGAAAAAAAAAAAAAAAGTTTAAAAAAACAAGTGAATATGATATACGTTCCCATCAATTTAGTAATGCTAGCAGCAGAAGGCCCCTGTCACATGGGGTAGATTCTGTTCCGGTCAGCAGGGGATCAGTTCATTTGATATACAATATATGCTGATATGAGTAGAGCAGGTGGGTGTAAAATCTGTGCCTGCTCAGTTTCTGTAGAGCAGACATGGACAGAGCGCGCTCTACTCTACGAGAAGCCAGGAGTAAAACAGACTCCTCTGTCTGTTAACACCCGACTACTCTCTGATCAGCCTAAAAACGCAAGAGATCTGACCCGCCTCTACTTTTTTCTAGCAGTCTGGATCGAACCCAGAGGTAGGCGGGTGTAAAACGGACACAAGTCAGTTTACACCTGCCTGTCCATAGGAATGCATTGACCTTTTGAAAAACAGACAGGCTCACCTGATCGGATCCACTGTGTGAAAAGGGGCCTAAGGATTAAAAATAGTCTATGTTCATTGAGAGCGTGCGTTAGGTTTGTCAGGATGTGTATCTCAATCTCTGTACAGACGTTTGGGAAAGCAATAAGCCAAACATGCAAGCAGAGAATTAGATAAAAAAAATAAAAAATCAAAGCTCCCTGCAGATTCAAAAAAAGGAGACAGGAAATGAATCGGTAGCATCAAATAATAAAATGGCTCGTGCAGCAGAAATGTACATTAAATCAGTTGTTTAGACGCCTGTCATTGTGGCAGATTTGGAATATAATGAGGCAGCTCATTTGGGCTAAGTATAGGACAGAATCTTCAAACAGAAAAAAAAATCCAATATGTACAGAGTCATCACATGCACGTTTTGTCTGCACTGCAGAGAAGTGATATGTGCAATATGACAACTCCAAGTCCATGTTAGGACCTATAGTCATACCAGTGCACAGACCTTTGGAAGTAGTATTATTATACACAATTTATATAGCGCCAACAGTTTATGCAGCGCTTTACAATGTATAGGGGGGGACAACACAATTACAGTACAATACAAAAAGGTACAGGAGGGTCCTGCTCGTAGAGCTTACATTCTAAAAGGGAGGGGGTGGTACAAAAGGTAATATCTGCAGAGAAAGATTTGATGGGGTTGGCTCAGAGACAGTTGCTAGGTGGGTCTGGGATAGGCTTACCTGAATAAATGAGTTTTCAGGGATCTTCTAAAGGTGGACAGGTTAGGGGCTGATCGGACATACTGGGGCAGGGAGTTCCAGAGGACGGGATAGGCTCTGGAGAAGTCCTGAAGGCGAGCATGGGAGGAGGTAACAAGGGAGCTAGAGAGCAGGAGGTCCTGGGAGGAGGGGAGGGGACGAGTTGGGCGATATCTGCAGATGAGGTGGAGATTTAGATGGGGCAATGTTGTGAATGGCCTTGTAGGTTATGGTTAGCATTTTGAATTTTACACAGTGGGGTAGGGGAAGCCAGTGAAGGGATTGGCAGAGAGGGGCAGCAGTCACAGATAGATTAGTGAGGTGTTTTAGTCTAGCAGCAGAAGTCATAATAGACTGAAGGGGGGGGGATAGCCTGCTTAAGGGTAGGCTATTAAGGAGAGAGTTGCAGTAGTCAAGGCGGGAAATAATCAAGAGTGAATACTTTGCTTTGTGGCGTCAGTCAGGAAGAGTCGAATTCTGGAGATGTTGGAGGTTAAGGAGGCAGTGATTGGATATGGGGGCTGAAGGAGAGGTCAGAGTCAAGGATTACCCCCAGGACCCTGGCATGTGTAGAACAAAGTAGTATAACTGATTGTATGATCTGACATTGTATAATCACAATAAGCAGTTCGAATCCTTGAACACGGCAGTACCCAGCCAGTGGCACTTGGGCCACGAGTCTTCCAACTGCCTAATATGATGCGGCTCATGTCAGGCTCACTATACAAAGTAGGTGATGAAAAGGGAAAACCATCTATACTCAGCTTATTCATAAAAACTCCTCTTTGATTCAGATAATGTTAAAAACAGCATTAGATACACAGTAAATAAATAGGAAGAAGGTGCACCAGCCTAGTGCATTATCTTATAAACTAGGCACCCATCTGACTGACACGTGTCTGGTGGTGCCTTGCGCTTATGCCTGTGACCATTCTCCCTTTGCGAGTATAATTGAGTGTTCTACTACTATTTATTAAAAGTTTTATATGAGAATTCACTAGGCTGGTGCATCTTCCTCCTATTTCTTATTTATAGTTCGGAGTCCCTTTAAGAGTCCCTTTAAGAAGAGGGCAGCAAAGCCGTTGTGCATTAATTGGCAGTCAAAGTAGTTGATGATTCTAGGTGGTGCATGGTGCAGATCTTGTGATTCTGCTAAGCAAGGAATACGGAACTCTGTCTTCCCCCAGACAAAGCATCCCCCACAGTAACAGTAGAAAGCACTCCCTAGGGGCACATTTAACCCCTTTGATCACCCCACGTTAACCCATTCCCTGCCACTGTAATTAGTACAGTGACCGTGCATTTTTTTCCGAACTGCTTGCTTCATTAGTGTCATTGTTCCCCAAAAAAGTTTAAGAAGTGTCAGTTGGGTGTCCGATTTGCCCACTGCAATGTGGTAGTCCGGGAAAAAAAAAAAAAAAAATACAAATATATCCCATAGTTTTTAGACGTTCTAACTTTTGTGCAAACCAATAAAAATAGCGCCTGTTCACCGCATGAAAAAATCCGGCCCCTTTAACTCCAGTGTGAAAGCCGGCGGGCTTTCACACTGAAGCGGTGCGCTAGCAGGACGGCAAAAAAAAGTCCTGCTAGCAGCATCTTTGGAGCGGGATAGGAGCGGTGTGTTCACCGCTCCTATACCGCTCCTTCCCATTGATTACAATGGGAGACCGCGGCAATACCGCGGTTACCGCGGCGCTCTGCGGGGGGTGTTTAACCCTTTTTCGGCCGCTCGCGGGGGGTAAAACCGCACCGCGAGCGGCCGAAAAACCGCGGTGAAAACGACGGTAAAGCAGCGCTAAATATAGCGCTGCTTTACCGTCACCGCGGCTCACCGCCCCAGTGTGAAAGGGGCCTTATTGGGATTTTTTTTTACTAAAAACATGTAGCAGAATACATATTGGCCTAAACTGATGAATACATTAGATTTTTTTTTATTATTGGATATGTTTTAATTTATAGCATAAAGAAAGAAATATTGTTTTTTTTTCAAAATGGTCTGTCTTTAATTGTTTATAGCGCAAAAAATAAAAAAACGCAGGAGGTGATCAAATACCACCAATAGAAAGCTTTATTTGTGGGAAAAATATTTGGGTACAGCATTGCAACGACTGAGCAATTGTCAGTTAGGCCCCTTTCACACTGGGGCGGTTTTCAGGCGGTACAGCGCTAAAAATAGCGCCTATTTACCGCTCCTATACCGCTCGTTCCCATTGAAATCAATGGGAAACCGCGGGGATACCGCCCGCAAACCGCCGCGGCGGTTTGCGGAGGTTTTTAACCCTTTTGCGGCCGCTAGAGGGGGTTAAAACCACCCCGCTAGCGGCCGCATACCGCGGGTAAAACGAAGGTAAAGCAGCGCTAAATATAGCGCTGCTTTACCGTTGCCGCCCCGCACCGCCCCAGTGTGAAAGGGGCCTTAAAGTAATACAGTGCCATTGTATAATTGTTTGAAGTTATCCTTTCTCCCTTACTAGCATGCGATATATGCATATTATTATCCCTGACGGAGTGGATACGTGGTTCTCCTATTTTGTGGGTTTAATATCTTATATCCCTCTTGGAGTGGGTGTTTTTTTTTTTTTTTTTTTTTTTTCACATGAAGCATTATTTTTTGGTTAAAGTATGTAAATGCGGGGTTGAGAGGTAGTGTAGGTTGAGTTGACAAACTTCACGGGCAATGTTCGTATTGGTGACTTACTGAAATGCACTTTGTTCTCCGTTTTCATTCTATAATTTTTAGGATGGCTCACCGTATTGTGGTGAGTGGTCCCTACTGTTTGTTGTATATTAGAAGTGTTTTTCTAAAACAATTTAAAAAAAAAAAAAAAAAAGTAATGCAGTGCCATATTGCAAAAAATGGCCTGGTCTGGGGGAACTTCCAGAGCTGAAGTGGTTAAATAGGTGGGTTTAGTTCTGCCTTTTCAGTCTCCAAGCACTCTCTCAGCCTATTGCGTTGCAAAGAGGATTGACCTGGCTGTCATATGAAGGTCAAAGGCTGTACAAGAGGCAAGATGCTGGCCTCCAATGGGGGAACAAGGTCTCTATGGGCAGACTGGCAAAGCATAGCTCCCAACTGTCCCCGATTTGGAGGGACTGTCCCTGATTTGGAGCAATGTCCCTCTGTCCCTCTTTGCCCCTCATTTTAGTCTGATCCATATAGTTGTATCTAAAATTTACTTTTTATCTTTCAAAATTGTTTCCCAATGCTAAATCTTTCATCCAATTTCTAAATTGGCTTTTACATTTAAAAATGCAGCAATGTAAAGGAATAGGAGTGGTAAAAAAATAAATAAAAAAAAGTCCTTGTGGATTTTATTAACCTTTTTTTGTTTAATTCTCCTTTAAGGGGGTGTGTCCTATGCCTACATACCTTTGCTAGTAGGTGTCCCTCATTCCCATCTCAAAATGTTGGGAGGTATGGGCAAAGTATGATTAATAATTATGCACCTGCATTAGTTTATAATAGCCATTGGTTTCTGCAGACTTTGGCAGCCAAAACGGTTAAAGCAAAGTACAATGTTTATTGATTTTTTTTTTTCTCTTGATTATTGCTTTGGTTGGAAAAAAAAAAAAAAAAATAATTATATTATAATATATATATATATATATATATATATATATATATATATATATATATATATATATATATATATATATATATATATATATATATATATATATATATATATATATATATATATATATATATATATATATCTTCTTCAATATGACATATTCATTACATTAGTCTACCTATGCTACTGTCAAGAAATCCAGCTGTAGTAGCAAATCCCAGACCGGTCCTTTCATTGCTGTTGCCTAGCTTATGACAGCTACTCATTCTTCCAGCAGAAACTATAACCGGCTTCAATACAACAGCACGGAAGATTGTTTCCATTTTTGAACACATCAATTCACTAAAGCCGAGGGCTACACAAACTGCAAACCCAGCCCTGACTCTGCTGAACACCGTTCTACACATGTAAGCAATTTTATACCAACAACTTAATAGATACTCGATCGTCTGAGCTGTGCTAAAAGAAGATCATTTTCTCGCAATAGGAAAGGGGAACTTTAGGTCAGGAAATGATTTTCCTGCAGAGAGCTCATAAATCAGAACAATTTAAGAAAATGTATAAACAGGATACAAAACAGCATAGTTGGGTCTCCGATTACAAAAATATCTAAACTCACAATAATATCATGAAACACAATACAGCATGTAAGTCCTGTGTCCACATACTGAATGTGCCTCCAACATGGGAGGTGTACTCCGCTCTCACAGACCCGTTTGCCATTGACTGCAGCTGGTTAATTTATAACAATTTGTTTAAAGCACAAACCTTGGACTATTCATTTTCTGCTTTCATCATACTCCCAGATACCGCAGCCAGGCCTGTACAATTACTAAGTTCATGGTTAACCCTATTACACCATGCATGTTATCTAAAGCTAAGGAAGAAATAAATTAGGTAAGCTTGTATACAGTGCCTTGCAAAAGTATTCACCCCCCCTTGGCATTTGTCATGTTTTGTTGCCTCAAAAAACATGGATTGTTGAGGATTTGCATCATTAAATTTACAGAACATGCCCACAACTTTGCAGAGGTTTTTTTTTTTTCCATTGTGAGGCAAACAAATAGGACAAAATAACAGAAAAAGTCCATGTGCATAACTATTCACCCCCCTAAAGTCAATACTTTGTAGAGCCACCTTTTTCGGCAATCACAGCTCCAAGTCGCTTTGGATAAGTCTCTATAAGCTTGCCACATCTTACCACTGGAATTTTTGCCCATTCCTCCTTGCAAAACTGCTCCAACTCCTTCAAGTTGGATGGCTTGCGCTTGTGAACAGCAATCTTTAAGTCTGACCACAGATTTTCTATTGGATTGAGGTCTGGGCTTTGACTAGGCCATTCCAACACATTTACATGTTTCCCCTTAAACCACTCAAGTGATGATTTAGCAGTGTGTTTGGGGTCATTGTCCTGCTGGAAAGTGAACCTCAGTCCTCAAATCACACACAGAGTGGTACAGGTTTTGCTCAAGAATATCCCTGTATTTAGCACCATCCATCTTTCCCTCAACTCTGACCAGTTTCCCAGTCCCGACTGCTGAAAAATGTCTCCACAGCATAATGCTGCCACCACCATGTTTCACTGGGGATGGTGTTCTTTGGGTGATGTGATGGGTTGGGTTTGCGCCAGACATAGCGTTTTCTTTGATGGCCAAAAAGTTCAATTTTAGTCTCACCCTATCAGAGCGCCTTCCTCCATACATTTTAGGAGTCTCCCACATGCCTTTTCGCAAACTAAAAACGTGCCATTTTGTTTTTTCCTGAAAGTAATGGCTTTCTTCTGGTCACTCTGCCATAAAGACCAACTCTATGGAGTTTACGGCTTATTTTCGTCCTATGTACAGATACTCCAGTCTCTGCTGTGGAACTCTGCAGCTCCTCCAGGGTTACCTTAGGTCTCTGTGCTGCCTCTCTGCTTAATGCCCTCTTTGACTGGCCGGTGAGTTTTGGTGTGTGGCCGTCTCTTGGCAGGTTTGCTGTTGTGCCGTGTTCTTTCCATTTGGTTATGATAGATTTGATGGTGCTCCTAGGGATCATCAAAGATTTGGATCTTGGATTTTTTTTTTTATAACCTAGCCCTGACTTGTACTTCTTAACATTGTCCCTTACTTGCTTGGAGAGTTCCTTTGTCTTCATGGCAGTGTTTGGTTAGTGGTGCCTCTTGCTTAGGCGTTGCAGCCTCTGGGGCCTTTCAAAAAGGTGTGTATATGTAATGACAGATCATGTGACACTTAGGTTGCACACAGGTGGACATCATTTCACTAATTATGTGACTTCTGAAGGTAATCGGTTGCACCAGAGCTTTTTATGGCCTTCATAACAAAAAGTGGGTGAATACATACGCACATGCCAATTATCAGGTTTTTATTTCTGAAAAATAGTTATGTATATATTTTTCTAATTTTACTTCACCATCTTAGACTATTATGTTCTGATCCATCACATATAATTCAGATTAAAAAAAACATTGAACTAAAGGCTGTAATGTAACAAAATAGGTAAAAAGCCAAGGGGGGGGGGGGGGGGTGAATACTTTTGCAAAGCACTTTATTACTTTCACCAGAAGGAGCTACAATGCTTTTAATTTTAAACATGATTAGTCTTGTTCTACAAACATGTAGAGGCCAATATACAGTAGGCAGTGGCAATCAACAGCCTAAACTTAAATATATTCTTATAGCTGATTAAAGGCTGGTTGCCATGGGTTACCTTGGATGACTGTTGGTACATTAGGTACAAAATAAACAACGAGCTATGCTTAAAAGGTATCTCCACTTTCACGGTAAAAAAAAAAAAAAATAGCAAAGTTTAAAAATAGTGTCTACAATTGCTACACAAGTCATATTGTACTTGAGCCCTGGTTCACAGAGTGATTTTGCATGCAATTTGACATGTCAAATTGCCGGCAATGGCACCGATTCCCAAAAGTCGTTTCTGTACTACTTTAGGGTGCGATTTCCATAGACAACAGTGCAGAAACCCACACAGCTGTCTCTGAAATCGCCCCCGAAGTTGGGACTGACATACGGGAATGAAATTGTGCAAGATCAGCTGAACTCGCACAATTTCATTCCCGCTGTCAGTGTGAAGCTAGGATGAATGCGATTAAAAATGACCTTTCCTTTTCAATGTGCAGCGCTGTAATGTTATGTAAAATGCAATATGGCTACCTATAGGTGTGTTCTGTACACAGTGTGTACTAAACCCACCCCCACCCCCCAGAAACATTGAAACATTTCCTGCTTGTGTGATTGGCTGACTGATTTTCGCAGAAGTCTGCGCTAAGATACAAGCAAGATTTTTGGCATCCCCTGCTACAAAAAATTTCATTTTGGGGAGATACTCCCAATAGGAAATCACCTCTAAAGGGATGCAGACCCTGCAATTTTCCTCAGAGCCCTGTAGCTGCTGCAGCTCATTGATAATTATGAAGCTACTCCCATTAGACTCACTCAGCACAGAGGAACACACAGGGATTTCTCCAGAATAAAAAAAAAAAAAAAAAAAAAAAAAAAAAAGGTAGGAATCTGCAACACAGTTTGTTAAAATCCTTGCAATGTGCACAGATCACCCAGAGGGGAATGTTTTTTTTTTTCTCAAAAAAAGTGAAGTTACGCTTTAACAGCTTCTATTTAGGTAAAGTTCCACATTATTCCGTGAAGCCCCAAAGCCATCCCAGGCTTTGATGGCTTCAGTAAAGGCCAAATTCACATGAGGAATGGGGGGGGAGGGGGGGTTAGGATATGTAATGGGGGTGTGGGGTGAAGAAAGGAAGGCGAGTTGGGACCCACAGCTGCCATATTAAAGTGGAACGTTACCCATACCAACCTAATAAAAACAAAATAACGTTCTTTAGCAAGGAACATACATTGCACATTATTAATGATGCTACCACAATTATTGTATGCTGTAAACTGCATATAGCATGGTACCGGTTTCCTCTTGCTGGAGGCTGACATTTTGCTGAAGCCCAGAGCCCCTGAACAGCAGATCAGCCTATACAAACTTGGCAATGCTAAAAACTGAGTATTTGCAGAGCGGGGTGAAACTATTACTGCATTTTAAACATAGACACTTTAATGTCTCACATACAGGTCCTTCTCAAAAAATTAGCATATTGTGATAAAGATCATTATTTTCTGTAATGTACTGATAAACATTAGACTTTCATATATTTTAGATTCATTACACACAACTAGGGGTGCAACGGATCGTCGCCGATCCGTGATCCGAACGGGCCACCCCTTTCGGATCGGCACACCCCGCGATCTCGGCCTTAGGAAAGGCCGGGGCTTCGGCCTAGCTCCGGAGCGGCGGCGGCCATCTTTGTACAACCGGCGGCCTTAGGAAAGGCCGCGGCTTCGGCCTAGCTCCGGAGCGGCGGCCATCTTGGTACACCCGGCCACTGTTTACAATGTGATCGCTCCGTCAAATGACGGAGTGATCACTTGTAAACATACTCTGCATTTACTCTGCATTTACTCTGCATTACCCAGCCAATACTCTGCGATACTCTGCATTACCCAGCCAATACTCTGCGATACTCTGCATTACCCAGCCAATACTCTGCGATACTCTGCATTACCCAGCCAATACTCTGCGATACTCTGCATTACCCAGCCAATACTCTGCGATACTCTGCATTACCCAGCCAATACTCTGCATTACCCAGCCAATACTCTGCGATACTCTGCATTACCCAGCCAATACTCTGCGATACTCTGCATTACCCAGCCAATACTCTGCGATACCCAGCCAATACTCTGCGATACCCAGCCAATATTACAGTGGGGAGAGGATGTGGATAGTACAGTGGGGGAGATGACGTGGATATTACAGTGGGGGGAGATGACGTGGATTATACATACAGTGGGGGAGATGACGTGGATATTACAGTGGGGGAGATGACGTGGATTATACATACAGTGGGGGAGATGACGTGGATATTACAGTGGGGGCTATATGGTGGTGGAATTTTCACAGGTTTTTGCAAATTCAATTATTATTTGCTGATCCGAAAAATGATCCGATCCGTGACTCCTGATCCGAGGATCGATCCGATCCGTGAGTTTTTTGATCCGTTGCACCCCTACACACACAACTGAAGTAGTTCAAGCCTTTTCTTGTTTTAATATTGATGATTTTGGCATACAGCTCATGAAAACCCAAAATTCCTATCTCAAAAAATTAGCATATCATGAAAAGGTTCTCTAAACGAGCTATTAACCTAATCATCTGAATCAACTAATTAACTCTAAACACCTGCAAAAGATTCCTGAGGCTTTTAAAAACTCCCAGCCTGGTTCATTACTCAAAACCGCAATCATGGGTAAGACTGCCGACCTGACTGCTGTCCAGAAGGCCATCATTGACACCCTCAAGCAAGAGGGTAAGACACAGAAAGAAATTTCTGAACGAATAGGCTGTTCCCAGAGTGCTGTATCAGGCACCTCAGTGGTAAGTCTGTGGGAAGGAAAAAGTGTGGCAGAAAACGCTGCACAACGAGAAGAGGTGACCGGACCCTGAGGAAGATTGTGGCGAAGGACCGATTCCAAACCTTGGAGGACCTGCGGAAGCAGTGGACTGAGTCTGGACTAGAAACATCCAGAGCCACCGTGTACAGGCGTGTGCAGGAAATGGGCTACAGGTGCCGCATTCCCCAGGTCAAGCCACTTTTGAACCAGAAACAGCGGCAGAAGCGCCTGACCTGGGCTACAGAGAAGCAGCACTGGACTGTTGCTCAGTGGTCCAAAGTACTTTTTTCGGATGAAAGCAAATTTTGCATGTCATTCGGAAATCAAGGTGCCAGAGTCTGGAGGAAGACTGGGGTGAGGGAAATGCCAAAATGCCTGAAGTCCAGTGTCAAGTACCCACAGTCAGTGATGGTCTGGGGTGCCATGTCAGCTGCTGGTGTTGGTCCACTGTGTTTTATCAAGGGCAGGGTCAATGCAGCTAGCTATCAGGAGATTTTGGAGCACTTCATGCTTCCATCTGCTGAAAAGCTTTATGGAGATGAAGATTTAATTTTTCAGCACGACCTGGCACCTGCTCACAGTGCCAAAACCACTGGTAAATGGTTTACTGACCATGGTATTACTGTGCTCAATTGGCCTGCCAACTCTCCTGACCTGAACCCCATAGAGAATCTGTGGGATATTGGGAAGAGAAAGTTGGGAGACGCAAGACCCAACACTCTGGATGAGCTTAAGGCCGCTATCGAAGCATCCTGGGCCTCCATAACACCTCAGCAGTGCCACAGGCTGATTGCCTCCATGCCACGCCGCATTGAAGCAGTCATTTCTGCAAAAGGATTCCCGACCAAGTATTGAGTGCATAACTGAACATAATTATTTGAAGGTTGACTTTTTTTGTATTAAAAACACTTTTCTTTTATTGGTCGGATGAAATATGCTAATTTTTTGAGATAGGAATTTTGGGCTTTCATGAGCTGTATACCAAAATCATCAATATTAAAACAAGAAAAGGCTTGAACTACTTCAGTTGTGTGTAATGAATCTAAAATATATGAAAGTCTAATGTTTATCAGTACATTACAGAAAATAATGAACTTTATCACAATATGCTAATTTTTTGAGAAGGACCTGTAGTTCCTCCTGCAAAATGGACCAGCCTGAAGTCATCTAGCAGGATTTAATTTGACTAAAGCTCTACTTTAAGAAGTCCCATCCCAACTGTATTATAAAGCAAGCACCTTCTGGAATTCTTCCTAGGAAGGAAAACTAATTTTGGCCACTTTTAGGGCTACAGAAGTAATTAAATATAGCACCCCGATCAATTTCCTCATATGCTCCCCATGTTGCAAGGTTTCTTGAAGAGATTGCCAATCTACCCAGTCAAACACCTTCTACATGATCTTGGACAATAGAAAACTACGTGGAATTGATCTGGATGGGCATAGTGAATGACATTCAGCATTCTAATTGCGTTGCCTTTCAACGCACTATACTAAACCCACTTGTCATATTTGGACATTTTAGGGCTGTTACTGATTAAAATTTTCGTGTTCGATTATTCAAATTTTTTTTTTTTAATCGACTAATTTCGATTAATAACGCACATTACAGATCCAAATACTTTTAGCTGATCTCCTTGCATTGCAACTCTGCATTAGTCAGTGGTAAATGTGGTATACACTATATACAATCACCTGACACTAGTTAGTTACCACAATCCATGACTTAACTTCATAGTTCACACAAATACATTTTAAATTCAAACTGTAGCACTGACATAATTTTTTTTCCACAGTAGTGTGACAATCCCTCCACCTCCGGTCTCTAATCACTAATCACTCTCACCTTATGGCATGGGCCCCTGTGCAAACAGGTGGTCATACAAGCAGGTATCAAAAGGGTTAACACGGACCATGAACTTCTCTCACGTCTCCTTAGATCTCAGCAAGGACGCCAGGTCATGGGTAGAAAGAAAAGATCTAAGTGCTCACCGCTTAAAGTATAAGATTTAATTTTTGTGTTCAAACACAAACTACTCGCATAAAGATGATAAAAACACAGCATGTAAAGCTGACAATCGTGTTAGTTCCATAGGGCAGCAGCGGGTGACGTCATGTGTAGCGCCTCCCCCATACATGTTACGTTCAATCAGAACTTCTACGTCATCAGACTCCTCCCCCTTCCCTTTGTTAGCAGACGGAGGCACTTGGGGGGGGGGAAGGGGTCCGGTGACGTCGATGTCCGTGAAGTCACCGGATCTCCGACGGAACTCCCTGAAGCCGACGGAGAGTACCAATCAAAAAAATTAATTTAAATCTTTAATTTTCACAGCCCTAATTTATTTAAAAAATTAGAGGCATCTACTGAACAGAATTTTTGTGAATATTTTAAGATCTACCTAAAACAGTGAAATAGGGCAATAGCTGGCACTGGGATTCATATTTCTTATTTCATCACAAAATGCTTATTTTCAATATGCCCACATCTTGAAGCTTTCGTTCCTATAATGATGCGAGTTTGAGAAAAGAGACACGGCATGGAAGCCACTGCAACACGAGATCTCACAACAGGACTCATGAAAAAGAGAAGGTGATGGAAATCTGTTGTGTGAACTGATCCCTAAAGTACTAGGTAATCAAGGACTTTCCTGTAGCTCAGAATATTTACTTGTTAAGCGGGGATGACCTCACCCCATATTTTCAGCATTTGTCAATGACACACAGCATTAATATTGTGAAACCAGAGGTCTGAGCAGACCGCTCCTATTCCCAGTAAAGCACAAGCGTTTATCAAATGACTGGCTTTATAAAAAAAAATAATGATGTTATAGATATAATTTAAAAATAACTGCTTTGTATGAGGTTAGCTGGTAACTACAAGATTTCTGAAAATGTCACTAATTGGAATAGAAATAAATAGTATATTTTCTAAAGTGAATGACATGGGTGAGATTGCGTGTAATATAATGTACTGTATGCGATGCGAGAATTGGTGTCACGGGCAATGGGTAAAAATAAAATATCTATGCAATAAAGAAAGGTTAAAGACTAACTTACTCCGTAAAAAACAAAAACCATAAAAAAAAAGTGTTCTTTAAAAACACAGCGCAAAAGGACATTACTTGCAATCAATCCGATGTGCCCCTAGTGCTGGTGGCTCCTGTATGACTTGAAATCTTCCTCCTTTGATCCCCCCCAATCTTCCACTGTGGCAGGGTTAATAGAGCCAAAGATCCTGTCATTTGCATTTATAGGTGCCACCTACGCTTGCCCTTTCTGTCCCCCTCATCCTTTTATTGAAGCTGTACGATACAGGACAGACAGACGAATGAAAGGTCCACCTCTATTGATCGATCAGGTTTCAGTCATAGGAGCTATAATACAGCCCCTATGAATGGAAAAGGGAGAGAAAAGGATGGGCATAGTTGGTACTCTTGATGATCCACAAACCAGTATGAAACTGATGATTTTCCAATGAAATTCAGTTGTGACTATTTTTCTACTGTGACAAGTCTTCTTTAACCATATGTGTGTGATTGGGGAATTGCAGTAGTTTCCCCATACTCACACAGAACATCTGTAGGAATTTCTACAGAATTGCACACAGCACTAAAGTATTACAGTTCTTTCACATCAGCTTCACCCTACAAAAGAACTCAATCTAATATTACTACCATACTGACACACAATTGAGGCAATTTGGGCGAAAGCCAACCTACCAGTATACATTTGCAGTATTCCTAAGATAACTGCCCAAAGCACAGAACAAACTGCAGGTAACTTATGCCTCAAGTAGGATTCTAACCCATGACTGAAAGCTACAAGGCAAGAGTGCTAATCATTTAGCCACCATATTTGACTGTGCGCTCCATAATGAAGACCTGTCAAAAATAGAACAGTTTTCAAATACAATAATAATTTAACTACTATAGAAACATCTAGCAGCTGAATGGCTCTGGTTTTGAAGCTAGAAATCACCCTCCCTTTGAACCCACAACATCCTAGACGTCAAATTCTCTGCAATTTAGGAAAACGTACTGCACAGTTGTGATATTGTGTTATAGCACTAGCAGTTTTACTTGT